>CM067377.1:217506909-217894409 GCA_034510155.1 Eucriotettix oculatus | reverse complement strand
CAGAAGATAATCAATTCTGCGGATTAAAATCTGAGTATCGTCACACGTCCGTCATGTTGTCTCACTTTATAAAGATGGTGCATGACGGAACTCAGCATCAGGATGAATAGATTAATATCATCTGAGTACAGATCGAAATCTCCGCTCTGTTCAAAGTTTAGAAATAATTGGGATTCTACAAATTCTAACTTATTTTTTGTTTTACAAAATATTCTCAGTCGTCGATAAATATAAGCAGACAGGATTCCTCATAGCTTCCTAGTGGAATTCACATGTTACGACAACATTTATTAATCAGAACAATTGATGTGTAAATATTCAATTTTGTCAGCAACATCATCGTCACTATAATATCCTGAAAATACCCAAAGAGGACCGCCGATAGTGAAAGAACCGTCGTATTTATTTAATTATACTTTATGTAATATGCTTATTCATTCAATTAGTTTTCAGAATCATTTTGCTATTAATTTTAAATATAATTTTATAAATGAAAACATAGCAATATAGGTATTATAAATGAAAAGTCTACATGATAAGCTGGGCTGTTTTGTATTTCGTCGATAAACAAACAGAGACCATTGTCGTCACATGTGTGTGTGTGTGTGTGTGTGCAGCTGTAGTGAGGCATCCCCGCGCGGCTGGGTACGGGGCAGTCTGTCTTTCAACTATGGCCAAGTCGCCTAAGTCACCTGACATATAGATAGATGTCTCTGCTCTCAGTCACTCAGTCTTTTGACCCTCGCCTTAGTTAATAACACAACATATACGACTTTATTTAACACAGGATAGTGAACTAATTGAAAACTCTAAATTCCCTCTAAGAGCCAATTGCGAAAGATGCTAAAGTCGCATCAAAACGTCGGCCAATCTAAATAACATTATAAAAATATCTTATTTTCCGAATTCAGATCCTAAGAAAAAATATTTACATTCTGCTCCAACATTTGCGAATAGATAATTATTAACATTTAATTGAGAAATATATTGATACAACGTCGCATCCAACTCCCTATACCGATTTCGATATTTTTAATATTCCCATTTAAATTGATTCTTTTGGAAGTACTAACTTATGGTTTAAATGAAAAATGCACTTAAATTTGTCTTTTGCTGCTTTAAGAAGGAGGATTTTAGCGGACTCAAGTAGCGGGGCTGTTTCTGTTTTTACATGGCAGCCTCTTATGACGTCACGCTCACAGCTCCTCTGTCTGTCTTTATTTAAGACACTCTTGTTGTCGTCGAGACTTATGACGAGAAAGTAGTGTTAATTTAGGCTACATGCCATGAAAAGGACACATTACAATATGTTAGTGTTGTAAATGATCTTTCGTTGGCAGGTGGAACATCTTGAGAAAGACCAACTCCGTAACTAAAACTGGTCTGTAGAGACGGATATTTCTTGTCCGAGATCTGAAGAACTTGTGTGTTTTCATGCCTATCTTCGTGCTTGGCCCCCGCAAATCTTTTAATTTCTTCTTTGGCAGTTGGTCTTTATGGATATCAGCGTTTCTAATGAACCACGGGGCATTCACCATGGCACGTAAAACTTTATTTTGGAATGTCTGTATTTGATTGATATTATTTTCTTTTGCACATCCCCATAGTTGTATACCATACAACCCCCAGGTTATACACCAAAGTTTTGTTATACAAAGACAGGTTGGAATATCTTCCAATGAGCCATCTATACTGTCGATATTTTATGTTGAGTTCTTTCTTTTTCTTTTTTACGTGTTCTTTGGATCTCAACTTGGTATCTAATGTCATACCAAGATATTTGGCTTTATTTTCGTATGGTACTGTGGTTCCGTTTATGTGCAGAGATGAAGGGCCAATCATTCTTTTATTCGCAAAGTTAACACGAATGGATTAATTTTCCATTGTCTGGTCCATTCATATGACTTGTAGTACTTGTGTGGATGCTGTTGCCAATATCGCTGTGCCGTGGCGATTTTCACGTCATCTCATTTTGGGATGTCACTTGTGGTACCCCTGCTGGAATTTCTTTTAAGTTAGAGTATCTGTCTTCTTGTTTGATTCGGAAGAGTCTATTAGATATGTAGGATCCTGTTCAACTTGCATATTAATCCTTGATGCCTCCACACTCTATCGAATGCTTGCGCAACGTCAAGAAATATCGCTGGGCAGATTGATTTATCTTGTAACGCTTCAGTAATCCTGTGAGTGTTTTTCTCTGAAGCCAAATTGATGATCTGGAATTAATTTACTTTCTTGTAGAACGTTTTTAATCTTTTGAGCAGAATTTTCTCTAACAATTTTGAAAATACTGGTAAGAGTGACGTCACATCGTGTGGGGGCTTACCAGGTTTTGGTAACATTATTGCTTGATCTACTTTCCAGCTGTCAGGCACGTGCTTCAATCTGAATGCTGCATTGAACAGGTATGAGGATACTTTTCTTTGGTAGCTGTTTTAATATTTGTCCTGTTATCAGATCAAATCCTGGCGCCTTCTTTGAATCTAAGTTAAATTTTATTTCTTTTGCGACTTCCTTTGGGGATACAGGCTTTATTTCTTTAGATGCAGTATTATTAGCTTCTTCGAGAACGTTACCTGTTTGGATTTTATTCGGTGTAAAAGTGTCAGCATTATGTTCAGCAAACACGTTTGCTTTTTGTTTATTATCTCTCGCCCAATCTTCCATCCAGTCCTTTCCTGATAGGAGGTGTTGATGTTATTGGTCTCTTAATTCTTTTTGTGACTTTCCACGATGAATAATCTGAGTCTTTTTCTGCTGCTAGGTTTGATAGAAATTTTCTGATTGAGTCCTCTTTGAACTTTCGAATTTCACGTTTCAGAAAATGAGATTGATTGATTATTCAGTTGCAACCAATTAATTGGATTGTGAAAAATTGTCTATAAAAAAATTAAAAACTGGTTTTTGTTGCTGTGAAAATATTAATTTTTATTATTCTGCAGCTTTTGCCGTGGAGTACTGAAGGCAGCAGATTTCTGTTTAGTCTGAATGTGCGTTGTGTTCCATATTCCAGGTAATGCGATTTTATTCTGCGCCAGCTTTATTACCTTATGAAAACAGCGCGCTATCAATAAGTAAACGCACACAAGCGAAATTCGATCGAATTCTGCGGAGAACCAATATGGGCGACATCCAATTGTATTTGCTCAGCGACTGCTAAAAATACTTTTACATCAGAGACTACATTGCATGAGAATGACGATTAAACGAAGAAAACGGACATTACGACTTTTGTTGAGGCAAACATGGAATTACACTTTATTATAAATACATCTTTCGTTCCCTATTTGGAGCCTCGTCTGCTGTAAGATTAAATTATAGAGATAAGAACACAAATTATGGTACCTTAAATTTAAACTCACTAAATGTCAAAATTTAACCATTTCGACAATTAATTGTCAAAATTTCAAGTTACTGAATCCTGGAACAGAAGATTGTACATAGGATGTGTATAAAGTTGTGACATTAACTGAACTTTAATGGTATAACCTTTCTAAAAACCGGATATTTATTTGCACTCTCTATTTAAAAAGTTTCCAAATTGTTAGATTCGTTTACAAAATATCCTTACAAATGATATCTTAAGTGAAGTTTGATGAAATCGCTACGAAACATGTGCACTGGATTCAGTATTCAGTTACTAATAATAATTCACTGTAAATGTCATTATTATTTTTATCATTATATACAAATTTTCTCTCAGAATTTTAGCCCAGATTTTGTAATGAGCAGTGCAGAGTTCCGTATTGGTGATACTTTTATAGTATACTTACACACTTATTTTATTGATAGAGATATATTTAAACGTTAAATGAAAGTTATTTACAAGGTATTACTATCTTACTCTTGAAACAAGTTACATGTGTTAGGAAATTACAATAACCTTTATGGTACAACCTCGTGCCTTCCTCTTCACCTCGGCAAAGTAGCAAAATACATATATGTTAATTCCATGAATGTCCTAACTTCATCCCAGCAGCAGGAGTGTTTTCTTATATAATAACATCCTACTGCCATGTATAAACAATTGATTTGTACTGCGATTCCCCACAACAGATCTGGAATTTTCCAGGGCTTAGTGACAAATACTGACAAAATACAGGCGCAATAGGATCGCTCCCTAATTTTACGCGATTTTATTTTTATTTTTGAATGATCTTAACGTTTAGCAAGAACATTATGGCTCGGCGACAGGCAGGTAAGAAGTTGTTTTTCCCGGCGCCAGGCTGGTGGACATGGCTCTATGCATATTTATAATATTAAGCTTGTTTTGCTGAAGGAACATTCACCCTTCAAAATTTCCGAAGGACACTGTTCCCTGTGTCATGGAAAATTTCCCTCGCTGGACGAAGGCCTCGTGAAGGTTGGCAGAACAAACATCACATGGGATAGCGGTTAACCTTGGAGAAGGGATAGATTAACTAGGAGGTGAGAGGCCGTAAAATAGGCAGAGTGGTTAAGAAGGCGACGAGGCAGAAGAGGTGTGAATTGTATTGACAACAAGGTAGGCCAGAGGGAAGAAGGAGGAAAATTGGGTTTATCAATCACCAGCAGTAACAGGTTCCTAGTAGCCTGCATCAGGACACGAATGACGGTAAAAACAGGTTAGTCAAGGGAACGAAGCCTCTGCTGCACGTGGTTGCCCTGATAAGTAATCAACCCTGATAAACTTATTATAACCTAAAGCGCAAGTAATTTAATTAATTAATTAAAATAATACGCCCATAAATGAGTTTCTCTTCTGTTTGATACATTATCTTTGACGATATCAGGTTTCCTGCCTGCTGTAGCAGTGTCTGTGTTATTATGCGGCCGCTATTCTATGGTTTTAACAAGTGGATAATAATATTAGTAATGCTATGTCTTTAAAAAATTTTCGATTATCTTTTAAAGTTTAAATAAACAGGAAACAGGGGTGGAAAATACGTCTTTGAAACCCAAGAATGAGTACGTGCAATCGTTGGTCCACTACACCAAATTATTCACAATGTAATTAGTTTGATCCATTTAAAAAGTTGCCTGAGGATGTCCACAAAGATGGACGATATATCCTAATTATATTAACTAAATGCATTTGTTTGTTTCACCGTTTATTAGGTAATAATGAATCCTGAGGTGCAGGGTGACTTCCCTCTCACGTGTGAGGCAGACTTGCAGCGAATCAGATGAAAAGCTTCGAGAGTCACGTGCCGTGTGCGGCGACTTTAGGAACTAGGCTAAAAACAAAATATTGATCTCCTCTCAAATTGGTTTTCATGCAGGCTAAATTTCGCAACCATGCGCCCCGATGATTGTTTCAGTGCATAATAACAACTTTGATTAATCAATTAATATATTATAATCAATATTTTCAGTTCATGATTAATATATATAATTACTTCATCACATTAAATGGGGAACAGACGTTTTGGGACACGTCATTGCAAGAGGATAACCAAAATCAGAGCTTCTAGTTTTATTGTAACATTATTTTTTTTACATTTCTGAAGCTGTGTCAGCCATCTTGAGACTTTCTCATTAACGCGACGTGTTCTCCAACAGCACTTACGTTGTTCATACCTTCTCTAAAATATTAATTTTCAGCTAAACTTACAGATTTTTGATTATAAATCATTATTTAGGGATTGACGATCTTAAAATAATTTCTGCTCTTCAAACTAAAAATATTATTATTATTCCCTTTCTATGCGGTTAAATAAACGCCTGACGCTTTGCTGACGATATTGCAGTATTAAGGGAATGAACAGAGTCCTGGACAAAGAGTTCAATATCAGGATTAAGAGGGAAAACCAAGGTAATGGAGTGTAGAATGGGAAACAGTGGAACAGCAAAGGCTTTTTGATTGGGAAGGGATATTTTCACGGAAGTTAAGGAATTCTGCTACTTGGGAAGCGTAATAAATAGAATAGAATAGAATAGTACAGGCAAGGAAGGCTTTCGCGAAAAATCGTTTCTAAAAATGTTTGTATGGAGCGTGGTGTTAGATGGGTGAGAAACGTGGAAGATAGGAGCTGGGGAAAGGAAAAGAATCGATGCCTTTAAAATGTGGTGCTATAGGAGAATTAAAAAACGATGAAGTTTTAAACAGAATAGGGAAAAAGTGAACAATACTGACCTTGACTAAGAGAAGGGATAGAGTAATAGGCCACGTTTTAAAACATCTTGTAAAATTAGCATGAGAGGCATGTGTGTGGGATAAAATCAGAAGAGGGAGGCAAAGGATGGAATACGCTAATCAGCTTAGGGAGGATGTGGGTTGTGCTAGTTATAAGGAAATGAAAAGGCTTGCTCAAGATGGGTTAGCATGTAGGGTTGCATCAGACCAGTCTTGCGGCTAAGGTCGGGGAAAATACTAAAATGAGTACAACAGAATCAATAAGGGTTTTCACTAAATGGAAGGTGACATGATACGGAGACATTTAGATAGCTGGTCAGATTCTAGTATGATTTAGCAAGGGTCACGACTGAAACAGAACAGATTACTGCATTTAAGAAACAGATTGATGACAAACGTTGGCAGCAGAAATCGCAGCACTAAGTGAATGTCTGAAGGTAGAAATAGAAAAGCACAGGGTGGAGATAATAGAGAACGTGGAAAAGAGAAATGGGATGTTAGAAGATAAAGTAAAGAAGGAAGTTACAGAGGCGTTAGGCGAACATGAAAGAGGCTGGGGAAAGCAAGGAAAAGATATTGAGGAAATTTAACATAAAATAGAAGACGAAAGGGAATTAATAATACGAGAATCGCTAAAACTGAAAAGAAGGCAAAGTTGAGGAAATATACTGACGGAAAACTCAATCAAGCAAGGAAATCGATCATATGAGGGCAAAATAGAACACGTATCAAAGTAGGGAAGCGACGCTAGAGAATTCCAGACTAAGACAGAGGCTGAAGTGGTTCTTCCCAAATTTTACGAACGAGGCGCGGCTCATCCTTTACGGGGTTTTGGGGACGTTGACAAATATTTTGACGTGACGGGCGTACAAAAATTCACTTCGGTACACAGTATTTTTGCAGTCACTAGAAGGGCAAAGTATCCAGGAGGATGAAGACGGTAGATTTTCTTTAGTACATACATATATATAATTTCAAGCTAAATTAAATAAAATAAAAATGATCATTTCTTTCATATTCGTTCCTTCTCGCAGGGATATTTATTTGTGGATTTCTAAATTCGTTTAACAAACATTTATTTTTTTCCTTTTTTTATCTTCCTCTAGGATCACGTTGATGCAATTTATTATGTTTTTCAATTCTCCTTCTGACTCCCCTAATACTACAATATCTTCGGCAACGGGTAAGGTTTTTATTTCTTCTCCTTGCAGTAAGCTTCCTTTTCCATATTCCGTTTTAACATTCTTCATCGCCTGTTCTATATATAACTTAAACAGCAAGGGCGACAGACTGCATCCTTGCCTTACTTCTTTCTTGATTCCTGCTTTCCTTTCTTGATCTTCTATTCTACTTATTGCTGCTTGTCTTCTGTAGAGGTTATGTATAAGCCTCCTTTCTCTACATTTTATTCCAGTGCTCTTCGAAATCCTTAATAATATATTCCAGTTCACATTATCAAACGCTTTTTCTAAATCTTCAAATGCCATGAACGTAGGCCAGATTTTCCAAATCCTGTCTTGCAAAATTAGACGCAAAGTCAATATTGCTTCTCTTGTTCCTACATTCTTCATAGAACGGAATTGACCTTCTCCCAACTCGCATTCTGTTTCACGTTCCAACCACCTATATACTATTTTCGTTAATATTTTGCATGCATGGGACACTAAACTATCAGCCCCCAGTCCTCCTCGGTATTTGTATAATTGTTTTTAGTAAAATCTTGTGGTATTCTTTCTATTTCTTAGATTTCAGTAAACTATCCTGAACAGCCATGATGTTGCTCCCTCGCCGATAGATTTCCAGCATACGGCTTGATTGCTATTTCGGTAATTTTGTCACAGGCTTCCCTGTGTCAAGAGTTATCTTCTTGCTTTTCCTTGGCTCCTCTTCGCAGTCCATTGACGACTGTGGACTGTCATCTTAACTTACGTGACAGATTACGAATTTTATAGCTACGCTACTCCAGCAGTCTTAATCTCAGTCTCCCTAATACAAATGACGAACCACCAGGTAAATATGAAGGGGATACGGACATAAATGAATGGAGAATTGACACAATTATCATGTCTTGTTCAAGGTCTTCTTTCCTTTTTAGAAGACGCCACGAATAATGAACGTACATCGCAATAACGAAAGCTGCTATGATGGATTCTCAGTACAAGTTGTTGTTGAGTCATATAAGAAGAAGAAGAAGGTATTAGACAGTTGTGTCAGTTCACGTAGGCCATGATTTGGAAACTAAATGAAGTTTCAATTGTGAGGTGAATAGCTTGTGACTCCAGGAAACCAACCACACATGTCTAGGCACTCTGTTGTAATGTCCATGTTATTTGTGAACATTGTGTGCATTGAGCCGCAACGTGATCTAATTGTGGAGGCTTTCATCCTTGTTCCACGTGGAGCTTGAAGACACGATTCGGATCCGTAATCAACTTTTCTGGAAATACTCGACATTGATTAGTCATAATAATGAGGAGAGCCAATAGCAAGGGAATTGAGTTTCCCGTGAATGCGGCTTCTCATCATTCAATTACAGGTACGTTTCCACCCTTTCAACAAGCACACAAACAAACAACTCTAGATTCCTTGTTTATGATTTTTAGTAATAATTTGTGTGTGCACAAGACGGACCTGTCAAATTTCCCTTGGTCGCGAATTCTTTGTGAAGAAATTAGCTGTGCCATGCAATAAAAACAATTCCTTCTTTCTAATTCACAATCTAAATATCCACAGGTCATGACATAATAAATCGAGTAAGCTTTCTTTCACCCCCAAAAAAATATCTCAAATCTACCAATTATTTTCTCAACATTTTTTGTTTTTTTCTTTTTTAAATACTGTATCGTGCTTTTTTTCTATCCGTGAGAATAAAGTTTATTAGGAATACTGATCCCGAACATTCCTCACTTTAAATAAAAATCCGTAATAACATTTTCGAAGGTTTTCATTTTTTATTTACAACAGCAGTGGTTAACGTACATTACAATATTTTAATCTCCTTGTTCGCTAGAGGGAAAGAACTCGGTTCGTTTTGGACCCGAGGAGTGTCGGTGTCTATATAATACAGACACAGACAGAACAAAAATTTAAAATATTGGGAGCAACATTATCGTTCGTGAACACTTACAGTTTTTATAAAGTTCGTTCAGCGATCGCCTGAACAGAGAGAGAGAGAGCGCAAGTCAACTCTGGATGTGGCAGGCAGCAACTAGCCACCAAAAGAGGTCCAATCTTCCAAGCAGGACGAGTGTCGACGCCCTACAGCGGCGGAAACCTGTACTCGCTCAGTTCTTTCCACTTTAGCAAAGTCCGTGTAATACTCAAGTAGAAGAAACGAGTAAATGCTTTGCTATTTGTCTCACCGAGCTTTTCTTCCTCAATGGCTAATAAAGACACGTCCGTCCGTCCGCCCGCTGTGACGTCACGAGATATAATCTCTTTTATTTATATAATCGCGTTCTATTTTATTTTATTTACTTTCCATGCCACAGAATACGCCATGGAATACTTATAGTGGCCCAATACTAGTCTTAGAAGAACGAATCAAATTCCAATGCACTCGTTCCCCGTGACAAGTACGATTCAAATTTCTAGTTACCTTTTTATTTAAGTGTCCAATTTAGTAAAGAATTGCATTCACATCGCAAGCAATAGTCAGCCAGTTACGTAATGACTACGTCACCCAAAGACGTTCGCATACGATATTATATTATGTATCGGAAATTACCGCGCCAAAATTCCCCCCTTGGTCCATGGCTCCTGCAGGCTGCGACGACCTTGGGCAGTTTCAGAGCTGTATGTACGGGGGTCAAAGACCTTCAGAATACGGTAAGAGTTGTCCGCTGATCCCATTGGACCAGTGGGCCAGCTGCCTCTCAATACTGATCAAGGCATGGAGGCGGGATTGTTGCGTTCCCAACAGCAATCCAGTCTCCCCCGTCAGCAGGAGTAGTACCCACTAGCTCCCGATCTACCTGATGCAGGTTTTCTAGGGTTTTCCCTGCATCACCTTTAGGTGAAACACCACAAGGGTAGGATCCTTACACTGTAGCCTGGGGGGCCCTAGTCAACCCTTGCTAGGATACCTTGCTCTGCCTTCCGCATCCCCCCCTTTTCAATTCCCTTGCTATGCTATTAAAGGGGAGTTGCCTGTTTCAGGATCACCCTCATGTAGCCTGTTAACCCAAAAAAAGCGCCAAAAGTTTTAATTTAAGTAACTTTTGTAACGTTTCATAAAATTTTTATTTATTTGGTTGAATCTTCGGATTTGTGGTGTTGTTGGAAGAAATTGATTTATTTATAAGGCAGAATTCTGTCAAAAGTAGTAATCATGTCCAACAAGAAATTAGAGGTTTTTCTTGGTTACTTGTAGTCTTTTCTGCTGTGAATGTGATGATGGAACCGGAAGCCAGCTTTTGGTTCCAACAACGGGAATCTGGTCGTTGAACTTGGTTGTCGTTGCTCACGGGGTTTCGAACTCCTGACTGCAGATAAATTTGAAATTTAACAACAACCTAATAACATCTCATTATCAACATCAGTATTGTGAATTAACACTTTAACTAAGTTACAACTGACCCACAATGGAGAAGCATTTACTGTAATATTCAATATAATTTAAATCGGAGCGTTATTAAATGCCATAACTTACTTTACAATACAAGGTAATATTGAATTGTTTTTATTTATTTTTCCTGGAACTAGAGGGGTTTTGCTTCTTTCACGTCACTTTTAAGAATACCAACTACACCAAGGAACAATAAGGAATTTTTAGTAGCAGGAAGTTTAATAAGTGATTCTGTTAGTGCTTTTTCCTCATAACTCAATTGTTTCCTCCCATCAGGAAAAGTTTCCTTGAAAAAAGTACAGTTTATAATATGTTCCATTGTGACTCACCTAGAATGTGGAACATCACTAGAGCACTTAACCTGATACAAATGTTCCTCCTCCTTTTCGATCACCGCGTCAATTTTTTTCTGGGAAGATGTCAGAGCTGGAACATATCAATACCCAAATCTATAAAAGGTGTTAGAAGATCGTTTAATTTTTTGGGGGGGATGGTTAAAACACTATATGAAGGTGATCCTGATACAGGCAACTCCCCTTTAATAGCATAGGAAGGGAATTGAAAAGGGTGGATGCGGAAGGTAGAGCAAGGTAGCCAAGGGTTGACTAGGGCCCCTGAGCTATGGTTTTAGGATCCTAGCCGGTGTTTCTCCTAAAGAGATGCAGGGAAAACCATAGAAAACCTGCATCAGGTAGGTCGGGCACTGGTCCGTATTCTCACGCCCTTCCCTGTGAATGATGGGAGACGTGTTTGTTGTGGGGTCGCAGCATTCCCTTCTCCGAGTCTCTAACAGTTTTAGGAGGCAGTTGGCCGACTGATGCAATGGGATCAGAGGACACCTCTTACCTTATGCTGAAAGTCTTCGACCCCAGTACATAAACCTTCCACAGAGACAGAGGGAGAGAGAGAGAGAGATAGTAAGTCCTTGTCCCATATGGTATGGTGCGTAGGAAACGCCGTCTCACTTGAGCGGGTTGCGGGTGCGGGTCAGACAACACGTGTGTTCCCCTACCCTGGGAGCTGTGCTCGCTTCTCATCGGTTCGCTGTCTCATTTCCACCATCACTTAGTTCCGTCTCAGATTTTTGTTGCTTCAAAATCAATTTTGTGTCCGGCCAAGTGTCCCAGCTCAGCCACCTCTCATGTTCGGAACATCGTTGGTCTATGGTACGGATGGTTTGGATCCTTAATGGCAGGGTTGCTCCGCCAGTTTTAAGTCAATTCAGACGTGAGTATTTCCTACAATTTCGTTGGTGGCTTAAGAACTGTTTCATGTGATGTAGTTTTAATATTCTTCTTATTTTTAAAGTTTGAGTTCCTCTATTCAAAACCATCAAACGCCAAAACGCCCGACCTAAGGACAAACACGATTGAGGAGAAATGAGGAAGCGGACCAATGAGTACCCAGGAGCTGGCGGCCGGGTTTGGAGAGTGAAGATCAACGCTTTCAAGAGCCGTTTCTTCGGGGAGTTTATCCCGTGGTCCACGAAGGCCAAGTACCTTAGATACGAGGCACCACAGGTTAATACTACTTTCAGTTCCAGTTCGCTCATGGGCCAGCACAATGGACAGCCACATGAAGAGGATCTTCGCCACGGACATCCGAAACCCTAGTTATGCAGCTGTCAGGAGAACCTGCGACGAGCTGGTCTCATCCCTCATAAGAAGGTAAACAGGAACCGACCTTTGTTCATCTTCCTCTAAAGTATCTAGTTATGGTAATTTAATATTTCTATATTAGCTTTACAAGATTGTGAATGTTCCTTGAGCAAAACAAGCTTAGTATTAAAAATCCGCAGACAGGCACGTCTCCCGACCTGCAGCCTGGCGCCGGGAAGTTACAGTTCTACCTTGCCAATGTTCTAGCTGAATTCTTATATCCTTTCAAATTCTAAAAGTTTGACCAAAATTCAGTAGCGGTCCTACTGCTCTACGATGTTAATACATATTTATTTCATCTTAATAAACTCTCCGCTTACAGCCTTAGTATGTGTGCGTTAACCAGTCAGTAGAAGGAGCGGAAGAAGTAGCATCAGGAATGGGATGTGTATGATGAATGAATGTTTGATTGAATGTGTTGTGGTGACTCATGACCCCTACATTGAAGTGGTAAAGCAAAAATAATTTAGTTTTTGGTATTCCTGTACAGCAGGACGAAAAGCGAGGGTGGTTTTGGTCAAGGCCGAGTAGGCGGGGAACGTCGCCGTTTACAACATTATTTATTTCCTGGGGTGTATTGTATTTGGACAGTTGGTCTGTCCTGACAGAGCAGTGGCTCAACATGTGAAAATGTTAAATTCAGCACGTTTCAAGAAAGAAGATTCATTTGGTGGGAAGACAGAGAATAAAAAGATAACATGTGATGGGGATTTAATCTGAAGAAGAGGCGCTAGAGGATCTAGAGGACGTGATCCAGCAAAGGAACATCCGATAACGACGTCACCAGGCCCTTGTTAACATCTGGTAACGACAGTTTTACCCGGCTTTTCCAATTAAACCATTCTCGTTGATTTATATCCTTTGTCACCCGCGTTCAGGGGAGCAGCAGCCGTTTAGGAGCTGCATAGATTCTTTTTGCTTTACCGACTGAGCGAATTTGATAATACATTTTATTCCTAAATTTATATATTTACTATATCTTAATTTGAGTTATATTTCTTTTGTAAATTTTATATTGTAATACCACAATTTCGATGTTTATTATCATCATAATTAAATGGAATATATTCAAATTAAATATGCTCTTTTTATTATTTAACAATTCCTTGTTATAATAATATATTTGCGGTGTAAACAAGAGTGTGAATGTACTTGTTTATTCAGCTGTTATGTAGTACTGACTATTTAATGTGTTGTAGGTATAAATCCTTGCCATGGCGGAGTAGATTCGACGAGGAAGGAAGAGCGGCCAATGACCTCCGCTTCCGCTCGGCTCCACAGTCGTCTACCTGACGACGATGCCGAAACGTTGAGTGAACAAACTTTGGCCCGGGTTGAAAAGTATGTATAGTATTTGAAACGTCTTCTAACTAAATTTTTCCATTTCCATTCCCATTGGCCACACTTTATGGTTTATTTAATATTTACGTAAACAAAACATTTATTATATCGTTTGCTATATAAATATCGTTTAATTGTAATTACTAGAATTTAAAACATTTAAAATTTCAATATAATGAGTGTTGAAAATCAATATTTTGTACTGTACTCGGCAAATTTTCATTCATATCTTCATAGCCATTCTGAATCATTTGCAAACTTCTATCCAGGTATTTCTAAAATTTATTCTATCTTTATATGTGTCTAAGTACTGTCCCACTTAAGAGGTTGAACATGAGGTTGTCCAGGATAATAAATGCACGTGAGAAACAGAATAGATAAAGAGATTAATAAGAAGGCCCAATGTGAAAGCTCTGAGTAGATTTCAAGCCATCCGCTGCTCAGTTCGCTAAATGAATTGTACGGAGCCGACTAGACTATGTGAGCAGCCATGTCGGGTGAATTTTCTTTCATGATTCACCTCGCTATTCAACTTCATCTTTTATTCCGTCGTTACGGAGGTGAAAACTGATTCAGAGGACAAGAACGTCCATTACGGAAAAATATTTTACAAATTATGAATATAATTCCGACATTTCAATTTTAATTCATATTATTTTTATGTACTGATTGAGAAGTCGGCAATATCTTACTATACTTCTACCATCCCTAGTTAATATTATTATTATTACTTACTTGGCTGCTTTTCCCCTGTTATAAAGAAAACACAAATACAATTCCCACTAAGGAACAATTCTGAACATTTGGATTTGGTCTGAAATCAAAGGAGACGTCAGGAGTCACACAGAAATCACTTCACTGTTTCTTAAAAACTATTCACTTTAGTTTCCTTAGTCTATTCCTGAACTGATTAAAGTCGTGAGTATTTCTGCAGGAGGCAATGAAGTAATTACAATCCTGTATATGTCTATTAAAGAATGAAAATTTTCCTACGTCTGTGCGTTGCCCTTTTTCTTTAATTTTGAACATATGATAATTTTTAGAAATATAATTGGGCGCCGTAAGATGGATTCTTATTTCTTTCCAGACCCTGTGTGGTTTTCCCTTATAAGCTTTATATATTGCCTCGCATGTTTCCTTCTATTACTGAGACCTTCTAAATTCTCGCGAGGATTCATGGCCAATCACCTGACCCCCAAACATCTTTTCAGCCCGTTTTCTTATTTTTTCCAACGCTAGAGTGTGTGTTCATTTCGATATGGATCCTCGCACGTTACAAATTCTAAGAAAAAATCTTGGTTTTTCCCGTGCTTTTCCTCAAGACCCTTTACCTCGCTGGCTCACCTTATTACCCCAATTTAAATCTTTACTAATAGTGATCCCAAGATATTTACAGTTATTTAACTCCGTTAAACTTCGTTCCCCATTTTATATCTAGTGGGAGGGACAAATCTTTTTTTTGTTGTAAAAATGACTGCCTTACTTTTGTTTCTAACTGACCATTGATAAAGTTAGTGTAATTCAGTCTGCAGAATCTGTGCTTCATCCTCAACGTTTACAATTTCCCTATGAATCATAAAACCATCGGCATAAAGTTTGATGTGATTTTATACCTAATTGTTTGACGTGATTTTCACAGAGTAGGACAATTTGTCATTCACGCGATTTCTCAGTGAACGATATTTAAAAAAATCCTGAATCCACTTCAGTACCCGTACCAGTACTTTTTAACTTAGTTAATAATAGAACGTGCATCGAAGGCTTTAGAGAAATTAATAATTATAGCCTCGTCTATTCCCTGATGAACCGTTGGCAGTTACCTGAAGCCATGTTGACCACTGTAAATCCAATGCGGTTATTCAACGGCGAAGTGCTGCAGAAGACTGGCACTAATTTGTACATACATGGAATACTCCATATGCAGAACATTCTCGAAAGAGAAAATACTAGAAAGTAAAGGCAAACAATGTGAATAAAGTAAACAAATAAAAATGTTTGCGTCAGGTGGGACTCGAACCCCAATCAACGTTCCTGCTCTATATCCCTCGGCCATCACTACCTTCACAGCTGACTGCCATCTATAGATATTTTAATCTTGTCATCTTCAAAATACTTCATAAACTGGTTTATTTAACCTTATCAAAGGCTGGTATAAACATGGACCTGATTTTTCTGATCCTGTCTTATAAAATTAGTCGCATAGTCAATGTTATTTCTCTTGTCTCCACATTTATGCTATAACCAACATTGTTGTTCTCGTTACTCACATTCCATTTGAAGCTCCATCATCATATATATTCTATTCTCGTTAATCTGGTCAATATTAATAATACACATTTTGTAGTAGAAAATAATTTCTAAGGCAGTGTATGCTATTAAAAATATGTAATCTACGCAGATCATTAATTATAAAATAACCGAGTCTATTTCCACTGAGGTATTCCCTGTACGTTGTTAAACATAAATGTCGGGTTATTCAAACAAGTGAGTTTTATGTTAGCAAATAATCATGACTCTACTGAATTGGGATATGGCAATGTCACGAGACTGAGCTTATGTTACGGAATGCGTCAGTTAGTTAGTTAAAAGTCAATTATTGGGATACCTTAAAACGCTCCTCTCTCCCTCGGATATGTCGGCCCGGGCGAACACTCTCATTAATTAATACGAAAGGGGAAGGTTTATTTAATTATTAAAAAAAGGGGTTAAAATTTTAAACAATTTAATTTACAAATGAATTACGGGTTCCAAAATCATTCAAAGTTGCTTTTAGCAACTCACGCTCGCATTTATACTCACTTAAACCCTAATGCTTAATCTACCTGCAATATAATTACACAGGTTTCAAACGTATCTAAATATTAAAATGTTTAAAATAACTAAAATATAATTACACAGATTCTAAAATTTATTTTATCTTAAATAACTAAATGCAATTGCCGGTCATTGCAGCGAAAACCACACGAAGTAACATAAAAGGGGAGAGGAGAGGGTAGGGCTTACTGCATGAAGATCTCCGTGTCCACTGGTGCAGTTCCTCCGGTGATCATCAGCATTGCATTGGCGTCACTCAACTCCACTCTACAACATCTCCTCCTACATTCAAATCTGTATTCTCTCTCTCTCTCTCTCTCATCTCCTCCTCCCACCGCTAGAAACCATCTCATTTGCTTCCCCCAGCTGCACTCTTAATATTTTTCAAATCGCAAACTTTTCCCACTTCCTGAATAAAATTTTATTGACCGCTGGTTTTAGCGGCCGTGGACCACTCCCAGGTCAATGATCCTTCAACATATGAAAACATTAGACCTGCTGTTAGCGGATCGGCCGAAACGCAATACCAAGGATGACCGCCGCGGACCTACTGCAGCGACGAAAATTTACAAGGACGAAATCCCTTATTGTAATTCCACATTACGTTACCTAGTAACCAATTAGTAAAAATTAAACAAGACGAAGGCGCTTCTTCCCGCGTATTATGTTCTTTCAATCTAGAATTTTAAATCCGAAATTAAAAACACCCAAGTGATGGAATTCAACGCTTGTAACGGGAGACTGTGTTGGGTTCTAATTTCCTTGTATGTCTAATTAACTATATCATACTTCATTTCAGTTTTACTCTTTGTAGTGTATATTTATTTCATCACCTACAGTAATCGTCCTTTAATATGCTATTGTTGACATCAACGAACTTGATTTAAATTCACTTTACAGTTATTCATATAGTTTTCTTTAGATTATGAAGATCTCATTGCAGCGGCGACGATGTCCATATCAACCTCAAAAGGTTTACAGTATAGCATGATTTACCGTATTGAAGGTTCGCTGAGGCATTCTCTGTAATTGCCTAGCATCTTATTTTTTGAATCGTGTCGGGTGGTGTTTGTCGAAGGTGAAAGGGTTGCATAGGTCACGAGGTAATCTATAATGATCAATTCTTAGACGGGTCTATATTATTCCTAAACGTCTGTTTTCATTGTATTCATAGACACTTTATTGATCCAATCGTTGATTAGAGGTTCTAGTCGGTCACCGACAAGTTACACGTTTGAGGTGCGTTGTTTTACTATGCATAAAATTTTTGACTTTAAATAACACGCGTGATGGGTTCTGTATTTATTGTTAGTGTACATTTGTCCGGTGGCAGATACAAAATGAAATTTCTTAAAGATAAATATTCCTAATATGAAAATATAATCATAGTCCTTTAAAATTTCTATAGCCCTGAAAGAAAAAGAGAAACAGTATGTAACGTATATATGAGGGGGATATTAATTAATAACTAAATAATGATAAAATATTATAATAAAAACGAGAAAACAATTTACTTTGAACCAAAAAAAACATATTTACAGAAAGAAATACAATTTTAATTAGTTATTAAATGTTTTATAATTATAAATTTTGTTTTAAGTTAATTAATTATTATTATTGTTAATTAATATAATAGAAGATTTTAACTTCTAATTTATGTTTTCAAAACATATGCTTTTACCTTATTAATTATTTAATTAATTTATTTCATAAAAGTGCCAATCATGAGTTTAACATAAAATATCTAAAGTACACTAAGGTCAAGATTTGTCCTAAGATAATATAAGGGTCTTCTACAGGTTGTTTACCGATTCATGTTAATATGATGATTGAGGTAATTAGGATTCAAAACATGAATTGATTTCATGGGTAAAATTGGATACCTTGAAATTTGGATTTTTTATAAAATGGTATAATTATTAGGATTGTAATTGATATTAATAATGCAATTACCCCTCCCAATTTGTTGGGAATTGATCGTAGAATAGCATATGCAAATAAGAAATATCATTCTGGTTGAATTTGGGGAGGGGTGATTAAGGGGTTGGCCGGGATAAAATTATCAGGGTCACTTAAATTATAAGGTGATTATGTTGAGATTAATATAGTTAATAATAATATTAAAATTATAGTTACTGAATCCTTTCAAGTGAAAAATGGATGGAAAGGAATTTTTTCTTGATTTCTTTTTATTCCTAAAGGATTATTGGATCCTTTTTTATGTATAGAAATTAAATGTATTAAAGTAAATGCTATTATGATAAATGGTAATATAAAATGTATAGAAAAAATCGAGAAAGGGTGGGGTTATCTACTGCAAAACCCCCTCAAATTCATTGAACAATTTGATTTCCGATGTAAGGAATTGCGGAAAGTAAGTTAGTGATTACTGTAGCACCTCAGAATGATATTTGACCTCACGGGAGAACATATCCAATGAATGCTGTCGCCATAGTTATAAATAGCAAAATTGAACCAGTTAATCAAGTTTCTTTAAGATAAAAAGATTCATAGTATAATCCTCGTCCGATATGTAAATAGATACAAATAAATATTATAGATGCTCCATTTATATGTAGATTTCGTATTAGTCATCCGTTGTTAACATCTCGGCAAATGTGAATGATTCTTTAAAGGCTATATTAATATCTGCTGTGTAGTGTATAGCTAAAAACAACCCTGTTATAATTTGAATAATTATACATATTCCTAGTAGTGATCCGAGGTTTCATCATATGGAAATATTTCTAGGAGTGGGTAGGTCAATTAGAGAGTGATTAATTATTTTAATTAATGGTTGATTTTTTCGTAATGGTATATACATTAGTTAATTTTTATTCGTAATGGTCCTTGTTCAATATTAGAAATTTTATTAATTACGATTAGGGATATAAATAAATATAATATTATTATAATTGATATTGAATATAAAGGGTAATTAAATATTATACTTATGTTCATTTGTTCATAATTAGTTACGTTAAATTGATTAATAGTTGTTTCAGAAGATTCATTATTATAAATGTTTTTTTAATTATAATTACTAATATGGTTAGTGTAAAAACAGGTAATAATTTTATATAATTAAATTTTTTTTCATTTGTTGAGATACTTGTAATATAAATAAATAGCACTATTATTCCTCCAATAAAGATAATTATTAAGATATAATTAAACCATGATGATTTATTTAATGTATTTATTATAAATGTTGAGATTGTTGTTTGTATAAGAATAATAATGATTATTATTATAGGTTGTTTTTTATTTATGAATATAATGTTAAGAGTTGTAGATATTAATATAATGATTTTCAATCAGGGAATAGTTTATATAAAATATTAAATTTGGGTTTTAGAGATGGATATGCTTCCTTTCCCTGAAGTTTTAAGAATTTTTTCAATTTTGATTTACAAGATCAATGTTTTATTTAAACTATTAAAACTGATTTTTATTTCATATTATTTAATAATTTTCTTTTCTGGTTTATATGTATTTTGTTTTATACGTAAGCATTTATTGTTAGTTTTATTAAGATTAGAATATATAGTATTAGGTTTATTTTTTTGTTTTTTTATATTTTAGTATTTATAGTTATATATTTTTTTAGTTATTTATTTAATTTTTTCTGTATGTGAGGGCGCTTTAGGTTTATCTATTTTAGTGAGAATAATTCGAAGAAGATGTAGTGATTATGTATATAGATCTTATTTATTTTTATGTTAAAGTTTATTTTTTCTTTATTTTTTATGATTCTTTATATTTATTTCATTTGTGGTGAATGTTTTTTGGCTGATTTATATTGTTTGTATTTTATATAATTTTATTAGGAAATTTTATATTATTTAATATTGTCTTAGGTAATGGTCTAGGTTTAGATTTTTTGTCATGGGTTATGATTATTTTAAGATTGTGAATTTGTTCTTTAATGATTTTATCTAGACTAAGGGTTAAATTTACTTCTTATTTTTCTGAATTTTATTTATTTATTATTTTAATATTAATGTTTTCTTTATATTGTACATTTTCTGTTTTAAGATTATTTAATTTTTATTTATTTTTTGAATTAAGATTGATTCCAACTTTAATGTTAATTTTAGGCTGAGGTTATCAACCGGAGCGTGTTAGAGCTGGGATTTATATAATTTTTTATACTTTATTAGCTTCTTTACCTTTATTATTATCTTTGTTATGGTTATATAACTATTATGGAAGATTAAAAATCTTTTTACTTTTTGATTGTTGTAATAATTTATATTTAACTATAATTATGGCTTTTTTGGTTAAGTTACCTATATATATATTTCATTTATGACTTCCTAAGGCTCATGTGGAAGCTCCTATTGCTGATTCAATGATTTTAGCGGCGATGTTATTAAAATTAGGAGGTTATGGGATCATTCGTATTATAAAGTTAATTAGTAATTATTCTTTGATTTTAAATTTTTATGTAATTATTTTCTCTTTATATGGGGGTTTTTTAGTCAGATTAATTTGCTTACGTCAGGTAGATTTAAGGATATTAATTGCTTATTCTTCAGTAGCTCATATGAGACTAGTAATTTCTGGTCTTTTTTCTATAAATTTATGAGGGTTTTATGGTTCTGTATTTTTAATATTAGGTCATGGCTTATGTCCTTCGGGATTATTTTGTTTATCAAGAATTGTTTATGAGCGTTTAAGTAGTCGTTTATTTCTATTTAATAAAGGTCTATTTTCTTATATACCTAGAATAAGATTATGATGATTTTTATTGAGAAGAAGAAACGTATCTGCTCCTCCTAGCCTTAATTTAATTGGTGAAATTAGTTTATTAAATAGAATTATTAGTTATCTATTTAATTTTATATTTATTTTATTTATATTACCTTTTTATGTTGTGCTTATAGATTATATTTATATAGTTATAGTCAACATGGTGTTATATATTCTGGATTATATAGAATTTCTTCTTGTTATTTAATTGAATTTCATTTAATTCTTCTTAATTGATTACCATTAAATTTAATATTTTTTTGTTGTGATTATTTTATATAACTTAAATAGTTTTAAAAAAAATTAATTTGTGGGATTAAAGATGTAGTTTATTTTACTTTAAGTCAATGATAATTTTTTATTTATCTTCATTGTCTTTTATATTATTAGGTTCAGGAATTTTTATTATTAGATTATTTATATTAATATTTGGTTTGTGTTATATGATTGAGTGAGAAGTATATTCTTTAAATTCTTCTTTAATTTTAATGGGTGTAATTTTAGATTGGATATCTATAATTTTTATTAGATTTGTTTTAATTATTTCTTCTATAGTTTTATTTTATAGTAATGATTATATGGGTGGGGATATGTATAGGAGCTATTTATTTGTAATTTCAATAATTTTTATGATTATGAGTCCTAATATCGTTGGAATTTTATTAGGTTGGGATGGTTTAGGGTTAGTATCTTATTGTTTAGTAATTTATTATCAGAATATAAAATGTTATAATGCTGGAATATTAACAGCTTTAAGAAATCGGGTAGGGGATGTCTTTATTCTAATTTCTATTTCTTGGATATTGGATTTTGGTAGATGAAATTATATTTATTATTATGATTATTTTATTAATTCTTGTAATTATTAATTGATTTGTTATATAGTTATTATTGCTGCTATGACTAGGAGTGCTCAGGTTTCTGCATGATTACCTGCTGCTACAGCAGCACCTACTCCAGTATCTGCTTTAGTACATTCATCGACTTTGGTAACCGCAGGGGTTTATCTTATAATTCGTTTTAATCCAATAACTGTAGGTAGTGGGTCTGGTTATTTTTTGTTTTTAATTGGGAGTTTAACTATATTCATGGCTGAAATAGATGCTAATTATGAATATGATTTAAAGAAAGTTATCGCCTTGTCTACTTTGAGTCAATTACGTTTGATAATGAGAATTTTATCTATAGGATTTCCTATAATTAGATTTTTTCATCTTTTAACTCATGCTTTATTTAAATCTTTACTTTTTTGTGTGCTGGTTGTTACATTCATGGTTTATTAGATCATCAAGATATTCGGTTTATAGGTTCACTAACAATATTAATACCTTACAGTTCAATTTGTTTTAATGTATCTAATTTGAGTTTATGTGGTTTTCCTTTTTTATCGGGGTTTTATTCGAGGGATATAATTTTAGAGATGTGTTCTTTTAATATATTAAATATTTTATTTTTTTTATTATTTTTTATTTCTACTGGGTTAACGGCTATATATTCTATTCGTTTATTTTATTATTCTTTAAATACTAATTTTAATTTTATTGTATTACGTGATTTAAATAATAGAGGTAATGATATACATTTAGGTATGTTAATTTTATTGATTTTAACTGTTTCGGGGGGTCTTTATTGTTTTGATTAATTTTTCCTATTCCTATTTGTATTTATTTGCCAATAAAATTAAAATTGATAACTATCATGGTTGTGTGTTTAGGATTTTATTTAGGTTATTTATTAAATTCTATATTTTTTACTTATAATTTTAATAATTTAAGTAATACAAGATTTTTTATGGGTTGTATATGATATATGCCTATAGTTAGAACAATATTTTTTTCTTATTCTATATTAGCAGGGGCAAGCATTTACAGTCGTTTACTAGATTATGGGTGATTAGAATATTATGGTGCACAGGGTTTATATAATTTTATAAAATATTTTATTGGTTATTATATTTATTTATTTGATTATAATTTTAAGACTTATATAATTATATTTATGTCTTTTCTTTTAATTATCTTATTTAGAATATTTATTATATATTATAGTAGTTTATTGAACATTGTGTTGAAGCCACAAAAGAGAATTGTCAATTCCTTTAATATTTAAGAATAAAATATTATTTTTACAATGAAAATGTAGGTTTTTTTTAAACTACTTAAATAGAAATATTAACGGAATTTAACCGCTATTACTTAAAGTTAGCGGCTTTAGTATTGTCAATATATTTCTTTAATTGGAATATTTTTCAATGATATTATTAACATTAATATGCCTCTATTTGGCTTCAATTAATTAATTAATAAGGGTATATTTACCTAAAATTCAGGTCGAAACTGAATGCTATTAGCTTCTTATTAAAGGTAAATTGATTAATCAATATTTTATGGTTGCATATCAGATGTTATATTTAACTATAACCCTAATGAGCTCATTTTAATATACCTTGATTTCATTCGTAATAAAGTCCTATAACTAGGATAAGAATAAATATTGAAGAGGATATTCATCATAATTTTACTATAGATGTTTTTATAACAGGGATTATAGGTAATATGAGGGCAATTTCAATGTCAAAAATTAGAAATAATATTCTAATTATAAAAAATTGAATGGAGAAAGGTAAACGAGGGTGTGTTTGGGGATTAAAGCCGCATTCGAACGGTGATAATTTTTCTCGATCATAAATAGTTTTTTTTAGATTATTTTTGATAGTAAAATCATTATTAGAGTTAATATACTTAATATTATTATTGTAGTAATAAATAAATAAATTGCTTAACTTTGATAAAACAAACTTTTTGATTGTAAGTCAAATGTACTTATATACTAAGAAAGCTAGTTACCTCATCAATAAATTGAGATGTATAAAAATAATCATACTACATCAACAAAGTGCAGCAGCTTCAAAACCTAAATGATGGGTTGAAGAGAAATGTTTACTAAAATGCCGTATAAGACAAACTGTTAAAAAAATAGTTCCAATAATTACATGTATACCATGAAATCCTGTTGCTATAAAGAATGTTGAGTCAGAAATGGAAAATTTGGCTTCTATATATTCATATGCTTGAAGTATAGTACAATATACTCCTAATGAGATAGTAATAAATAATCTTTGTTTAGTTTGTGTTCAATTATTTATTAAAATGGAGTGGTGAGCTCATGTAATTGATACTCCTGATGATAAAAGGATAATAGTATTTAATAAAGGGATATTTAAAGGGTTAAAGGATTCAATTCCTATTGGAGGCCATATTATTCCTGCTAAACTTCTATTAAAGAATGCTCAAAAAATGATATGAAAAATAGGATTTCTGACGTAATAAATAGAATTATTCCTCAACGAAGTCCAGTTGATACATTATTAGTATGTAATCCTTGATAAGATCCTTCTCGTGTAATGTCACGTCATCATTGAATTATAGTTAAAATAATCATGGTTGTTCCTATTAGTATTAAGTTAATATCATATCAGTGAAGTCATTTTGTTAATCCTGTGGTTATTACTATAGCTCCGATTGCTCCTGTTCAAGGTCATGGGCTGTTATCCACAAGATGAAATGGCTGGTTTGAATTTCTCTTGAATATAAGGTAATTAATACTGAAAATACATAAGCTTGAATAATAGAGACGGCTCATTCTAAGATAAATAATAATATTTGAGTTTACAATATAGTGATTACTATTAATTCCCAAGTTGCCTAATAAAGTGACCTGCAATTATGTTAGCTGCTAGTCGAATTGCTAAGCGGATTATATTTCTAATTGATTCAATGCAAACTGTAAATGGTATTAATATGGATGGGGAACTAAATGTTCAAATATACTATTAGTTTTATTTACTCATCCGTATAAATTAAGTCTTAATCATATGGGAAGTGCAATTGAGATTGTTATTAATATGTGGCTGGTACTAGTAAAGATATAAGGGAATAAGATTCTAATAAATATAATAATTCTTCTTTTATTTAAATTATTTATAATATTAGAAAATTCTAAATTTAATTTTGTTAAAATAGTATTAAATATTATATGGGATCGTGATTTAAATATTCAAAATGAGTGAAGATTATAGTTCTTATTCAATTGAGTGCTAATAATGAACTATTGGATGGATCAAATCTTGAAAATAAAATAGTTATCATAGTCAGTTTTTAACTTTAATTTTAAATTCTTAAGTTTTATAGTAATTAATAATTGATATTGTAGAGAATATTATTGAAATAATAATAAATATAATAATAATGGTAGTCATAAAAGATTTCTTATTTGTGGTATTCATTAGAAGTATAATATACTATAATATGGTTTAAGAGACCAGTGCTATTTTTCAGCCATCTAATGCCAAGGAATAGTTAAAGGTAATTTTAAATTGACATTTTAAGGTTATTAATTTGACTAATTCCATAATTTTGATTAGTTAATGAAGTATTTGATGTTAATAGCTTCAATGACGATGGGTATAAATCTATGATTAATACCACAAATTTCTGAACATTGGCCAAATATTAACGCAGGACGTTTAATGAAAAATATTATTTGATTTAGACGTCTTGGGGTGGCGTCAATTTTTACTCCTAGATTTGGAATTGTTCAGGAATGGAGAACATCGGCGGCTGATGTGATAATTCGAATATTTGTATAAATTGGAAGAATTGTACGGTTATCAACGTCTAATAGTCGGAATGATGATATTGAATTTTCATTCAGTATAAATGAGTCAAATTCGATATTCATATGACCAGCATCACTGACGTCCAATAGTTTTAATTGTAATTATGGATTCGTTGGAATCATCTATTATGTATAGTAAATGTAGTGAGGGAATTGCAATAAAAATTAATACAATAGCTAGTATTAGGGTTCAGGTGGTTTCTAGAATATGATCTCTTAATATATAACGAAAAGATATTTTATTTATAATAATTTTAATTATTGAAAATCTTACTATTAATGTAATTATTATAATAATAGATATAGTATGATCACGAAAAAATATTAATTGTTCTATTAAAGGGGAAACTGAGTCTTGAAGGTTTATACTATTTCAAGTGGCCATTTCTAATAAAAGTTTACCATATTAGAATATATTTAAAATAGGTAATTGTGCGAATCTATGTTCTGATGGTGGGTAGTTTTGTAATCATTCTGCTGATGACTCATTGTTTGAATTAAATAAAGTGTATCGTTTATTTGTTATTCTTTCTCATATAATAAGGATTAATCTAATAGTTCTAATTGTGGAGATGGAAGATCCAATTCTAGATATAATATTTCATGATGTGTAACAGTCAGGGTAATCTGAGTATCGTCGTGGTATACCTGCTAATCCTAGGAAATGTTGAGGGAAAAATGTTAAGTTAACCCCTATGAATATGGGAAAAAATTGTATTTTTAATAGTTTTGAATTTAAGGTTAATCCTGTGATTAAAGGATATCATATAATAATACCTCCTATGATAGCAAATACAGCTCCTATTGATAACACGTAATGGAAATGGAGAATAATATCGATTGATGAATTCGCTGTTAAACCCCCAATTGTAAAAAAGAAAATGAATCCTATTGATCATAGTAATTGTGGTGTGTATTGGAATTTAGTTCCATGTAATGTAGCTAATCAGCTAAATACTTTAATTCCTGTAGGTACAGCAATAATTATTGTAGCCCGTGTATCAAATGTAAATATATGATGAGCTCATACAATAAATCCTATTAAACCAATTGATAATATAGCGTAAATTATACCAAGAGTTCCACTTTCTTGATTAATAATATGAGAGATTATTCCGAATCCTGGTAGAATTAGGATATAAACTTCAGGATGCCCAAAAAATCAAAATGAGTGTTGATATAAAATGGGATCGCCCCCCCACCCCCGCAGGATCAAAAAAAGATGTATTTAGATTTCGGTCAGTTAATAATATTGTAATTGCTCCGGCTAATACAGAAAGTGATAATAATAATAGGATTGCAGTAATTATAACTGATCATGTAAATAATGGTAATTGTTCTATTGATATTTCAGGGGTTTTTATATTAATAATGGATGGATGGAGCTTGCCCCTGCTAAATCTACAGCTGAGCCTCTGTGAGCTATAGGGGTGGGTAGACTGTTCAACCAGTCTCCACCCCTGAATTTATAATTCTTCTTGCTAGAAGTAAAGATAAAGAGGGTGGAAGTAATCAAAAAGTTATATTATTTATTCGAGGAAATGCTATATCCGGCGCACCAATTATTAGAGGTACAAGTCAATTACCAAATCCTCCAATTATAATGGGTATAACTATAAAAAATTATAATGAAATCATGAGCTGTTACAATTACATTATAAATTTGATTATCATAAATTAAATTTCCTGGTGTACTTAATTCTATTTGAATAATTAATCTTAGTGATGTTCCCATTAAGCCAGCTCAGGCTCCGAAAATGAAGTATAAATTTCCAATATCTTTATGATTAGTAGAGAATATTCATTTTGTGATTAGATGGCTGAATTTAAGTGATTGATTGTAAACCAATTTATGGGTAATATCAGGATCTATATTCATAAATGATTTTAGATTGCAAATCTAAGGGTGTGATTATTCACCAAGTCCTAAATATTATAATTTTATTTCTAACTTTGAAGGTTATTAGTTTATTTAACTTAAGTACTTAAAATATAAGAATTATAGATATAGTTAATCCTAAAATTGAGATTATATTTATATAAAAAAATAATATTTCTGTAATTTTTATAGAAAGATTATTTAAATATCACTTATTTTCTTGTGATATAATGAGTCCTGTTGATAGAAATATTTTATATAGAAATAAAGAGTGATTGTTGATGATAAAATCAGTATAAATGTTATGAAATGTTATATAAATTTTCAATTAATAATCATTTTGGTAAAAATCCTATTAGAGGGGGTATTCCCCCTATTCTTAGGAAAGATATTGCCAAATTAAATTTATTGATTTTATTATAGTTTATATTTAAGTAGAATCATTAACTATGAAAATTTTATTTAATATAAAAGATAATGACATTAGAGTGGTAATTAAAGAATAAGTAGAGAAGTAAATTGTTCAATTGAATTTAATGCCATAATTATTCATGCAATATGATTAATTGATGAATAAGCTATAATTAGACGTAAAGAAATTTGATTTAAACCTATAATTGCACCGATAAAAGCTGATATTAGGATAAAGAGATTATTTAAGTTTTGGTTTACATGTGTATAGGATGAAATAAGTATTGGGGCAATTTTTTGTCAGGTTATTAATATAATACAGTTATTTCATTCTAAATTTTCTATAATTTCTGGTAAATTTTATTAAAATTCTGATTGCTATTAATATAAGTATGAACTGATTATTAAATAAATCATTATTTATTAGTCTATTGACTGAATATAATAATATGATTGAGGCAATTGATTGAACGATAAAGTATTTAACTCCTCTTGAATTTGAATTGAAGTTATTATTATATGTAATAAGTGGAATAAAACTTAAAAGGTTAATTTCTAGTCCTATTCATACCCCCAATCAGTTATTAGATGATGTAGAAATTAAAGTGCTTAAAATTATTATTGCAATAAATAATATTTTTATGGGTGCTTTATTAATCTAAAAGAGAAGGGGTTTACCTTCATATATGGTATGTGAACCCAGTAGCTTTATTAGCTTATCTTTTATATTTTAGTGTGAGATGCACCTAACTTTTTGATATTTATGGGTACAGTTTAATTCTATTAAATATAAGTGTCAGTATATACTACAAATTCTATCACAACAAGATAGTCCTTTAATTTCAGGCTTAACACTAATTATTTTGAAATTATATTGTAATAATATGTTTATTTAAATAAAGAATACATTTGATGGGCTATAGTTAAAATATATATATTAATTTAATTGTAATTAAAAATCTTATAGTTAAAATTAATTAATAATATTAAATCCATAATACTTTAGGGCTATAGTTAAAATATAATTTAATTAATTCTATACGTTATAATCTTAAATTAAATCCTACCTTTAGGTCTATAGTTAAAATATAATTTAATTAAATGTATACGTTATAGTCTTAAATTATATCCTAATTTTAGGGCTATAGTTACGATATAATTTAATTAATTGTATAAGTTATAATCTTAAATAAAATCCTATCTTTGTGCTATAGTTAAAATATAATATAATTAATTGTTTACGTTATAATCTTATATTAAATCCTTATTTTAGGGCTACAGCTAAAATATAATTTAATAATTTGTATACGTTATAATCTTAAATTAAATTCTAACTTTAAATATTTATTATATATTATAATTTGGAATCTATTTATAATTAAATATATATTTAGTTTATTTAATCTATATGCCATATAGCGTTATTATGGGAGATTTAGTATTTAAATTAAGTATTTATTATATATAATTATATATATTTAATCATAATTCTTGATTTATTAATATAAGTATTTATATTAATAATGTATTTATATTATATATGTATTTTTATATGTATATATATACATGTATATATATTATATAATAAAATAATTATATTTATATAAATATTTATTATATATTTTAATTTGGAATCTATTTATAATTAAATATATATTTAATTTATTTAATCTATATGCCATATAGCGTTATTATGGGAGATTTAGTATTTACATTAAGTATTTGTTATATATAATTATACATATTTAATAATAATTCTTGATTTAATAATATAAGTATTTATATAAAATAATTTATTTATATTATATATGTATTTATTATATATATACATATATATATATTATAATAATAAAATAATTATATATATATAAATATTTATTATATATTATAATTTGAATCTATTCATAATTAAATATATATTTAATTTATTTAATCTATATGCCATATAGCGTTATTATGGGAGATTTAGTATTTAAATTAAGTATTTATTATATATAATTATATATATTTAATAATAATTTTTGATTTATTAATATAATTATTTATATAAAATAATATATTTATATTATGTATGTATTTATTATATATATACATGTATATATTATATATATAATAATAAAATAATTATATATATATAAATATTTATTATATATTATAATTTGGAATCTATTTATTATTAAATATGTATTTAATTTATTTAATCTATATGCCAGATAGCGTTATTATGGAGATTTAGTATTTTAATATAAGTATTTATTATATACAATTATATATATTTAATAATAATTCTTAATTTATTAATATAAGTATTTATATAAAATAATGTATTTATATTATATATGTATTTATTATATAATAAAATAATTATATTTATATAAATTTTACAATTTGGAATCTATTTATAATTAAATATATATTTAATATCTATATGCCATATAGCGTTATTATGGGAGATTTAGTATTTAAATTAAGTATTTATTATATATAATTATATATATTTAATAATAATTCTTGATTTAGTTAATATAAGTATTTATATTAAAATAATTAATTTATATTATATATGTATTTATTATATATACATAAATATATTTATATATTATAATAATAAAATAATTATATATATATAAATATTTATTATATATTATAATTTAGAATTTATTTATAATTAAATATATATTTAATATATTTAATCTATATGCCATATAGCGTTATTATGGGAGATTTAGTATTTTAATATAAGTATTTATTATATATAATTATATATATTTAATAATAATTCTTGATTTATTAATATAAGTATTTATATAAAATAATATATTTATATTATATATGTATTTATTATATATATATAGTTATATATTTATATATTATAATAATAAAATAATTATATATATATAAATATTTATTATATATTACAATTTGGAATCTATTTATAATTAAATATTTATTTAATATATTTAATCTATATGCCATATAGCGTTATTATGGGAGATTTAGTATTTTAATATAAGTATTTATTATATATAATTATATATATTTAATAATAATTCTTGATCTAGTTAATATAAGTATTTATATTAAAATAATTAATTTATATTATATATGTATTTATTATATATATACATAAATATATTTATATATTATAATAATAAAATAATTATATATATATAAATATTTATTATATATTATAATTTGGAATCTATTTATAATTAAATATATATTTAATTTATTTAATCTATATGCCATATAGCGTTATTATGGGAGATTTAGTATTTAAATTAAGTATTTATTATATATAATTATATATATTTAATAATAATTCTTGATTTATTAATATAAGTATTTATATTAATAATGTATTTATATTATATATGTATTTATATATATACATGTATATATATATGTTTTATAATAAAATAATTATATTTATATAAATATTTATTATATATTATAATTTGGAATCTATTTATAATTAAATATATATTTAATTTATTTAATCTATATGCCATATAGCGTTATTATGGGAGATTTAGTATTTAAATTAAGTATTTATTATATATAATTATATATATTTAATCGAAATTTTTGATTTACTAATATAAGTATTTATATATAATAATGTATTTATATTATATATGTATTTATTATATATATACATGTATATATATTATATAATAAAATAATTATATATGCATATGTTTATTATATATTATAATTTGGAATCTATTTATAATTAAATATATATTTAATTTATTTAATCTATATGCCATATAGCGTTATTATGGGAGATTTAGTATTTAAATTAAGTATTTATTATATATAATTATATATATTTAATAATAATTCTTGATTTATTAATATAAGTATTTATATAAAATAATGTATTTATATTATATATGTATTTATTATATATATATACATGTATATATGATAGTATAAAATAACTATAATAATATAAATATTTATTTATATTATAATTTGGAATCTATTTATAATTAAATATATATTTAATTTATTTAATCTATATGCCATATAGCGTTATTATGGGAGATTTAGTATTTAAATTAAGTATTTATTATATATAATTATATATATTTAATAATAATTCTTGATTTATTAATATAAGTATTTATATAAAATAATGTATTTATATTATATATGTATTTATTATATAAATATACATGTATATATTATATAATAAAAAATTCATATTTTTGTAAATATTTATTGTATATTATAATTTGGATCTCATTTATAATTAAAAATAATTTATTTTATATTATCTATATGCCATATGGCGTTATTATGGGAGATTTAGTATTTAAATTAAGTATTTATTATATATAATTATATATATTTAATCATAATTCTTGATTTATTAATATAAGTATTTATATAAAATAATGTATTTATATTATATATGTATTTATTATATATATATACATGTATATATATATATATTATAATAAAATAATTATATTTATATTAAAATAAATATTTATTATATATTATAATTTGGAATCTATTTATAATTAAATATATATTTAATTTATTTAATCTATATGCCATATAGCGTTATTATGGGAGATTTAGTATTTAAATTAAGTATTTATTATATATAATTATATATATTTAATAATAATTCTTGATTTATTAATATAAGTATTTATATAAAATAATGTATTTATATTATATATGTATTTATTATATATATACATGTATATATATATATTATAATAAAATAAAAAATTTATATAATATAAATATTTTTTATATATTATAATTTAGAATCCATTTATAGTTAAATATATATTTAATTATTTAATCTATATGCCATATAGCGTTATTATGGGAGATTTAGTATTTAAATTAAGTATTTATTATATATAATTATATATATTTAATAATAATTCTTGATTTATTAATATAAGTATTTATATAAATTAATGTATTTATATTATATATGTATTTATTATATAAATATACATGTATACATATTATATAATAAAAAATTTATATTTATATAAATATTTATTATATATTATAATTTGGAATCTATTTATAATTAAATATATATTTAATTTATTTAATCTATATGCCATATAGCGTTATTATGGGAGATTTAGTATTTAAATTAAGTATTTATTATATATAATTTTATATATTTAATCATAATTCTTGATTTATTAATATAAGTATTTATACTAATAATGTATTTATATTATATATGTATATTTTGTATATATACATGTATATATATTATATAATAAAATAATTATATATACATATATTTATTATATATTATAATTTGGGATCTATTTATAATTAAATATATATTTAATTTATTTAATCTATATGCCATATAGCGTTATTATGGGAGATTTAGTATTTAAATTAAGTATTTATTATATATAATTATATATATTTAATAATAATTCTTGATTTATTAATATAAGTATTTATATAAAATAATGTATTTATATTATGTATGTATTTACTATATATACATGTATATATTATATTATAAAATTATTATATTTATATAAATATTTATTATATATTATAATTTGGAATCTATTTATAATTAAATATATATTTAATTTATTTAATCTATATGCCATATAGCGTTATTATGGGAGATTTAGTATTTAAATTAAGTATTTATTATATATAATTATATATATTTATAATAATTCTAAATTTTTTATATAAGTATTTATATAAAATAATGTATTTATATTATGTATGTATTTATTATATATATACATGTATATATATTATATTATAAAATTATTATATTTATATAAATATTTATTATATATTTAAATTTTGAAGTATGCGGATGTTATTGTGAAGGAAAGTTCTCCTTCATCCGGACATCTGACTGGACGCCGTGAAGTGAGCCGAAGGATAATAGTCGAAATGAATGGTGGTGTTTGAATATCATTGTTGCATTGGTGGCGAATCGAATAGAACAATTTAGGATACTAGATTGGTGATTGCTGTGTTCTAATCCCTGTTTGTTAATTTTAGTGAAATTGTGAGCATATATAAGTTAAATTTGGAAACCAAGTTACTCAAGTAGGAGCGGGAATTCGGCCAGCAGCCAAAATAGATGTTGGGTGAGTGGAAAACTTAATTGTGGAACTTGCTCATCTTTATTGCATTGCCTTATAATTGTAACATCATAATTCTGACATAATGTTTATTTGTTTTTCTTTTCCAGTTGCTGCAATTCCCTAACCCTTGAGAGGCCCAAATGCCGCTGCACATCTTGCGTTTAATTGTATATCAATAGTAAACTTTAATTTTTGTGTGAAAGTTGAATATAATTTAATTAATTTTGAATTTGCAATTATATATTTAAAGTACCCTTCACCTAGCATTCTACAATATATTCTTTTCATAAAATCAGTAAAGTGCAAAATTATTTTCTAAATAAAGTATGAAAATAGTGAAGCGAATTCCACGTGGTTCCTGAATTCTCTATTTCTTTCTGGTCAAACTTTCATAAGACAGCACAACATTGTTTATTAATGTAAATTGTATTAGTATTTTATTGTTATTACATTGCATATAGTTGCCAATAGCTGACTACATGAGGGTGATCCTGACACAGGCAACTTCTTCTTCTTCCTTGGTTCTACAGGCCATTGAGGGCCTGGGCCTACCAGCTGCGGACTGTCATCTTGCATGACACATTCCGAACATGGAGCGTAACGATTCTCCAGCAGTCTTAATCCCAGGCTTCGCGATCATGACAGCACAAACACGTGAGGCAGCCACAACACCACAGGAAACTCCCTTTTTAATAACATAGGAAGTGAATTAAAAAAGGAGGGATATGGAAGGTAGCCAAGGGTTAACTAGGGTCCCTGGGCTATGGTTAAGATGTTTTATTCTAATATTCCGTTGATATGAATGAAATTAAACGTCCTTTGTACGTATTTGTCATGCATTTCATATTAAGACTAAAATTTTATGATTATCAGGTTTAGATGAATATTTATTTCAGTATCCGTAAAAATAACATATCTTTGTTGTTAGTGTAAAATAGGTCATAGGCATTCCCGTTCTCCACTCTCGGAAACTCAACCAAAACACTCTGGACGCGGAACTAATATGGAATTACAAAGAACTCAATATCAATAACTGAACATTATATTATTAAAAATAAACAATCTCATAACATTTAATAATGTCATCATTCCGTTGATCATCCATCTACTTAACCTACTTTATTTAAAATAATATTGTTATATTCTTTGGTTTAAATTATGCTTTCGAATTATCAAGACGTTTCCAGTGTTGGAAGAGCAATCTGCAAGTACGAAACAAATTCATCAAGTTAGTTGCCGTTTCCACTAGTTACAGAGGATGTAGAGTGATCCGCGGGGAATCTCCCCAGTCACCTGTTGCAGGATTCACAGCAGTCAGGTCAGTCGCTTACATCAACCAAACTAAGCCTGCATTCAAATAAAGGCAAGATTTACATAACGTTTGCCAAATGAAAAATTAAAAAGTACATGTATATTTCCTCTGTAATATGGAGCTACAGACGACAGGCAGCAGCAGTTAGAATAGATGATGAAGAAAAGAAAGGAGTAAGACAAGGATGCAGTCTGTCGCCCGTGCCGTTTAGTTTATATATAGAAAAGGCGATGAAGACTGTTAAAACTGAATATGGAAAAAAGAATCATACTGCAAGGAGAAAGAATAGAAACCTTACGGTTTCCCGATTATACTGTAGTATTAGGAGAATCAGAAGAAGACTTTCAAACCATTATAAATGGCATGAGCGGAGTCATGGAGAAAGAGTTCAATATGAGGACGAATAGAGGGAAAACCAAGGTAATGGAGTGTAGTATGGGAAACAGTGGAATAACAAAGGCTATTATATTGGGAAGGGATATTTTGACGGAAGTTAAGGAATTCTGATACTTGGGAAGCTTAATTACTAGAGTAAGATAACACAGACAAAGAAGAGGAATTTACTTACGGGTAATGTAAGTGTGAATATTGGGAAATCGATGCTAAAAATGTTTGTATGGAGCGTGGCGTTATATGGGTACGAAACGTGGACGATAGGAGTTGGGGAAAGGAAAAGAATAGAAGCCTTTGAAATGGTGTGCTATAGGAGAATGAGATAGAATCACTAACGAGGAAGTAATAAACAGAGTAGGGGAAAAGCGAACAATATGGAGGACGTTGAAGGGATAGATTAATAGGCCACGTTTTAAGGCACGAGGATCTTGTAAAATTAGGATTAGAGGGAAGTGTGTGGGGATAGAACACAAGAGGGAGGCCAAGGATGGAATACTTTAAAGGAGGATGTGGGTTGTGATAGTTATGAGGAAATGGAAAGGCTTGCGCAAGATAGGTTAGTATGGAGGATTGTAACAGACTAGTCTTAGGACTGAATACCAGAGCAACAATTGAAGCAAGTGAACATGTGGCAGTGTAAGGTGTTCCCAATCCTCACACAGTCCACGCACGATTCCGGTCGTCCAGCCCGAAAAGAGAGTTAAATAACAGGGCCTGCCTGACTGTCCTGTAGTTGTTCCTACTTCCATGTCAAAACAGCAAAAGAAAAATTAAAGTGGATTATTTATTTACACCATATCTTAGCGCAATTAGTCTTCTGCGTTCAACGTGTCATATACAAAAATTTATTACGTTTGTAAACATGTAAGGTGAGAGAACGCAGTCAATTTTCATAGCGTTGGCAGCACTTTACGGAAACATTTTGGTAGTATTTTAGTGCGGGAGAAGACGCTGGCCGTATAAACATCTATTTGCTGCTAATTATTTTATTTTTGTATTTCACGAAGTGAACTATACTTGTGTTACTTCTGCATGTAATAATTACAATTTAAAGCCCAAGACTTTCGAGGCACATAACAATGAACTGTTATTTAGCTACAGTTTTAGGCCATATTGTGTTTAGTGTGAGGCCAAGAGCACTGCATGGGCCTAATCTTCTCCTCACAAACAACATCTGTGGCCATTTTATCTCGTTTTATTCCACTTATTTTCACTTTACAAATAAATAAATTATGTTCCTTTCGTATTTTGACCTCTTCCAAAACACAAAATAAGGCTCCATGTCAGCTTGAAATCCTAGCAGCATATTTGAGATGGATCTAAGGAAAGCGACGACGTGTACCTGCGTCTAGACGTGCCTCGCTTCCATGCAGCTCGTTGAGATGAGAGCTGATCTGTCCTCATCACAGCCTCTGCTCCGCTGGGGACCGGAAGATGAGAAATCAATCAAAACCTCTGTCCAACACGAAAGGTGTCCATATATCTATCGGCAGGGATTTGAGAGTCGAATGGCCCCATTAAATTTAGAAATCTGGAAAGTTGTCAGGAAAAAAAAGATTAGAAACAGTTGTGAGGTCGGGAAATGGGTTGACAAGATGTAGTAAGCCTGAGGACGAGAATATGATAAAGGTGCGTCCTTTACTCGGCCAATAATGCGGGACGACACAGTGATACGTAAATTAGTAAGAATGCCTTGAGATGAAATAATAAAATAAACGTTGAAATATCGAGTGGACTTCAACAACATTGCCAAACAAACAAGCCATGTTCCTCATTTCCTGCTACATTAGGAAACATGGATCACTTCAGTCAACCAAAATCCAGTACGAATGAGATTGTAAATCATACCTGGGTGTTATTATTTTAATTATTCAATGAAATTACTTGAATATTTACGATATGATATAATAAAACAAATTCTATAATTGTTCTGACTGTACCTCGATTAATGAATGTGACATGAGTTACAATCTAAACAATTAATCTTATACACGATGTTGTGTTTTTCATAACTGTTTATCTTGTCTTTAATATTGTGGACAAATTTTAATCGATTTGTCGTCCTAAATATGATTTTGATCCCGTAATTTATTAATAAAGATTTTAGTTTATGTTGTATGTTTTCAAAAATGGGGAGTGTTATAAATATATTTTTGTTCCGGGAACCAATTGGTTTTTGGGAAATGTTTGTTTGTTTTAATTTTAATGAGTTATTAATAAGTGGAGTGGTATAGGAAATATTTTGCAGTATATTTTTAACAATTTTGAGGTTCTTTGTGATACTTTTGGTGGGCAAGTTCTGTCAAATTGTATATCATGGCTATTTTTGGTGAAGAGGGGTGATTACAATTGGATTCTGCCCCAGTAGGTGGTTCTTCTATACCAATTGGTGTGTATTATTTGGTTTTGGACTATAACTATGACATCTAATAAATTTAAGGATTCGTTTCCATTTCATAGGTGAACTGCAGATTTTAGTGATAGTTGATTAATTCATTGTTGAATATTGTCTTTAGGAAGGATGCAAAATATATCATCTACATACCTGTGATAGGACAAAATTTGGAAATTTATTTTCGAAATACGAGTGGTTTCTAAATCTCTCATTACTATTTCAACGAAGAATGGGGAAAGGAGGTTTCCCATAGTGGAGCCGCTAATCTCTTGATATACTACTTTATTGAAGGTGAAAAAGGTGGAATTTAAGATTAGGTTAATGAGGGATAAGATGGTATTGAAGGATATGGAGGGTAATTTTGAGAAAAGTTTGTCCCAAAGTTTGGAGAAGCTTTTGGATAATTAATTCATTAGGAAGAGAGTTAAACAAAAAAGTTACGTCAAGTGGGAGGAATATGAGATCATTAGGAATTTTAATGTTGTTAACGAAGTGGAAAGAACTTTTGATTGTGTGGTTGGGTTCATCATTGAGTCCTGCTTGTAATAATTTATATAGATACGAGGATACAAGATGGAGTGTGGGAGAAACTATGATTCTGTAGTTTCAAGCTCTTGCTAAATTGGCCGATGAGGTGAATAATTTATCAATATGATTGTCTACTTTAAGCTTCTTAATTATAGGTTTAAGTTTATCTTTTACAATGTTGATTAAGTTTTTATTATCGTGTACTTTACGTATTGCGAGGTTTCTACTTTGTCTATGTAGTTTGATTTGTCGATCGCTACCGTTATAGCTTCTATATCTGCCTTGGTGAACATTATGTTTGGATTATTATATCGGAAGGCTTTAGTAGCATTAATGTTACTAGTTAATTGGTTGAAAAATCTTTTCTTTTTAGGTTTCTTGATGTTGAATTTGTTAATTTGTAGTAATTGAGTAATTTTAGTTCTTACTTTGTCTTGTTCAGTGTTCGTAAATAATTTAATGTTAGGTTCGAAAGATTTATTTAAGTTGCGAGTTGGAGGACAACATATAACGGTAGTAATCACTTCCTACGGAATTTTTTCTTTAGTAAGATTTTTAAACCAATTATTGATTTGATGTTGCTTTTGTTTATGGTAATCCGGATATTTCTTATTGAATAACGAATTAAATTTTTTGAGATACTTCTGTCAGGTACTGTTATATAAGGAATTCAATTTCAGTAATTGTTTGTAGAAAAATTCCTGATGTATGCGTTTCTGAGTTCACTTAATTATTCTATATTTTCAGTGATAAGCAGGATATTCGTAATAACACTTTTTCTATATGCAAATCCTTAATTTCATAATAAATTAGCATATGTTGAATAAAATTTAAATTTTGTTTAAGTTTGTTCATTATTGACAATTAATCGATTTATGTTTTCATATCATCAATTAAATTATAATTATTTTTGTAGATCGCCTGAGGAGGTTCCAAATAATTGAACGCAGCTTAGTGATGTAATTTAATTAATAAACAATTTTAATTCTGACAATTTTTGGCCGACATTTTTCACCTTCATATGATATAATAGTTTTATTTTTAAAAGGGGGATCCTGCGGGCTATTCCAAATTAATTCAAGGGGACGATATCTTAACATCAGGGTGGAATCTGCTCAGCGTCGATGTGGAAAATTTACCCGTACCATACTATCGTTTGTCTTTACTAAATGTCGCAAATTTGAAGTAATGGTTTTACATGAATGTTCATGGTGTTGCCAACCTAACATCCTGAACCCTCATTCATCCTACTGCGCCCTTCCTTCCATCTAAAATAGCAAAGGATTGGAAATGGGTTCATACACATGTGGATAGTAAATAAATATATCATTGAAAACACTGTACTGTATAAATATATGTCGACAGGTCGTTTAATTGTGTTATTATTACTTGGCTGTTATTTGCCCTGTGGCTGCAGCAGCTATATACAAAGAAAATACAATTACAATTACAAAAAGTTAACACTAAGAAAGAATTTTGAAATGTAGTTTTTTATCTGAAAAAAGAAAACAAACGAGCCACACAAAAATCAGTTCACTATTATCACTGATTCTAAAAAAAATAAAACTACTCACTTAAGTTTCCTAAGCCTATTCCTAAACTGATTTACGCTATCCGGTAAAGTCGTGTGTGTTTCTGCAGGAGGCAAGGAAGGAATTACAATCGCCTATTGACCTATTTACAAATGAAAATTTTCCTACATCTGTCCGTTGTTGCCCTTTTTTTAATTTTGAACGAGTGGTCATTTTTAGAAATATAATTGGGCGCCATAAGATGGTTTGTTATTTCTTTCCAGGCCTGTATGTGTCGATTCCTGTGTAACTTTTTACCGGGATGATATCGTCCTTGCTCCTTACTGGAGTTCTGTGCACTGAGGTACAATCTCTCCCGAGATTCGGAGAAATCCTTCCCACAGGTGTTGGACTCCGGACGATCTCGTTGGGGATCCTTGGTGGGAGATGGAAAGTTCTCCTAAGGCACCTCAGCGACATCTTCATCCTAGGATTACAAATTGGGATATAAGTGATTTAGCCTCCATTACCTTTACGTGGAGTCTCCTACTAAGGCTTACCCCCAGGTGTTCCACATATCACCCCAATTTCGTAATGTGTCACGCAGCCGCCTCGGTAGGCCTAGGCCCTCAAGAGGGCTGTTGAGCCATTAGAGAGAGAGAGAGATTTGGATTTGTTGGTCCACGGAATGCTTTCGTCAAAGAGGCGGAGGACTGGTTTCCTTCTCCTGGTGATGATGATGGCCCTTACAGGACAGGAAACCAATCCTCTGTCGACACTGAGGAGAAGCGATGTTACGCCTAAGGAACGTATCGTCCAAACTACAAAGAGATCTAATTGCTTCGTCAAACCTCCGAAATTTGTAAATATACTTTCCTTAGTTAAAGTTTTTTATTAAATTGCCCATTTATTTATTTAGTTACCCTTTAATTTTATTTCCAAACCATTCCTGGGTTCAGAATACATTTTCCGTGACAGCTGCACCAATAGCTATAAGTGCAAGTGACTATGAAAATCTAATTCTTTTAAACATTGGCTTCAATTTGAAACAAAAACACAAAAATCAGTCTTTAACCGTTTTCTTGGCGATTATCCCACTATTTTTCATGAACCTATTATTGTTTCACTTCCGTTTTCTACAAACTATTTATGCGAAATAGGATTTTCTTATAATGCTGCAACGAAGTCAAAGTGCAGACACACACCAAATACTTGAATTCAACTCACTAATATTGTGTCTGATGTAAACAAGTTATGAAATTCAATGATACATAAACATCAAAGTCATTTAGTTATTTAGTTATTTATACTATTGCGTTTAAATTACATTACCGTTCTATATTTTAATATAATTGTGGTATTAAGTCCTAAGAGCCTATATGCTAACCTATCTTGTGCAAGCCTTTTCATTTCTGCATAACTGTCACATTACACACGCTCCCTAATAATCTATCTAGCGTATTCCATCCTTGACTTACTCTTCTGTTCATACTCCACACACTTCCTTCTAATGCTAATTTTACAATGTCTATAAAACATGACCTATTAAATTTTTAGATTTATTATTATTGAATCCATTTGTCCTCGGTTAAGGAAAAAGGATACGTAAAAAATAATATTACAAGAAATATACACAATTAAGATTTGAAGGACAAAAAGAGAAAAGATAAAATACAATCTTCCATTTTCAGTGGATGGAGAAGGCAGCAGAAGATCGTGCCTAGGAGGTTCCCGTCCAACATGAAAAAGAAATTAAGTCAGCAGTTAAATTCTAGTAGAGTATAGTTCTAAAATAATAGGAGAATTTGATAGGACACCAGCTAAGTGTTTTAGTCCTTCCTATCCACCAACTCTTTAATACGCTCCATTCATTAACAGAGATTTACAACTCTTTATAAATGGTTTTTGAACCTTTAAAGCTTTTATGTCTTCCTGGAGACTATTGTATGGATTTATACCGGAATAGTGAATGGAGGCTTGTTTCAAAAAGACTTAGACGTTGTTTTTCAACACGGACCTGAGAGAGATTTCTAGTGACTTGAACAGTTTACAGCATATAGATTGATGTTGCTCCATACTAATCCTAGACTATAAGTACTAGGCAAGGTTAGAATTCCAAAAGCTTGCAAGTGGTATTCCATCCACTATATACTAGATACTTACTATTCCTACGGCCCGCTTTTGTAGTTTAAAAATGTGAAGCGCTTGATGCGAATGACCGTAACACATGATAGAAAGAAAATATGCATGGTACATCATTGTCTGCTTCCCGAGCTGATTAAAGGGGAGTTGCCTGTTTCAGGATCACCCTCATGTAGCCTGTTAACCAAAAAAAAAGAATCATATTATTAAGAATGATTTTTTTAAAAAAGAATTATATTGCTTTTGCCTGAAAAAAAAACCTGGAAATATATTTCACTGTAGTATATTTTTAGAGATTTGGCAGCACTGATCATTGATTGAGTCAAAATTTTCGCTTCTATTAGAGGAAGTTCCACAAACACTCCTGCAGGCAGATTGTTCCAGTCATTAATTGTCCTATTTAGGAATGAGTATTTTGCAACGTCTGTTTTTTGGTTCCTTGCTTCTAATTTAAACAAGTGATCTCTCCTCCTCCTCCTCCCGTTCCGAGTATTTTTCATTCTATCTCTGATTCCCTGCCAATGTTTTTGACCTGCAAAGTCTCTGTAGAGAATGTGTAGCGTAGCTGTTTCTCTTCTTATCCCACCCTAGTCGCTTTACCTTTTCGTTCCCATCCATGTCCTGGTCCTATTTGTACAAATTTTGCGTCCCATCTTTGCACCCTTTCTAAGGATTCTATTTGCCCTATCCTGGGGCATGCTGCACCATAAGTGGGCAAGTGCACTCATGACTAATATGCCACCTATTTGTATTTCGCACTCCCCCTTGTCGAGTGTTCTCATGACAAAGTGTAGATTACTCTTAAAATAAACGCCTAGGTATTTACAGTTTGTCTCCTGGATCACTGTTTCCCCATCTATTTTATATATCAAGGCGTATTGAACGCTCATTTAAGTAAAACTAATCGCCTTACTTTTACTATTGTTGATTTTTACTTTATTTCACTTAGCCCATGTCCTTAGAGTATCTAAGTCAGCTGCGGAGTCTTGTTCCCCAGTTATTTCCCTGTAAATTACACAGCAGTCATCTGCAAAATGTTAATAAATATGGGAAACAATAATGGTATAATAACTGATCCTTGGGGGACACCCGATGTTACAGATCCGAGTTCTCAAGTTTCTTTCCCAACTTTGAATTTTTGTAGCCTATTTTTTAAGAATTCTTGCCCCCAGAAAACTACTCTTTTGTCAATACCTGTTCCATCTAACTTCTGCATCAATATGTCGTGAGGAACTACATTGAAAGCCTTTGCAATATCAGTAACAATGGCGTCTACTCTACCACCCCGATCGACTTCGTTTGCTAGATCCAAGTCACGAGATAAACTGTTTGTGTTTGCTGTGAAGTTAACGATTTTGGTTTTCTCTAGGTTAAGAGAAAATTAGTTTGCAGTGAAGCAAAGAGTGAGACTGCAGGCACATCGCAGGATCAACGTCAGTGGCTGTTGTCCGTGATTACCAAATTTGTGTCGTCAGCCCACGTAGAGGACTGATTTTAAATGATAATTAGGTAAATCATTAATATAAATGATGGAAAGTGAAGGTCCCAACATTGAGCCCTGAGGGACGCCACAGGCAGATACTCATTCCCATCCGTGGTTTCAATCGCAACATTTTGGCGTCTGTTTTTCAAGTACAAAGTCAATAAAGAAAGGGGAACTCCTCGCATTCCGTAGAAATCTAATTTTATGAGTAGAATATTATGAAACGCTTTCGAGAGATCAGCAAAAATGCCAGTCACTGTAAGTGTTTCATCAAGTGCGTCATGAATACTTTGAACGAAGTCGTATGAAGCCGTAGTCTATCTCTACTCTTGGTCAACGTCATCCATATTTTTGGGTTTCCACCCGGTTCAAATGAAGCTTATGCCACGAAGTTTCGATGACAGAGTACGCCATCGAAGCTTCCTTTGACCCGTGTGGATAACTTGTAATCCAGAATATACACAGGGGAAACCTTTGATCTTTGAGTCCTTCATATTGTTCACTCTTCCACTATTCTGCTTACAGCTTCCTCGTCAGTGATTTAGCATTCTCATTTCAAAGGCTTTTACTTCCTGCAACTCCTATCGTCCACCCAGGCTCCATACCAACGATTTCCTAATATTCCTCTTTTTCGCTATCCTACTATTTATGTCTACCCAGGGGGAAATTGTGAAAAGTGTCTTACCGAAACGCATTTTGTTGAAAACAAAAAGGATTTCATAATCATAATTTCCTTTTATATTGTAAATAATCACAAAAATATAAAAATAACAGAAAATCACATGATTAATCATAGTTTCAAGAAATTCAAGTAGTAATTTTGATAGTTCTTTTTCGCGCCGTTGTATTCCCTTCAATTAATTGGCGATCAGTCTTCATGTTCCTAGCCACGGCCTTGCTTCAAACTCGGTTATATATGAGATCTGCACCAAATATGGAAAATGTACGAGTTAATTATTTTTTATTTCTATTTCTGGGAGGACACTGATTGTGTTCCATGAAACCTCATAACAGTTCTTCGTTGTTGATCTTTCGGTTTCTCCAAAACGAGGATTTTTGTTGTCACTCCATTGTTCTGGATCCAAAAAGACACCTTTTCTAATATACCTTTGTAATTCTTCGCCTTTTGTTGTGCAGTATCTTCATTTTAATTGCTGAGAAGATTTTGTAGCTGAGATTATCCACAATTCCCTGCATAAACTGGCTGCTATTTATTTTGTATTTTCCTGGATTCAACGTCATTGAATTGACGTTTTTCGATTGAGCTTGTTTGCTGTAGTCCTCAGAAAATATTTTTAAGCATTCCAAACTTTATTGTCACCTGCTACTGGAATCGTACTATATTTCTGTCGTATGATAACGAATATTTTTCAGGTCTGTTAACACATGGAGGAGTAAACCGAGATTTTTAACTCAATTACTATTTCAAACCTTTAAAATTTGCTCTTTCTCGGATATGTTGAGTTTCATCTGTCGACGACGCTTCATGTAGATGATGGCAACCCTGCATTCACATGTCGCCAAGATGTCGCACACTAAACACTCGGATGATTTTTGAAAGTGAAATTTCCAGGTCCTTTGCACATTGATGAAGTTCTCTAGCACTTTTTGGTTAACTGATGGTACAATGTACATAAGTCGTTTGTACGATCACACTTTATTCAGGAGGTGAATTCGAGTCTGTGCCAAGGGATTGTATTGGGAAATTTCTGTTGTAAGAGTTTTCCAACTCCCGATTTTATTCCCAGCATTACATTTGAACCTTCACTACAAAAACGCATTAAAGAATTTGATAACAAGTCCATGATTTGCGAGACGATTGATTAACGTTCTACCAAATCCAGGAAAAGAACTGCAGGATACATTTTCTCGTCAATACTACATTTTAAGTAAACTATAAGGCACGCTTTTAAAGAAAGTTTAGTTGAACTGATATTTTATAATTTCTGCTATTATATTTATTCGCATTTAATGTGCAATGTGTTCAATAATATCTACACAAAGATGGCGGCTGTATAAAATTATTCACATGTCAAGCCCATTAGAGATTTGCAAACCAATAATCTCTTCAAACTTTGAAAACTGTTTTGTTATACGTAATAAGCAGTTCTGAAAATTCGTAGTATGAAAATGTTCCCCTTCATCTCTTTGATTAGCCTTATATTTTATTTGGTTTACTTCTTGGGGGTCGTGCGTTTTCGTTCTAAAATAAGTTAATTTTTCACCTTGATATTTGATCATTCGCCCTTTGTATAGCTTCTTTGACTCCTCTAGATGCAGCCAAATTTAATTTATTTTTACTTCTTTACATGATTCACAACCTAACTTACCGTTTGCAGCGGTAAGTCCTCCATACGTCTCTTTATAACACTTGCAATGTGTTTGAGATCACGTGGCGAGAATCGGCTGCGGATTATCTATTTATATATTTTCTAAATCTTCTCGTTTTCGTTTAGGTGGATCATATTCTTCTCCCTAATTGGGTATTATTTCTTGGTTTTCCATGATCGTCCTCACTTGTAGATTTACTCTGCTTTTGTGGACTTTTGAACATATCTAATAACTTTCTTTGTTTCTTCTCCATTTTCCAGTTAAAAATGGAGAACAAATTAATTTTAAATAAAAAGAAATTACTGTACCTGATCAAGGAATATGAAATGAGAGAATAGAAGCGGCAGTAACTTTACAACGAGATGAAGTAAAACGAAAAGCTCAACATTCACGTGCTTTATTTTCACTTGTTTAAATAGTGAAGGTCTTTTCATCGTGCAAGTCCTAAATCTGGTGGAGACATGGAGAAGGGAATGCTTCTATCCCACAGCAAACTCGTCTCCCGGCGTTAGAATAGTAGCCAATTCCCGCCCTACCTTATGCAGGTTTTCTAGGGTTTTCCCTGCATTTATTTATGTGAAACACCGGGTAGGATCCTTAAACCATAGCCCGGGGGCCTTAGTTAACCCTTGGTAGGCTACCTTGCTCTACCTTGCGCATCTCCCATTTCAGTCCCCCCCTTCTTATGCTATTAAAGGGGAGTTGCCTGTTTCAGGATCACCCTCATGTTACCCCCCCCCCTCCCCAAAAAAAACCATACGGAGAGAGAATACAAGGTGAGGGCAGGAGTGTGATATACTCATAAACTAAAGAATGTGAAAACTAAACATATTGAAAACATGAATTACAATATATTATATAACAACCATTATACCCAATTAGTTTAGTATCCCATTTATTAAGTAAAATAAATTAATTTCCAACCGATTTATTTTTTATTAAACGGAGTTTCTGCGCAAGTTCGCGTCTTCTTCAGGTTTATAATCTGTGAAATACATATTTCAATTTGAAAACACTTATATATATAAAGGAATAAACTAACAAGTCACCAAATTATTGTTAATATAAAATTATCCAAAAGTATAAAATTGTTGTAATCGTCAATATGTTTGTACCCAAAGTGAGGTCCGAGGCAGCAGCACTAACAACATATATAGTCAACAGTGTGCTCAAGAGTAAATGATGGACGTGTTGTGGCCTTGGCCTAGCGGCGGCTACTCTCACTATTATCAATACCAACTTTACAAAATTTAAAGTAAGAGCACAAATAGGTTCTCATCCTTTACGAATAATATAGTCACGATTATAATCTAATAATAATGGTTTTACAGCTTATATAAAAATATTTATATAATTTTTTAATTTAGAAAATCTATTAATAAGTCTATCCTTTTAACTAAAATGTAACACATATTAACAACTGTTAATAATTTCTAAACAGTGGACTTAATTTTAACGTTTCAATATGAGAACTCAGAGTGTTCTTGGTTGTTTTAATAAATAACATTTCTGAAATATTTTCTCTTAAAGAAATTTTCTTCAAAATCCAAAATTTGTACATTATCCCAATCAAAGTCAATTTGTGTAACGTGACTACGTTCTGGTTTGCTGTTTTAACGTTATTTTTATGTTCTTTTAATCTAGTGCCTAGAGCTCGTTTGGTTTGCCCCATATAACATTTACCAAAATGAATTTGCCCACAATTAATTTTGTAAATTACATTACGTAACCTTTCTTTTTTAATTTTATCTTTTTGCAAATTGGAGTTTATTATTAGCCTTAAAATTGTAACTAGATGAAATCCTTTTTAACCTGTCACTTATTTTTCCCTAATACGGTACTGTGATAAACTGTTTGTCAACTGTTTTTGTTTACTAGTATTATTTGGATTATTGTTATTGAAATTGATTATTTTTGTAATATTGACACAGTGAGCTGACTCTGCGGTCCACTAATATTTTAATTCACTTTTCACTACTTCGTTTAATTTGTTCCAGATTCTTCACTTCCTGTTGTACGTCTATATAAGGCAGTGTTCTACCATGCACCTTCTATTACCTTGTACAATTTAAATAAACGTGTTCTACAATTAACCTCATTCTCTATTCATTATTCCAACGTGACAACATGTTTAATAATATAATTTAATCGGTATGAATTATTGATTAAAATGTTTTTTTACTATCTTCATATTTTCATTATGAAATTTCTTATTTGAGAGTGTTAATGCCTTGTCAGTAAGATTAAAAATCATAGATCTTCTTTGTTGTATGGGAAGGCGAGATAGAGAATGTAAAACACGAATAGGGATCTTTCTGGAATCCCATGATTGATAGTTATTAAAATCTACTGTTATTTTCTAATTCATAAGTAAACTGTAATTTCTTACGGTAGTATTGAAAACTTTTGTTATTATTATTCACTTCATTCTTATGTAGAATACAAAAAATATCGTCTACGTATCAATGAAGTCTGATTGGTTGAGTTGTTAGTTTATTTAGACAAAATCTCTCATAACAAATTCTGAAAAAATTGTAGATCCCATTGGACTACCCTCAATTTGATGGTAACAATTATAATTAAACTGGAAGAAAGTAGAATATAATAACATATTTTTGGCAATTATCATTTCGTTCCAAAGAATTTTCCCCACGTGATTTGATGACAAGATCATTAGTTATATTAGTAAATAAAGAAGTAACATCAAGTGATAGCATAACTTAATTATCTGGAATATGTAATTTTTTATACTCTCAATGAATTAATTGCTATTTCTTACTATAAAATTAGTTTGATTTAATCAAACGGTTAACATATTCTTTAAAAACTTTTAAAAATGATGTAGATGATACAATAAGCCTGTAAGGGTTTTCTAATCTATGGATCTTTGGAAGGGCGTAAACTCTGCCTAAATTACCCCAAGTTACATACAAACGGTTAAAGTCGACATCATTCATCATCACTTTGTGTAGAAGGAAATTGACAACAATTTTATAGTTCTTAATAATTGGATTTTTAACAATAGTTTGGTGAGTTGTTACTTTATTCCTTGTATGTGCTATATATAAGTATTTTCCAAATTGGAATATGTATTTTACAGATTATAAACGTGAAGAAGGTGCGAATATTCGCCGAAACGTCGTTTGAATAAAGAGTAAAAACTGTCTGAAAAAATCGGTCGGAAATTATTTTATTTTAGCTTTTAATAGCAGACATTAATCAATTTAATATTAAGTAAAATAGTATATAAGAGGATGGAACGACAAATAGAATGCGTGTTTAGGAGACGATCAATTTGGTTTTAGGAAGAATGTAGGGCCAAGAGAAGCAATATTGACTTTGCGACTAACTTTAGAAGAAAGGATAAGGAAAAACCGGCCTACGTTTATAGCATTTGTAGATTTAGAAGATAATGTGAACTGGAAGACGCTATTAAGGATATTTAAGAGCACTGGAATAAAATACCGAGAGAGCAGGCTTATACACAACCTCTACAGAAGACAGGCAGCATGAATTAGAATAGAAGATCAAGGAAAGAAAGACGTAACCAAGAAAGAAGTAAGCAAGGATGCAGTCTGTTGCCCATAACCAATATATATACATATAAAGGCGATGAAGAATATTAAAACGAAATATGAAATAGGAATCAGTTGACGGTGAAGAAATAAAACCCTTACGATGTCTCGACGATATTGTAGTATTAGGAGAATCAGAAGATGATCAGAAGAATATGAGGATTAATAGAGAGAAAACCAATGTAGTGGAGTGTAGTATGGGAAACAGTGGAATAACAAAGGCTGTTAGATTGGGAAGGGATATTTTGACGGAAGTTAAGGATTTATGCTACTTGGGAATCGTAATAATTAGAGTAGGATAGCAAGGAAGAGAAATTAACTTACGGGTAATATAAGTGTGAATCGTTGCTAAAAATGTTCGTAATGGAGCGTGGCGTTATATGGGTGCGAAACGTGGACGATAGGAGTTGGGGGGAAAGAAAAGAATAGAAGTATTTGAAATGTGGTGCTATAGGAGAATGAGATGGATAGTGGATAGAATCACTAACGGGGAAGTACTAAACAGAATAGGGGAGGACGGAGAAGGAGTAGATTAATAGGCCACTTTTTAAGGCACGAGGGTCTTGAAAAATTAACATTTGAGGGTAGTGTGTGTGGGAGGTAAGGATAGAAGAGGGAGGCCAAGGATGGAATACGCTGAGGGGATTAGAAAGGTTGTGGGGTGTTTTATTTATGAGGAAATGAAAAGGTTTGGGCAAGATAGATTATCATGAAGGGTTGCATTCTTAGGACTGAATACCACAAGAAAAAACATGTAACAACCAATGAGTTTATCAACAAATGTAACCCATAAGAAAATAATTAAACTTAAATAACAAATTTATAAAATTTATATGAATAAAACTAGTGAAAATATTAAATGCACTGCATATGTTAGTCAATTTTATGGTATGATTATGAGAAGACTTTGGTTGAAGCTGCCCTTGGATGCAGCCGGATTTTTACAGATTTGACATCTTTTTCCTTTCACTATTAATATTTTTACATTTTAATAATTTTTAATTTTAGTTTTGATAGTTACAGCTGAAGAAGTCCCAAATGTGGTGACAAAACGTGGTTTAAACTAAATAGAAACTGTGGCTGTAAAACCTGTTGCTTAATTTAATTCATTTTATTATGGAAGAACCGTTAATTGATTTACTATTTAAAACTTTTATTTATAAAACTTAAATTCATAGGTGAACTGGATATTTTAGAGTTACTTGAACTAACTACTTGTTGAATATTGCCTTTGGGAAGGATGCAAAATATATCATCTACATACCTGTGATAGGACAAAGCTTGGAAATTGAATTTCCTAATACGAGTGGTTTCTAAATCTGTCATTACTATTTCAACGAAGAATGGGGAAAGGAGGTTTCCCATAGTGGAGCCGCTAATCTCTTGATATACTACTTTATTGAAGGTGAAAAAGGTGGAATTTAAGATTGGTTAATGAGGGATAAGATGGTATTGAAGGATATGGAGGGTAATTTTGAGAAAAGTTTGTCCCAACGTTTGGAGAAGCTTTGGATAATTAATTCATTAGGAAGAGAGTTAAACAAAGAAGTTACGTCAAGTGGGAGGAATATGTGATCATTAGGAATTTTAATGTTGTTAAGGAAATGGAAAGAACTTTTGATTGTGTGGTTGGGTTCATCATTGAGTCCTGCTTGTAATAATTTATATAGATAAGTGTGGGAGAAACTATGATTCTGTAGTTTCAAGCTATTAGGATATCAATATGATTGTCTACTTTAAGCTTCTTAATTATAGGTTTAAGTTTATCTTTTACAATGTTGATTGTGTTTTTATTGTCGTGTACTTTACGTATTGCGAGGTTTCTACTTTGTCTATGTAGTTTGATTTGTCGATCGCCTTTATCTGACTTGGTGTACATTATGTTTGGATTATTTTGTCGGAAGACTTTAGTAGTATTAATGTTACTAGTTAATTGGTTGAAAAATCTTTTATTATTTGGTTTATTGATGTTGGATTTGTTAATTTGTAGTAATTGAGTAATTGGTCTTGTTCAGCGTTCGGAATCCAGGTAAGGTATATTAAATGAAAAGCACTAGCACTAGTCTTATTTACAAATAAATAAATCTTTGTGGATTATTTTTCTGTAAGTACATATTATGTAATTTATATATAGGCATATTTAATCGATTTATTTTTTCATCTCATCACTTAAATTATAATTACTTTTGTAGATCACCTGAGGAGGTTCCAAATAATGGAACTAAACGTAGTCATGTAATTTAATTTATAAGCCATTTTAATTCTGACAATTTTTGGATGAATTTTCGCACCTTCATTAATCGAGGTACAGTCATAACAATTATAGAATTTATACATATTGTGTACAAAGTAATAATTAAGAATAATTACAAGAGCTGTGGATTATGACAGATGTGTTGTTATTCATCAAAGCGTGGATCGCACTTTCAGGGGGCAATTGTAACGGACACACACCTAGTGGGAGTTCCCAATTTTAGTGAGAATTGGCGGTATCTAGTAGAACCCTAAAGAATTGGGGAGGGGGTTTTAAAGAGGCAAATTTCGGGGCAGATTGGTGGTGTTTGAGAGACATTTGCTCATGGCTCATGCGGCAGCTTTGATCTGTTTTGCTCACAGGTCCTACTAGATGTTGTGTTTAACGTTCTGCTCTATGAGAAAGCCCATAAATGCGACCCTCAGATTAGAGTTAAAATTGTTAGTTTTAAGAATTTAATGTAAAGCATGTTTTGTAAATATATATGTAGTTTTTATTGACGAAAAAAATGCCGACATAAATGTCCAAACATTAAAAATTGTAATTCTTAATATAAACATTTTTTTTGTTAAAGTAAATTTATTTATTACAAAAATCTTAACATTTATTTAAATATTAATTGATATCACCCACCTTATATACATTTCAAGTGGAAGAACAAAGGTTGCTAGATTGCGAAGGGATATTTTTACGTAAGTTAAGGAATTCTGCTAACTGGAGTAGGATAGCACAGGCAAGGAAGGAATTTACTTACTAGCAATATATGTGCTATTATTAGGAAATCGTTGCTAAAAATGTTGGTATGGAGCGTGGCGTTATTTGTGTGCGAAACGTGGACGATAATAGTTGCGGAAAGGAAATGAAAAGAAGTCAGATGGATAATGGATAGAATCACTAACAGAATAGGGGAAGAGCGAACAATACTGAGTACGTTGGCTAAGAGAAGGAATAGATTAATAGGCCACGTTTCGAGACACGAGGATCTTGTAAAATAAGCATTAGAGGGAAGCGTGTTTAGGATGAGAACAGAAGAGGGAGGCCAAGGATGGAATGAACTAAGCAGGTTAGTGAAGATGTGGGATGTGATAGGTTAGCATGGAGGGTTGTATGAGACCAGTCTCAGGACTCAATACCACAACAACAACATATATTAGGAATGGAAAAATGTTTTATAAATATAGCTTTCGGCGAGTCTGCTGACTGTGAGTGGTACAAGCCATGACGTCTAAGATGATGACGTTGGCATATCAACTGGTTCCTTAGGCTCGTGTCACACCAACTTTTATTCCAAATAAAGCAGAAAGTTGTACAGGAGTAACTAAATGATCATTAACACGGAAAAAAACCAACGAAAATTCGGATTACTTTTTGAGCTCACTTCATATGTGAAGTAAAAACTTAGCACGTTGACAGCCAAAGCGGTTGTATAATGTTAAATTACACGAAAACAGCTTTGATATCGCACGATGTCTGGCTAGAGACAAATCTATAACTGTGATCGCGTTTCTGTTAATAACGGGGAAAGATTATACCTTAATTTGCAAGTAGCTTGAACTAACGAGCACGAGCTGTTTACGAAAAGGAACAATAAACGTAAACATAAATAAATAAATAAAGGGGGTAATAATTAAAACATATGAGTCCCATCTGTGCGAAACAATCTGAAGGAAGGAAGCTTGTAGCATATGTGAAAAGCGCGTGAAATAAATGATAGTATTCAGAACATACAATTGGAAAAACTTTCTAAAAAAAACTTTTATTACATCAAGACTAAGAATTCTAAATCACATAAGTTTGTAACTATTAATAAAAAAAATGCCAAGCAAAGCTCGCTAAGTGAAGAAAGTGTTGGGATATGTTCAAGAAAAGAAATAAGTAGGGACCGATGCTACAGCACGGATTTCGGATTGTAAAATTGAAAACCCACTGGAAAATATGTTACGTTTCGTAATTAAATTATTACGGGATGTGGTTTTAATAATATGTTCATTTGATAAAATATAATTAAAAGATATTTAAAATTTATTTTAGGATCCTCTACTTGAGGCAAATTACAATTTCATGTGGAGCGATCCAGAAACTTGAAGTAGATAATGTTTATTTCAGGTCTATGGCGACTATTAAATATTTTCTTTGGGCCAAAATCAATACTATTAAAAACAACAAATTAGATTGTACATTGAATGGGCAAAAACTCAGGGATTTAATTTTTATGAAACTCAGAGCATCAGTTTAACATAATAAAAAGGGGTCATTCTGTGGGCAGACAATATCATAATCGGGAATAAACAGACCTATCTTTGTTCTGCGGAGCGTTTGCGACGACTTCCAGGAAATTTCAGTGGATTTCTGAGACGGCAGGTGGAGAGTTTTCCCACTCACGGCCGGGAGCAGGTTCATGGGTTATCCAGCTCTCAGCTTTCTTCGGCGAACATTCCGATCTCTGCATAAGGTTTATCTGATCTGATATTTTCTTCTGCGTGTAAGCGTCTCCATCGACAACTACTGAAAGCGTCTTTTTCTTCTGAGTCGTGTTTCACAGCTTTGCACGAGTTTTCTTCTGTTCCCTACCTAATTTCTACTAGCTTCACATCGTAATTCTACTCAAGAAATATGAATATATTTGAGTTATTTTCCCCCGAGCTTCTTCCTCCTTTTAACTTCAAACGAGAACGACCGATTCTATACCTCCAGGGTGAACTTTTCATTTCTTCAGTACGGTGTGTAAAAATGTGGCACATGTCTTATCTTCGCCAATCGTGTCACGGCTTTGCAGTAGCACGTTGGAAGGGGATTTCTGTCTCTGGCTTCGGTCTCCAGGCCTGTGTCCCTTGATATTCTCCCCTTTGTTTCCAGTCATGGACTCAGAGGTCAGAGTCTGTCATCCTGGTGTCAAGTTTACGACTGAAATTTCCATCCTCTACATGTTGGTTCTTACAAAACTGAATTAAAATAGTGAATCTATTTGGTGGTGTTATTCAGAAATGAGAGTTACAAAAATTGTTTATTGGAGAAGAAAGAAAGCAGTTCTCAATAGAAAAAATTACAGATTTCTATGGATTGAAGAGCCCAAAATAAAAATAAGATTTCCTCTTGTAAAAAAAATTATTTAACAATGTGAGAGTATGTGGCAAAAGACATAACAATTTAAACAGCTGAATTACTTGTGGGCAATACATTAATGATGTGGCAAAAAAATTCATATTTCAATTTGTACGTGGAACATACATACAGTCAATTTTACTACAGACGGGAATTAAGGGATTTTTATTCTTACATCATCTACTGTTAACATTTGAGCATAATGATTTGATAACCTGTCAGCTATTGGCACAATACTCAGATTATCATACATTGAACTGTACAGGAAATCATCTATTGCAGTTCCTATATCATATTGATAACAAGTGAGGAAGTTTACTAATAATTTTAAATTGTGTACAGTGATAAGCTACTGATTCATATTTCCAGTATCTATCAACTAGGAAGTTTATTTGGAAGTCTCCATAGATTAGAGGTCAAATTTATTAATCTTTTGACTCAATTAGCCTCTATCAGTAGCATATTAACCCATTCAGCTCGGATAACGTGACGTTCATGTCATCAACTGGATTTTTAAATCTTTCACATGAACAGAGGACACTTGTGTTAGCTTGCTTGATTTCTTGTGACATTGGGAGAGTGACTTTCTTTCATAAGTTAACTTTTTTTAAACATTCAAGTGTGAAAATACATTCATATTTAATTGACAGCACAATGTAATATCATATGTGGTATTTAAATCAGAGTTGATTGGGTTAATGATGGACAGTTGACAGTATAAGATGTGAATTGATTTTGGTACTAGTATAACACTTGATATTAGCAATCTTTTCTTGTAAATATGCTCTTGTTAGTGTTATATATAGACTTCAATGCCAGAATAGAACTAATTTGTGGATTTATTTATTATTCATTCATTAAAGCTACTTGATAACATTGAGTATAACAATTATTTAAAAGTGTACATATTATAACAGAGACATTTAAAATATATTTACAGTGACAATATGAAATAAAATTTCAATTTATTCCTAATATATCTGCATCCATAAATATCAGATAATTTCCACTTTCTCAATAATTTATATGAAAGTATTTATACATTTTATGTCTTTGTAAGGTTTTGCTTTTGGAGGTATATTAATAGTTACAGGAATAATATTTTGCAAATGGAACAAAGAGATCCAGCTGTGATTTATGTTCATTTAATACAAAAGTCATAAACTGGAATCCTTGAGGACAGCTGCAGATGGGACAGTTGACGAAACTGGTGATTCATCCACAAAGTTCTGGAGCCACCCGAAAGCATTGCCGAACAGCCTCGTCAGTGCCTGCAGGACTTCCATCATGTTGCTGGAGTATGAGAACATGGTCCATAGAAGCAAGGCCGAAAAGAACAGCTTCGTGATCACATCCACCCAGTACATGCTGTAGAAGAAATAGTGTTATTGTGAAATATGGAACATGCCAGTCAACAAAAGTCCATTATTTTGTGAAATATAAACCAGAGATATATTTATAAATTTTAATTTGATCTGAAGTAAATATATTTGAAAGTTATGAATATCTAATTTGAATAAACAAAGAATCATGGCAAATTATTACAGGTTGGATTAATTACACACAATAACATCTTAAACATTAATGCTTTATTTACATATATTACATGTTTGCACATCACATACAGTGTCCACCATGAAATCATGAAATGGAATAAAAACAAGCTGATTGAGTGGTATCAACAGAACTCTTTTTTTTATTCAAAAGGCCCATGTATGTCCTTTCAAATAAAAAATGAATTTGTAAAGTCATGTAGGTACAGTCAATTAATTATCAAACACTTGAGCTGAGTTAATAAATTGAATGCTAACTTTAAAGTGGAGTTGTTCTCATCCAGTCATGAGGATAGTTCATTGAAGATTTTTGCACATGTCTGCGGATAAGGGGAAACTCACTTATGGGGCAAAGAAAAATGATTTTTGAGTAAATAGACAAGAGGCATGTGAAACACAGCAACAATTAATTGAAGAGAGAAGAGAAGCAACAGAGAAGTATTGAAGGTGCATAAATTAATAAATATGGTTATCCATATAAGAAAAGTGATATAATCAGACTGACACTTACATTCTGAGATGCCGCCTAGCAGCTGGCAGTGTTTCCATGGGTTCATTTAGTATGTACAATCTAGCAGCCCTTATGCAATCTTCAAAGTAGGCATCAATGTCCAAGTCATCACCATCGCACTTGTAGATCATCCTCTCCTTTTCATTCATGATTCGTCTAACCTCAACCACAATTTCATTCTTGAAGTCCCATTGGTTGTTTGCATAGTACTCAAACACTTCAAAACCTTTATTTATTCTGCGTTGAACTCTGCACATTCTGCACAGATGAAGGAGAATATGAATATTTGTAAGAAACATTATGTTATGTCTAGTTTGTTTACTGTGTATTCTTTCTACATTTACAATATTTGACAGGCGGGCATCGTGGCCGAATCGGTAAAGGTGTCTTGTGGCTAAAGCAAAGGCTCTGTGACAATCCGGGTTCAAGTCCCAGCGATGCCTAATATTTTCAGTCTTTCTTTCTTCTTCTATTCCTCTCTATGCTGATCACACAGCTTTCTCTGAGCATATTTCTATGCCAAGCTTGTGACTTAAAAAGGGAATTTCCGTACTTTCTCCCACATGTTCTATCCTTACACCCTATCCAAATATACAATGTGTGTGATGATGTCACGTTTCAATCATTAATTCATATATATGAAATATGAAAATAAATTTTGAGATTTAAAGATAATAATAATTTTATTAATAGTAACAGAAGTTTTAATATAATAAATTAATTATATTTAGCTGATTGCAGTGAAGTTAACATGGAATGGGGAATTGTTGCATCAGGACCACCGGTGTTGAGTAAAAATTTTAGATTTTTGTGAGTCGTTGCAGACTACTGTGACATACAATGGTAGAATGTTATATAACAGCTGTTTTATAGTGTTAAGAAACAGTTATAAGGATTTCTGGGTGTAATGTAGGATACATCGAATACTTGAAAGGCAGTTATAAAGAAAGTAAATTTTGAAATTTTATGTACAACATTAAATTTTTCTTAATATAAAACTATATTTTCAATATAAGAATTAACTTTGATAGGATAGTTGCAAAGCAGTAGTAAATTTCATGGTGTGAGGAAAATAGATGCGGCTTATGGGTAAATCATAAGCACAGGCAAGAAAGGCTTTCGCAAAAAAGAGGAATTTACTTACAGGTAATAAAAGTATGAATATTAGGAAATCATTAATAAAAATGTTCATATGGAGTGTGACATATATGGGTGTGAAACATGGATGGTAGGAGTTGCAGAGAAATGTGGCACTATAAGAGAATGATGAAAAACAGATGGATGGGTAGAACTCTAAGCATAATAGGGGAAGTGTGAACAATATGGAGGACTTTAATGGTATAGATTAATAGGCCCAATTTAGTGACATGAGGATCTTGTAAAATTAGAATTAGAGATAAGTGTGTGGCATAAGAACAGAAGAGGGAGGCCAAGGATTGTATGCACTAAGTAGATTAGAGAGGATATGGGATATGATAACTATGCATAAATAAAAAGGCTTGTGTAGGATAGGCATGGATGGTTGCATCAGACCATTCTTAGGAATTAATACCACAACAACATGTACAGTAAATGAATTTGCATTTGTTACAGTATCTTACATGGGTTTGTGTCCTGCCAGAAAGATGAGTGTATCTATTATGTATGCAGGTATGGTATGGAAGAGCAGCATGCATATATTATGGTGTAAACGGCTCTTTTTCATGCTTCCACCAGGGTACCACACAACATTATTGAGTGGTAGCTTTTGGGTTATCCTGCGACCCCTCTCGATGATCTCTGCCCATGACACTTGAAACTCGGAACTTGAGGTTAGGTGCAGGACGTTCTTAGAATAATCCCTGAAAAAGGATACAATCATTTAACTCATAAGGAGAAAATTTAAAAAGTTTTGTATGCTATTGAAACTGGAATATTTAATTTATGGTAAATTAAACCTAAATATAATAATAATTACATAAGGATAAAGTTTAATGGTAATCTAACAAAACTAGTGTTTACAGCAGTAAAAAAGTACTAAAATATAAAAAGTTGTTCAGTAATTCATAGTTCATAATGACTATAACATGCACTTTTTTATATAAGCATAAGTGGTAGGAGTGAAGAACATAAAACTATTTGGTCCAATCATAATATATATATATATATATATATATAGTAGAACCCCCTCTAATCTGTCACCCTCGGGACTAGGAGTATGGACGGAACATAACAAAGGTCAGATTATCAGAAAAAAGTCGTTATTTATTTATTGCACAATATGTACATAAAAACGGCTGTACTATTCTCTACAGTGATATAATAACTAATTATATTGCAAAAAACTGCAAGAAAGCAATTGTTTGTATTAAAAAAATGTCAAAAAAAGTAACATAAAAATTAGTAGGCCTACTTATTGAAAACGTCAGTGATACATTTTTGTTTACAAGATGAAAGTCTGGACTTGGCTGAAATGTTCCTGCATTTTTGATCCACAAGATGTCCATTGGTGTTGATGCTGAGCTTTGCTCTGTGTACTGTAGGCCGATTTCAAATGCATTCTTGGCGTCGGTGTGTGAGACTCATCTTCATCACCATCATGTTCCAAAACAGCAACAACAATTTCGTCATCGTTAAGCATGTAATAGATATTAATTATGCGTATTGAAAGTTTCCTGGCTTTTCTGAGTGTGGGAGGCGACTCTCACAAAAGACTTGCCTTTCCTTTAGTATGCGAGAGGAGCCCATTCAGAAAAGGGATTACCCATAGAAAATTGGGAATGACCGGCTACCAGAAATCTCTGTGAATAATTAGGGAGCTGCTGGCGAAAACGTAAGTACTGTGGAGAATTTGGAACGTTACGGAAGGATGCGTAACATATGAAGTTTTTAGGCCCTGCAAACTGCAATTTTTCCTATTGGCTGCTATTTTCCAACAGCAAGCCAATAGAAGACTTTGGTGAACAACAGCTAATTGGCGGGTTAAAATGTATGTAGCCGCCCACAGAGCTTTCGTGAGAAGTTGAGATAGAAAAGCGAAGATAAAATTTTGGGGAGACCGGAGAGAGAAGTTGATGATCAGAAACTAAGCTGGCAGCCTCCTGGAGCCAGCACAGACGGTGGTGATCTTGTCACAGCCGCCATCATACGACCAAGCAGAAAGGGAGCAGATGTATTTTTGGCCGCGGGTATCATAGTTATTTTTTATTTATAAAGATTTTCACATTTACCAGGCCTATTGGCATTAGGGAACCAAATAATTTTCGAAGTTCACCCCACTTAGAAACCCTCTCATGCTAACTAATTATTTATCTTATGATCTCATCTAAGAGATTTGTAAATATCTTTAATGGTATTATTTAATGATTCTATTATGATAAAACTCTAAATTTTAAACTTAATGTGTTTTTCTCTTTTCAAATAATAAATCCCTACCAATAATTTAATAGCATAATATCTTATTATTAAATTAATAAAATAAAGTCACCCCAAACAGTAAATTAATCATTACAAGCACTTCACTGTATTGCAGTTTTTATCACATTGTTCAATCCAGTCCTCAATTTCACCAGCAGGGGTTTTTGCATCTAGGGTTTGAAGACTTAACGATTTCCTGCACATCGTTTTGCTCATTTTCGATATGGTCAATTTCGGTCATAATTTCTGGCCAAAACTTACTTAGTGTGTCAGGATTCAGCCATTCTATAGATAGCATCTATCATGGCTTGAAAAATGTCACATCCTTCTTCGAATTTTTCTAAAATTGAACTTATGTATTGTGACTCCCTGATTCATTGGATGGATAAGTGATGTGACATTTCTTGGGAGGAAGATAACTTTTATGCCCCCTTTTACTATATCCTCCTCAAGGGTGTGATGGTGCATTGTCCAATGGCGGTAGAGAGTGAACAGGAAGATTTATTTTTTTCAAGTCCTTCTCAACACTTGGCACCAACTTATCAAAAAACCAAGATTGGAAATGATTGCAGTCCATCCAAACAGATTTTTGATTGCGGTAAGGATGATTAGTTTATGTTCTTAAAAGCCCTCGGCTTCTTAGATTTGCCTATAAGGAACAGGGGAAGCTTGTGTGTACCATCAGCATTGCTACAAGGAGCAACAGTTACCCTATCTTTTATGAGTTTCTTTTCCGCTACGGTTTCATTTAACGCAGCCAAAGTTTTGTTTGGAAGCATTTTGTGTTTTAGACCTGTTTCGTCTATGTTTTAGACTTGGCATTTTCTTCTACAATTTCTTGAAACTTCACAGTAAACTCCTTAGCTTCCTCGGCATCAGCAGATAATTTTTCACCAGAAATTGAAATAAACCGGATACCATGACGGGTTTTCCAGCAATCAATACAGCCTTCACTTCTGACGTCTAGTTTTTTGTGCAGGGTCAGATATCAGAGTTCCTTTCCTTCTTTCTTGGCTGAACCACATCCACAATGCACTATCAAGTGGTTCAAGTTTAGGCTTTTTCAATGTTTTTTGATTCTTAAGAGGGTTTTCTCCCTGTATCGTAATTGTATTTGATTCAATGGCTTTCCGTTTTCTTCTCCAATCTTTAATTGTTGTAACGCCTAAATTCAGTTCCTAGGCAATTTTTTGGAGTGATTCGCCTTTGTCCTGTCTTCGTAGCACTGCTAGTTTTTCACTTAAGAAAAGAGTAACATGTTTCAGTTTTGCTTCTGACATGTTGAAAACATACACACACAACTGTAAACAAACACTGTACAGTACTGTACTAACGAACACGGAGAAAAGATATGTTCACTGCCACAGAATAGTAACAAATTGAATGATAATTAGTATAACGTCACATCACAACAGAAGCAGAGGGCCATCAATATTGTTGCAGTGCCGCACGGCGCCAGACAGGACACAGTGAGTCGTGGAACAACTTTGCAAGCTCGACCATCCGAGGGTGGATGACAGGGGTTCTACTGTACCTAATTTGTTGAACAGACTCAAGTTTAAGAAGTGTGCTTCATTGCCAAGTGAAAGTGTGACACAGCTTTACAGGGATGTGCATACTGTAGTCATTCATTCAGCTGTGAGCATTTTGCATCCTTTTACGAGTGGGATTTAGCTTTGAATACTTCTGCCATAATATTCTGCATGACCACATTTTCTAATAGTGGCAATCAAACTATAGATTCACATTTTATGCATCTCTTGAAGACCAGAATATGACTGTCAATTTTATGGCATTCGATTTTTCTTCCATTTTTCTTCTCAAGGGAATGCTCCAATAAAGGAAATAAACTAAACCACAAAGAAGAACAGAAAATAATGAAGGGAAGCTACAGAAAATGAAAGTTGTTAAAAGTCATTGAATCTCACTTTGAATAGACTAAAAGAAATTGAAGGATAGTTCTTAAATATTTCTGAAACAATACATAAATCAGCAAATTGTTAGCCTGGTGGTCTTGTATGCATCCCAAGATCTCTTTCTTTTCTGCTATAATCATTACGCATACAATAAATTAAATATCTATGAAATAATTTGTGTGTATTTGTGGTAAAATTTTGTACTTATTCCCAACATAGTTCCAAAGTCCAATCATGATTCCATTTACAGCGATGTCCACTGGCAGGTAGTCTGCATAGCCATCCTGGTTGCAGTACATGGTCCTGATAACTCCTTTCCCAGCACCTATCAGCAGACCTGTGGGTCCGTTTATGTTGTCCGTCCATCCAGGAAGTGGCTCTTTCCATATGGGGATGACTTTCAAGCACAGCAAAGTTAGTTTAACAATAAATATCATAGTTTATTTTAAGAAATATTGGCTATGCAATTGTAGCACATAACATTAATAATATTTTTTCAATTTTGAAAATATATTAGGACTTTCAAAGAAAAGTATATTGATATTCAACACCACAAGGACCAAAGAGACAGGTAAATTATTGTTATTGTTGTTTGGCAGTGTTCTGCTTGCATCAGTTAGCGCCAATGGACATATGATGCTCATATTATAAAAGAACACATCACTTGACAGTAAAACAACTGCCTAGTAACAGAATTTTCTAATATACACAATATAATTAGCAGTGAGAGGTGAACAAATTTTAAATTCATGAAATGATGTAAATAGATTTTTTTGTTATGACATATAAATTCTTCTCGGGTTTCCAACCGGGTCAAAGACTTTAACAGTGATGTTTCCATGGCTTACTCTGCCATCATCTTCATACTGAAATGTCGCTGTTAAAATCTTTGACCCGGTTGGAAACCTGAGAAGAATTAACACATGCCATTCACCAGAAAAGACTTTGTACATGAATATGACTATTTATATACAGTAAGATTCTTGCTAATCCAGGCGGCTCTGTTCAGATCACCAAAAGTCTAGATTAAATTGAATTAGCTTCTATCAAAAACAAGATTTACAGGCAAAATACAAAATATTATTGATTGAGAATAAATATTTATTCATTATAAAGTATGTATGTATGTATTTAAGACAGCTATTTCCATAGTACGAGTACTGTAAATGTAAAACAATATGTAGTATGTATTGTACATGTTTTTAATTGAAAAGTGTAAAAACAATTAAAGGTTAAAACTATTTAGGTACATACAATGCACTTGAAAATGTCTGTAAAATACTCTTGTTTTAATGAAGATTGCTGTCATTCACCATTTTATATTCAAGACACTATTGTAATAAATTCATATAGCAAATTTTTGTTTCAATTTTATTTTATTTAAAATAGAGTAAAGTCAGTTGTATCTTTTAAATTAAATAATAAAACAAATTACTAATTGCATGAATTATAATATTTACCAATTGATGGTCTCAGAATGAGGATAGGCAATTTATCCATCAACTCTGTGCAGAGACCTTCAGCCAGTGCTTTTGTGAAAGCATAAGAATTTGGAAGATCGCCCAATATTCTTGAAAAAAATAGAGAATAATTAAACCAATCTTAATATTACTTAAAAATCCTATAAGAAACTAAAATTTCTCTAAATTTTAAAGTAATGGTTAACAAAATCAAGATCCAAATAATATACAATATTATAAATTTGAAATTATTGCTAAAATGTTCGTATGGAGTGTGGTGTTATATTTGTACAAAACATGGGCATAGGAGTTGCAGAAAAGAAAAGAATAGAAGTGTTTGAAATGTGGTGCTATAGGAGAATGAGTGGATAGAATCACTAACGAAGAAGTTCTAAGCAGAATAGGGGAAGATAGAACAATTTAGAGGACTTTGAAGAGAGATTAATAGGCCACATTTTGAGACATGAGGGTTTGCAAAATTAGCATTAGAGGGAAGTGAACAGAAGAGGGAGGCCAAAGATGGAATACACAAAGCAGCTTAGGGATTATGTGGGATGTTGTAGTTATACAGAAATGGAAAGGCTTCCACAAGATAGATTAGCATCAGACCAGTCTGAGGACTGAATACCACATAAGTATAAGTATAAGTATAAAATCATATTCCATAAATCCTATAGAGAAGCACAAGCTTCAAGGATGTGGAACGAGTCAGAGATTTTACATAGGTTGCTTTATTAATATTAGAATATACTGTAATTATTGATTACTTTTAACTTATAATAAGATTTTCTTAAGTTCTATACAGACGACATACAATTTGTACCTTATATATAAAATTGATAAATATTTTTACATCCTATACTAAAAAATTAGTGTTCTAATAATGTTCTTACCTTACATAATTATAAATATCTACCCTATGATACATTCAGCTTCATAAATTCTTCAACAGAGTATGATTTTTTTGTAATGACAACAACAACATCTAAATTTGGCCAAAGTATACAAGCTATTTAATGTAATGTTATAATTTGATTATATTACCAGTTTCTAAGTAAAATGATGACCTTTATGTTCCATCAATTTTGTCAGTAAATAAGTGGCAAGTCACAAATATAAATATTTAGGTGTGTGACAAAGTTATAGCTTGTAAATTTAGCAGTTGTAATGTGGAATAGTGAAGTACTTCCATGAAATATATACCAAATTTTAAGTAGATAATAATAAGTATTACTTTTAAAGCTAATGTTGTCAATAATACTGAAGGACAGGAAAATGGGATGACAGGGTTTTAAATGTAAGGAAGAGAGCACAAGCAATAGAATCCCTGGAGAGAGGTGGCAACACAGCAAGGCTGGGGTAAGGGCGCTGTGTGAGATCCCTTGACTATTTTTGATGTAAGCAGCAGGCATATTTGGACACACTCATGTGACTCCAAATAAACTCAACCTCGATGCCACGTGGTCTCGGCTGTTTCTCTGCACTTTCGTCCCAAAGTTACAAATTGATGTCGGTATTTTACACTTCATTTTAAAAAATATAGATTATGAAACTGGAACAATTAAGGAAGATGATAATATATACTTTAATGGTTATAGATGAAGATTAGAAATTTATTTTGTAAGTTCTTTAAGGTTAAAATGAATTAAGTAGGTCTGTGTATTAGTGAGGAATTGAGTTTATATGGTATTATATTAATGGAAATTAAAAGTCACCATGAAACTATTTTGCTTTTATCATGGCTGCTTATTTCTTATTAAATCTAAAGAATATTAAATGTGAAAAAATCTATGACAACTTTAGTCATCTTTAATTATAAATGAAGAAATTAATTTGATGCAATGATAAGGAAAATAAAACATGAGAATAAATTACTTTGACTCTTAGGAAAACAATTATTTGAGTCAAATATTATATTTTGAGAACAATAATCTATCTAAAGATAGAATTAACAAACTATAATTCATCAGAACTGATCTGTTATTTGGCATTGGTAGACTTGGAAATCAGTTTAACATATTTATGGCATATTTAAGAGTAATAGATACTAGTAATTGAGATGGAACTGTTTTCTGTCTTAAAGTAATTTACATTCAAAGATGGAAGACATAAAATGATCTTGAAAAGGAAAACTACCTGGTTAAGGTGATATGTTTTAAGACTTCTACTTACTTCTTGGTCATGGAATTGACTAGCTCATTATCCATGCACTCAACAAACTTGATAATCTTGTGAGGGTCAGCAGGTGGAGGGTAAGCTCTCTCATACAGAACTCTCTCCTTGAGATGGCAGTATGCTGTCGAGATGTACAGGAATGCCTGCCAAAGGAAGAAATAATAATTGTTGATTGATTTTCACACAAATTGTGAAAAGTGTGATGAGAAAATTGTATAGTAGACAGAAAGGAATAATAAAATATGCCTTATTCCCTAAATATTCCTGCAACACATCTTATCACTGAGGCATTTGTTTCGTTTATAAATTATACAATGTATTATACTCTTTCTAGCAGACCTTTTATGAATTATCCTAAAATGCTGTTTTGTGAAAATTTATTGAAACTACTTTCTAAAAATTTCTGTAAATATAAATTTGATTTAATGTAAAAAAAAATATTAAAACAAACAGTGCAATGAGATTCTATGTCAATGTAGGAATAAAAAATTAGTTAATATAGTAAAGAGGAATTTAAATACAAGCAATATAATAAAACAATTAATAGCCTTTTACAGACTTTATTCTTTAAATTTAATTAGTAACAATGGGGTGAGAGTTAGTTAGCAGAGTGGTCGTCGAACAGGGGTTAGATAGAGGGCGTCGATCGGATGGAAAAATCAAGGCATCGCAGGGATGATGTGTTCAACGGCAGACTTTTAGCCATCGGAACCATCAATTAGTAAAGACCAAGGTACAAGGGTCAGCCAAATATAGATGGGGTTTATTTCAGTAACTTTTCTGAGAATGATAGAACTTCAAAACATATCTGCTATTTTTCTACATAGTTTTCTTGTACTGAAACACATTTTTTCCAGCATTTTGGAAGCTTCCTGATTCCATCATCATAAATTTGACTGGCCCTGGTATATAAGCCCACCATCCCCTGAGAGACAGAATCAATTTGCTCTGTATTTAAATTTATAAGGTCAATTCATTTTCGAAATATAAAATTCCTCTTAAAGGAGCAGAAAGATAAGTTTTTCATTTGTTTTTTAGTGTTGAATATTTTAATTCGAAAATTGTAAACTTTATGTTTTTCCACTCTTTTGATCAGCCACTAACTTATGAGCAATGGAGAGGGAGGAGAGGAGAGGAGAGTGATGTATGTGGTCCAATGTCAGGCAGGAAAGCTGCGAGGTCGCAGTTGTTGTCTTCCGGTTACGCAAGACAGCGACGTCCGTCCGATTTCTCCTTCCCCCGACATTCCACCTTCCACCGGCGACTTTCGCTACAGCCAGCAATCGCACGGTCTTAGAAGGGATTGTGCAACACCGTCTATCTGTGAGCAGTCACTGAGAAAGAGCGGCAGGGGCGGCAAACTTTTAAAGATTATATGAAAACGCGTAAATAAAGAGATACGAGTTTAATAATAGAAAAAATCAAAAGCAAAAAAATTTAAAAATTGAAATAAATTGTTATATTAAGAGTGAAACAATTAAAAGATCGGTGAAACTGGCAAAGACATTAATTGACGAAGTTAAAATAAAATAGATTAAAGAAAAGGCAGAAGCAATAGTCACGAATGCAGACAAAGTAAATCAATATATGTACAGGTTGATAAAACAGATGTCGAATATTTAGAAGTGTTAGTAATGATCAGAACAAGAAACATTGGTCGAGAAACGCATACTTTCTGAGATCTGTACACATGGACACATGGAGCGAGCCACGGCAGCAGGTTGCAGCTTTTCCAGGAGTCTGCTGCTGCAGATAGATTGTTTTTTTTTCTCAGATTTTGTTTATCAAAGAGGAAGGTTTTTCAACTTTCATAAGCAGCAAGTGTCCCTATGTAGTTGCAGGAAGAGGGCATCAACGTCTGAGCAGTTTCATGAACGAACTTCCGGATAAATTTAAGGAGGCAAGTGAAGAAAGAACGAATGAATGAATGAAATGAAGCTTTACCTTGAGCTTGTTCATGTCGCCGGCGAGGTCGAGCATGAGCTTGGTGCCTCTGGTGTTGAGGAGGACGGCCTTCTTGAGCTCCTCGTCGAAGCGGATGGTGGCGGCGCAGTGGTACACGATGGAGACGTTGTCCGTCAGCGTCTTCCTGTCGGCGTCGCTGAGGCCGAGGCCGAGGACCGAGACGTCGCCGGCGACGCCGCGAACCTTCTCCCTGATGGCGTCGGCGCCGCGCAGAGCCTTCACCTTGTCAAAAAGCTGCAGAAACAGAACACAGACTTCATACTTCATGATATAACCTCGTGACGTGGGTCTGCTGATGGACGATCTGGTCGAGAGCGGAGAAGAAACAAGTTAGCTCATAGTGGAGTGATCAGAGCTATTCTCAATCCCTCCATTCCGCCGATCCAAACTCAGACAGTCAGCCGTTGGCGGAGAAAGTAATTGGGCAATATCAGTATGGGTAAATATACTATAGATCAGATTTTCAATCTAAAACAGATCCCGGAGAAAACGAATGAGTTTAATATCAGTACCCACCAATTAATACTGGCGATGATGGAGCTCAACATTGGTAAGGATGACCTTGGAGGGGGTGAAATGCAAAATAGAGTAGCGAGTTTGAATGCACTGCGACAGGGAGATGCATTGTCTTGTCTCTTATTTAATATAGCAATGGAGAAAGTGGTTAGAGATTCTAGGATACAGATAAGTTGAGAGGGAGAGAGAGAGACTATCGTCACCAAATACGTACAGCTGATGATGTGGACATAATTATTAAGTCCTTTCGGGCACTGAAAGAAGCTTTCCTCGCACTTGAAGCACGCGCAAACAAGACGGGTCTGATAATTAACGAAAAAAATACAAAATACATTACGTCAGATATAAAGTATGCTAAAGAAAGAGAAGGTTCAAATAGGAGAATACACATTCGAAAGAGTTGATCGATTCACATATTTAGGGCAATAGTACAGATGGATAATGACACAACGTACAAAATAAAGCACAGAATAAATTCGGCCAATACGTAAATGTTATTATGGACTCTTAAAGAGCAAAAAACCCAAATTCTGTCAATAACGGTACCTCATAAGGCCCGTCGTCACATATGCATGCGAAACATGGACCAGTGGGAAAAACGATCAACACATCTTACAGTGCTTTGACAGAGAAATATTGAGAAGATTGTATGGCCCCATATGAGATAACTGTATACCCTATTTAAAGATACGGAAATTGGAAGATTCGTTAAGATAAATAGACTCAGATGAGAGGAAGACCATGACTTAGATGGAAGGATGAGGTGGATAGAAATGCTAGAGAGTTGGGGCTGATAAACTGGCGGAAGGATCGCCTCCTTCATGAGGCCAACACTCAGAAATGAGTTGTCGCGACAATGATGATGATCAAATAATTATAAACAATCGAAACGCCTTGGATGCAAGTAATGTAAAAGACGTGAACCTTCTCTTCCCTGAATACAATCCTTTCTGTAATCCTCCCACCAAGTATTCTTCTTAAACGATTAAAATACTTGTGTCGTTTTTAAGATTAATGGCCGGATCTGACTTGTTGAAGCTTCTCACTCATCAATCAAGATTATATCCAATATTTAAAGTTTTAATTTTTGTACAATCAATCTTATGTATTGATAATTATGCGCCTTTATAATGAGCGTTTGGTTTGACCAAGTTAACAGGATTAGCAGTGTAAGCAGTTAGTTTTGTGTAGAACGTTATCTTTATCGAAACTATTAAACAAAGTTTTAATTTATTAATCTGCATTTTGTGGCCATATTTATATGAGTATTATAAGACGTTACGAGGCAACAGAAGCAATTGCTTGGGATTGAAGGCGACTTTGGTGATGACGTCACGACCATTCACGCGCGAGCGCAAGTTGAGCAGTAAATCCCGGTTTGGGATACGGGAAAGGTCGGTGAAAGTCTTTACGCGTGCCTCGACTTTCACCCAACTTCCTCGGACTTTCCATTTCGTCGGAATCGCTTCGCTTCGCTTCGTCTCGACACGCGAAAATATGAATTCCGTTTTCACCGCTTGGCGAATAATTGTCCATTTTTATGTGTGGCAAAATTCACAAAGTTAACATTTACATTATTTGGTCGCCCGACACCTACATTTCAAACTTATAATTTCGCGGACCATTAACATAATTTTTAATGGTAATACAAATAGTGTAACTGAGACACAGCCTGTTTCATGCAATATTATCTTAGCTGCGAATGTTACATAACAGGTAAAAAGGACGGCCAATAAGTCAGCAATTAATTTATTGCAATTTAATTAATACAAATACCACGTTTCATCATTTCGGCCGTAACCGTCACGGGAGATGGTCTATGTGCGACATTTTTAATATACCTGAAGAAGCCCTCAAAGTTGGACGAAACGTAGTAAATTAAATAGTAATAAAATTAATTTTAAAATTAAAGTCAGAAAATTATGTTTAAGGTGGACGATTATGAGGATGATGTGATTGCAACTGCCGCAACAGTAATTTTCTTGTCTTGTTGCAAATTACTATTGACGATTTGTCAAAGTCACGCATTTCAACAAATAAAACAATCAAAAACAACAAGATTTCTTAATATTAATGCGTTATTCATAACCACGGAAAAATAAAAGCTTGTGTAACGGAGATTAAAATATAGAAAATTGATACAAAAACTCTAATATTACTAGTTTCATTATTATAAATAAATTGTATTATCCGACTTAATCTTGTAAATGAAAAGCAAAGAGTGGACAACGTTTGAAATTTTAAAATTTAATTAGAACACGTTCAGTCCCCCCCTTTTTAGGAATCTCCACAGTTATTACAATAAAATAATAGAATAATTTGTTGCAACTATAAAGGCGTCCGAGGTCGCGACGATATTTTCACTCGCTTCGGCCTGGAACTTTTCGTAATATTTTATTAAAATAACTGAGGAGGTTCCTAAAATTGGGGGACGAAACGTATTCTAATTTCAATATTGTATATTAGCTTTTTCTCTGCAATTTCAATCAAAACAGCAATTTTTTAGGACAAAATATTAATAAAACTCATTACTGTATATTTTTAGTGCACAAAAATACTATTATTTAAATAAATATTATTCGAAATATATAAATTATTAAGAAATACGTAATGAAAACATGATTGTCGAAGCAGAAATCACCGACACAAATATATTAACAAAAGTGATTGGAATCGTGTGGCTTCCGACAACGCATGTGCCATAACTCTCCCACGGGAATCTTTGTCGTTGTCAAGAGAGTCAAAAAAATAAGGTTTTTACTCTCAATATTTTCTTTCCACGGTTAAAATGAATTGCAGTTGGAGACACATCCGACGGTAAATCATTTAAACTTTCTTTTACCTTCAAATTTAAATTGGGGATTATAATGTCCATAGATTTCCATTCGTAGGATCGTCTACTATGCATAGATCTATCATCTGCCGGTTGACGTCTTTCACTTTAAGGGACACGCGACTGAAATTTAGGCCAAAATCTGAAGAAAAAAAATAGATTTTTTAATTGTTTCCATATTAATAAGCCTATAGGAAGTGAAGCATCGGACGTGGCGAGAGGGAAGCGAAGATAACTGTTAAAGCTGCGAGGAACCTTGATAAGTAGAACATCAGAAATGATGTAGGTAATGCGAAGGCCAGGAGAAACAACGACCTTCTTCGTCGTACACAATGCGAAGGGAATACATGCAAATGAGTTCGTATCCATTGGACTCCAAGCCATTTTCATCACTGAATTTCCCATCCTCACAGTTAGACCAAAAAGTGTTCCACGCACATAATTTTTATTTCCCACAACATTCACAGATATATAGAACTTACAGCAGGATACATTATATATATATAGATTTAACAAGGATCGGCTAACCGACGGCTGATCCCTGAAAGTGTCTTCCTAACTTTCTGATGAAGAGGACGGTAACTCTGAAAATTTAAAGAATATCATCAAACCTTACAGGGTGTCTACCATCTGTGAACCTCAGGTCAGTCACCTACTTCGTATGTCTCTTTCCTGTCCTTATCAATTCTTTTAATTTACCTGACAATGTCAATTCCTCACGTGTGCATATATACATATAGTAATGTAAAACCGCAGGTGCCTGCTGATTTTGGTTACATAGTTTAGTTTTAAGGTGCAAATGGTATATGGATCATTAATTTAATATTGTAATTTGAAGGGGATTCGGGAGCAATTGTGAGGTGCAGTTGGGCCGACAATGAAGAAAGTGTTGTGCGACGACAATAGAGGCCAACAACAATGAAGACTTAAATTGGCTAAAAGTGGGTGAATCCCCGCAGGGAAAATCCTGCTGGAAACTTCCAGGGCGTGAGTGAAATCCCGGGGGAAATCCCCGGTGTGAAAACCCGGTGGCGGAGGACTCCCAGGTGATGTGAGAGGAGTTGGACCTGGATCACACTACAGTCCTCGATGTAAAGCAGCTGCAAGGCGCACCGAAAGACAGAGACGCGGATGCATTCGTGAGGTTGAATGTTTGTAGGACCAGTAATTTTTGGTAAGTTCATCAAAGCTGTGAAACTTGCTCATTGTGCTGATTATATAAATTTAAATGATTATTTTTCTATTTCTCAGTAACTGCGTACTTCATTTCTCGAGAGACACAAAATCCCCTGAGATATTGTTTTGTGTAAATAGTGTGAAGATAAATTTGATAAATATAAAATTTGCGGATGGCAATTGTAAAGCCACGGGATAAGACGGAAGGAGATTTGGTGATTATCCCCGAGTGGATGGGAATCACACTCAATTTTGAGTAAAGCTGTTGTGATACAGATAAATATTTTGAAATGTAGGCAAAAATGGTAAAAGGCTGACGACGTAAACACACATGATGGCTTGTGAATGCTGCACTGAGGTGCCAAGTTTCTTAATACTGTCAAATTGAAAGTTTCGTTCCTGTGAACGGGTAAATTTAAATTATTTAAATTTCATGACATGATTTTTTTATCAATGGGGGCTAACTCTGACCCAACTCTTCATCATCCACCTCAGGCATGAAAATACAAAATTCCATTATAAGGCTTAGAGATTTCTAAAAATGCTGTGGGTAGATTATGAAATAACCATTTTCATGAACCCTTCAGATAAGGAAAAGTGGGTTCTTAAAACCTTTAACCCTTAATCTGTTTCTTAGGGTCAGTTTTCAATACGAAAAGTATAAAATCGTTGAAGTTATGGTTCATGTTCCTCGTGATTGATGAGGCGCGTCAGCCGTGAGTGACTGGAGCCTTGGCCTTTCCTGGCCCTCATGAGATTTCTTTCGTCTGTCTGTAGTTGCTTCACCTGAATCGCCGCAACTTAAGATTATTTATTTAATTCTCAAGTATTTATGTGCAGTAAGACGAAATACGCCCCTTTAGAATGTAGTTTCCTTTCTTTTCCATTTCTCTTGGCCTCGTCTCAAATGCGAAGTTAATAGCAGTAACTTGAAATACCTTCAGAAGGAAAACTCGAGTAGTTTTTAAAGTGATTCACGGATGACGTACCGTCGTCCTTGATGAACTTTGGTTCCATTCTGCAAGTGCGTTTCAGTCGCCATCTTGAGTTACATGTCTTCTGATACAACAATAACTTCTTTGATAACGATGAACATATTAGGCCACGTTTAACGTCGCAGATCTTCCTGAATATGCATCGCAAAAATCATGGATTTTCTCTGGTATTTATACTTTACATACAGACATCGAAAAGTCGCGTACATCGAGATAAGTGTCTCTAATTAGAATTTTTTAATAATTTCTATTGATGTGCGTACTGGTCACATGACACCTGTATTATTGCAGAGTTATAAACAATGAGTGTCCATTGATGAACGTTATTTTGCGAGTCGTTCATATCCATCCGTTGTAGACGTATTTTGTGTGAAATATCGACTAATTCCAGGTCAATATACAGTTTCCGTGTCAGTTGCAAGGAAAAAGAAAGCCGGGAGTTGTGTTCGGTTTTTCGATCACTCTATATAGAAACGTTTCTATATGCATCCAAGAAAAGGGCGCGTGAAGCATTTATAAGCTAATTCTCTTAAGGGGCCCTTACACGGTCAATGTTACTGTCAGTATTAGCAGAAACTGCCAGTATTATTGAGTGTGAATGGTGGAATGAACCCGTGAATCACGGATATCTAGATTTTTGATGTCTTAGCGTCAACCTTAGGGGTTTTTAGCCCCGCCTTCAAAGTGATGGGGACTGGACAAAGAATTTCTACCTGCTACCCCGGTTTGCCGTCGATGAGGGGTTATTGCCCTATAGCGGACCACAAGAAGAAGCTAACTCAATATCTGCAAAATTTTATACAATTCTTTTTCAATCTTCTCGCAAAACGGATCCCACAAATAAACAGATTCGAACAAATTGTTCAGAAAATGAACATCATGCCACGTCATGCGCTGCTCATTCATTGTCGTCAATTTACCCTGCCTTAATGGAAAAGGCACGTGTGGTTCAGCCGTAATTAATATTGCTGCAGTGCTTGGAGTTTAAAAGAAAAGTAGGATAAGCGGCACAATAATATCCGACAGGCAAAACGAATGTCAGTTACAATGAAACGAGAAAATTTTCATGACCAGAGTATTTTTGAAAAGCCGTTTAATTAAAATTATTAGCGGCAGTAATTTTATGTAGTAGGAAATTATTCAAATTACATATTGAACAGTTAAAATACTCGTAATAAATACTAATAATTGCCTGTTCCTGCCCTTAAGATTAAGTAACTAATACATACAATAGGCAAGGAACAATTTAGGACATCTGTCAACCTATATATTACACTACACTCCATTAACGGATCTCTCCAATAAACGGAGAATCATATTACACCAATATGGACCCGTTATTTTATTCTACTATCCTTTATCCTCCACAGATGCACTTCAACCATTTCTTGAATTCCTGCTTGTTTAGAAATAATTCATTTGTGGCTGAAATTTACACGGTAAATAAATACGTATACTTTTGACGAGTTTTAACTATTCCTAGACGCAACGTGAACGCTACTCTGTTCTTTTAGTGCCACTATTATAATAATAGATACGACATTTTAGCTTGGTTTTCCGATTGTTTCAAATTTTGTGAGTTTACTTTATAAGAGCCATTTCGAGTAAGACGCAAAGCCAGCTTCGAAACGTCCGCATATCTAAATTGTTTTTAGTCCTCTTTATTTTATAAGGTTTGTCTATTAATATGAGGTCGTATCTACTTTTATTGGTTCCACAGACGATAATTTTTACATTATAGCCAAACCGGTTGATCACTTTTAAAAGGACAACTTCCACCACGGCAGGCAGGCAACTGAAGACTGTCAGTCTGGTTCACCCCTGGACTCTCACTCTGAAGGAACGAAGTAAATTGTCGAAGATTAAATGTTAACGGTCTTTGTTACTGTTTTTAAACAGAGAACTTGTTGGTGAAGAAGGCAAATGTTTCAGGTTTATTTGGATATGGAGTGTGTCCGATCTGAAACAGTACGGCCAAATATCTCTTCACGACACAATTAGTAGGGTTAATTCGGCGCATTCATTATTTTGAACTTCTGGCCTCATGCTTGCAACCACCAAGTCCTTTTTTTTAAAAAAAATGGCAACCTCATTTTTTACGCCCCACGAAACTTTATCGTCTTGATGAGTTAATTTGAGATCCATTATCATCCATGTCATTACCACTAATTTCGACAAATGCCACAAAAACCAAGGATGATGTAGGCGATTAGGGTAGCGCTGTCCTGAAACTGCTTGAATACATTGTGTATTCTAGTTGAATTGGCACCAATCCTCCAAGTAGTCGGAAAAATTTATGTTTATTTACATTTGATAATTCCGGCTGTTGAACAGACTCGAAAAATGCCACAAAGAAGAGTTGTTTGGTTCAGACTTTCTAGTGAACCCTGGGGAATGCATAACGTATCCCTCCCTAGCGGTCAGCGTTTGCAGGAGATGTTTAATGTTGACTTGCAGCCAAAACATTGGCTGTGATAATTGTTCACCAACCGGACTATCTTCCATAAATGCCAATTTTAACGTAAAATATTTTCATTTTATTTCAGATAATCAGGGGCCAAGAAAATGTCTTCCAGCTTGACACCTCTCCTTTAGAGAATGTCTTCAAAAATACATTTCTCTCGACGCTGCTTGCAATAGAAATTGGTGGAAACTTTCCGATAGTGTATCTAACCATAATTCCCGTGAAACAACTGGCTTCTGGCTGACTCGCTCAACTTGAAACTCATAACCTGAATATTATCAAGTTCCCTAACAGGTTGGGACATAACCTTCTGCCACTCTACTTTCCCCGTTTCTCTTCAATATCAAACCACTGCGATGGTTAACCTCGCTTCACATTCATGACCTTTGCCTCTTTACCGACTTTCAGTATCTTTGCAGGGGAACAATACGCGAAAGGTTACCTGCGAAATCGTAGGGAGACCTTCCTGCTGCATTCAGCAAATTACTATCATTCCGATTCAAACAAATTCAAGATAAAAATAGTAGAGCCCTGAGTCCATTTGGATTGACCTACGTCATTATGAAAGCTCTTAATTTATGCTGAAATTAATTCCATTTTATGATATGTAAATGAAAATTTTTTCTAAGCACTTTATACGTGCGTTTTGGACAAAAACTGAAAAAAGTCAGCGTTTTTCTTTGTATTACTTTCACATAGTTCGACTTTGACAACTGATAAAAATCAAACTATTACTTCAAACGGTCTGAAAATTTAACAGAACGCAGTGTAAACCCTTCTAACCCTATCCACAAAGTTAGAATCATCTCCCACAACATCCTAACACTAGCACAATCTTTTTCGCACATGACAGCCATCTCCTGTGAACAATGGTCCAAACAATGGCGAATCAGTATCAACCCCACCAAGTCAATAACCATCACATTCATTCACACTAACGAAAAACCCTCCTCCCCAAATCCACCTATACCTAAGCAATAACAGAAACCATCTACCTCGGAATCTTGTTTGACTCAAAACTATCCTGGAAACCTCATATTAGTCTTCTCTCCAAAATCAACCAAAAATTCAGAACCCTATATCCCCTCATAAACAGAAAATCCCCTGTTACCATCAGCACCATATACCTCTCCATAATACACCCCAAATCCATAATCAAAAGCACCCTCAACCACCCAAACCCCACGATCCAGCAATTCCACGGCCTCATTCTTCCCCCTGATCATCCTAACCCACCTTATCATCATTCCACATCCTCACATATCTTCCAAAAATCAGTTCACTGCCTGTCAACCCTCTCTCATCCACCCACGTCGTATGCCTCTCAGGTACTAACAAAAATAAATCAGTTACCTGAAGACGAAACGTCGTATCTTATAAATGGCATAACGAGGGTGGAATCCCGAGAACATCTTGTTCAGTCTATCCACCGGGAAATCCTACATTCTATAAAAATAAACCAAACCCGTTCTGCTAAAGTACGTTAATCAATGGATTAACCTACCCCACATGCTGACATTATTATATGCATCATTTTAATCTTGTATTGACTATTAAATGTATATACTGTATCATTATTGAAACCAACTGAAAATAAATTCGATAAGTTTTTATATAAATAATAAAAACTACGAAAAATAATATTTTTATCGTTAGTTTATAAACACGCCTTCTATTCTTTGTTAATTTAATTCTCCATTAACCTTTATTCCGTCGTCCTATTCAATGTATCTCAAAACTGGTATTTTACTATTATTTAGTATTCCTTTCATGTATATTTCTAAGTTTCCATTATATTCCTGCACACCTAGTAATTAATATCAATTTAATATTCAGCAGAGGAAGTAACCAGTAGCGGCTAAGTAATGTGCTACATCACCCAAAGGAACAATTTTTACGAGGATAATTCCCCTTGCGTAAGATAATAATAACGCTGTAACATGTACAGGGTGCTCCACGACACCTAATATGCTACATATCTAATTTCGTCTAAATAACCTGTAATTGAAACGATTTATCAAAATTGTGAACATATGAAATCAAATTGTCGCAAATTCCTAACACAAAAATATTTTTACTTCTTACATACTTTAAATAAATAAAGTTAATGTTATAAAGAAGCCACACACAATGGCAAATTTGTATGCAGGAACGTGAGAATTATGGATGTCTTCGAAATGCCGTCCGTTAAATGTTTTTTCTTTTCAATAACCTCTGATTAATTCAAGTAAACCACAAGTTCACAAACAGTAATATTTTTATTAATTTGTGTAGAACATTTAAAAGTGTATCCTGATGAGGGCGCCTGCAGCTATGACAGCTCAGATCTGCGCTCTGTTCTTTGTAGCTCATAGAATTCTTTGTTTGTGGGCGGGCAGGGAAGTAAAGAGGAAATACTGCGCATGCGTATTTCTCATTCCAGACAGAATTCTTGTATGCGGAAGGTTGCGCGCTGGAACGCGGGTACTTTAAACTCTTCTAAATCGAGGCATAAATTCACCTTCTTTAAATATTATTATTTTTAAGTTTCTTACATTTACAAAACAAATAATTCCTCCTAAATTACCGCAGGCGCTTCACCCCACAGTGACAGCGAGGCTCACCTGATTATGTCGGGAATGCCTCTTGCACTCTCTCTAAACACCACGAGGGTAGGATCCTTCAACCACAGCCCTAGTTTACCCTTGCTAGGCTACCTTGCTCTACCTTCCGCATCCCCCTTTTCAATTCCCTTCCTATTCTATTAAAGGGGAGTTGCCTGTTTCAGGATCACCCTCATGTAGCCTGTTAACCCTTCCCCCTTCCAAAAAAAAGAGAAGCACATAAGCACGAGTCGCCTTTGGAAGTCCCAAGGGAATCTCTTACCCAAAAGTCTACATCGCCATGCATATGCTTCTCTCAACTTGACGAAGGATAATATTTTACGAAGCTTGGATAACAACGAACATTTCAGTCTAGGTTTTTTTTATATCACTGCTTTATAATTATAGCCTTGATCAATGGCAACAGTGTTGCACTCTGTATTTGAACATTTTTCTTCTCTGAAGCCGCACACAACTATTTGTACTTTTATTCATCGGTTACTTTGCTCAATTTTCCCCTCTTCATTTTCTCTCTTTTGTTCAAACGGATTCTATTTTATTTTTCTTATGCAGTTTTTCTCCACTGTCTTCTCTGGCGTTGTTTTCCTTCCTGGTTCTTCTGGCTCAGACATTCAAATACGCGATTAACTGTCGCAATAATGTTCTTCCACCCTGACTACAAATTTCAAATCTTAAAAACTGCGCTCTAACGCACTACCTGTTAGCCTCTGATCGGTTGTCTATTAGAATAGCAACATCGTGTAATTCACTTTCGCACAGTTTCTCTGTTGGAATATTTAATTACGTACCGTCTTCATAATTCAGAGATGTTCATCATCATTATCAAAGTTTAACATACACAGTAATTGCAGCCTCAACTTAATATCGCTTTACAGAGGAAGGAATCCGGCTGTGAACGTTTCATAAACCCCAATACTGAGTAGTTCACGTTTCTCCTGTGCCTTTCAGTACAGGGAAGATGTGCGTGGTCGCACTGCCGGAAGGTCTTTGGACCGGATCACCTCACAGGAGAATGGAAGAGGCGAAAGTATCTGGGGCGAGGTTGATTCAACGCATATATCTCAAGGATCACAATTTGGAAAAGATTGAACCACACGCTACCAAAGTATACTATTTTTTGGTTATCGGGCTACACGAGGGATGTGGTAGGTGTAACAAGGTTGTTCGGTTGTTTCATTGGGTGAGCTCAGAGAGATTAGCATCGACTTTGAGAAGACTTGGCATCAGTGGGGGGGGGGGGGGTGAAGAAATGTTCACGTGACAAAATGCAGTCTCTAAACTCACCGGCGAGTTGAACATTTCCATGACGCGCTGGCTGGGCTCCTTGCCCTTCTTGGTCCTGACGAGGAGGTAGACCTTCTTGAGGCCGGGGCAGCATCTAAGCAGCTTCTCCAGCAGGACCTTCCCCAGGAAGCCCGTCCCTCCTGTGATGAGAATTTCCTCATCGTCCAGAACGGCCGCGATCCTGTCGGGCAATTCCTGCCAGTTGGCCGTGTTTTCCGTCATCCTGAAACAGACCACGTTACTTTGTGAACGAGGAAGGAAACATTCACGCAGCTGGTGAACTTCTCATATGTGACCAAAGAAATTAATCACCTTGTAATGTATTAAAAACGCGAAGTGAAACTGTGTATCTGTTTTCCTCGGGCTTTGTGGGTGGCACTCGCATTCCTTATGTGGCCTATTCAAGAAAATGGATCGACAGAAAATAATTAGGGGGATGCTTCTGGCGAAAACGAAAATTCTGTGGAAAATTTGGAATCTCACGGAGAAACCCAAAACAGTATTTAGGCCCAGCAGTTCCTATGGCTGCAAATGTCAAAGAGCAAGCCAATAGAAACATTAGAGGTGATTTGAAATTATGTAGCTTTAGTGGGAAGGGATTTTTGGAGAAGAAGACATTTATATTAAAGTCAGAATTTTAAAGATAAATTACTTTTTTGTTTTGTGTAATAAATCCTCATTAATTAATACAATACTACGTTATTATTAAATATCATAAATTAAATTCACCCCACCCAAAAATGTACTTTGCAACCTAAACCAGATTTCGAATTCGTATTTTTTTCAGGCAAAAACAGTAGTAGTCATTTTTATAAATTTATCTGCTAATAATATCATTGTATGTATATTTATTTATTATGTGTATATATATGATTGATATTGAAGTAATATAGTTTACTAATTATTCATAGGTTAAATATGGTTCTTACACCCAGCTTATTAATAATTGTGAACTCATTTCCGGACATCTGCCCATATGAACATTAGATAAATGCATACATACAAAACCAAACGGCTATAGATCAAGTGCAGAGAATAAGTGATATTGGAGAAAAAATAAAGTCTGTTGAACAGTCTTGTTAAATACGTCTCCAGCTTTCGCTAAAGTTGAAGGCTGTTCAGAGTCAAATAAGAACGTGAATACTCTTCATCTGAAAGAGACGAGGAGAAGTGCCCCAGGACAGAATACAACTATTTCCTAAAATTTTTATGCACCGGTTTATACAACTGTATCCTACATCCTGAGGTTGCAGATGACGCCGCGATACTTGCCTTCTCGACTGGGATAAACGAGTATCGACTAACCGATAACAACTATCGTCTCTGGCGTCACTGTGTCCTATGAGAACAACGCCAAGTACTCTAGACGCTAAACTTAGGTGGAAGGAACGCGACAAGGAAAAAGGCGGAAGTAAGTATCAAATATAGACATTCAATTTGTAAAAAATACTCATTTCCAATCAAAATGACTGTACGGTATCCAGCACAATCAACCAAACGTGGTACCGATCATCACAGGGATGTCTCAGTTCCAATTATCAAGGAAGAAAGTTAACGATTATTCTTTAAAGACTAGTTTCAATACTTAACACTCTGTTCAAATTAAAAATTGCAATCATCGGGTAAAATGCAAAATATAGGGTACATGGTATCTCGAATAATAATTTATTGTTACAATTTTGACATAAAGCACTCCTTGGGAACTGATGGCTGAGTCACTCACAGTAAGCCTCGTTTCGCTCATTCACCGCCACATCTAAATGTTCATAAAAAGAACCCCTTGTAATTTTTTTCTTTTTAATCATTTCCTTTCTTTACGTAGTATTTTAACGTCGTCACTTGCACCTCCTCATTCCTCCTGCGTCTTAATTACTAGGCGCGCGCGATGAGTGCGTCGTTTCTTGCGTCCAAGGAAAGTTCTCCTCTTCATAGCTTCCTTGGACTGCTTTGGTATAGTTGGCGGTTCAAGATGCGAACATTTTTAATTTAATCATCTTCAGTTATAAATTAAATAATATTTGAAAATTATTAATGTTGATTTGTTGATGTCAACAAAATGTAATAAATTAATAAAAGTAAGGCAACACAAAAATTTAGTTAATGTTTAGTTATTATAAATACAACGTTTCATCTGTGATTGTGGACTTTTTCAGGTGTTGCTATCTCTACCGACGGTTGCGGCCGAAAAAGTCAGATGTTTCATTTTTAAAATGTTTTAATGTTTTTGATAAATAAATAATAAATAATTTTGATTTTTGCCATGCCTGTTTAATGACCGATGTCAATTCCAGGAAAAGTGGCGGAGCCAGGCCAGCGGGCAGGGGTGCCAACCTACTTTACCCTCCTGCTACAATAAATGTTACCTTTCTTACTTTAACTTTTTTTAATTGTTTCGAAGCGTTGCTACATCAGTAAAGCTTATATTTTATATTTACGACTTTTAACTCTTCTGCTGTCCACTAATTAATTAATTTAAAGTAACGTAAGACATACAGATGATTCAAACTTTGTGGATAGGTTTCGAAGGGTTTTCAATGTCTTCTGATAAATTTTCAGACCATTGAAAGCAACAATTTTAAATTTATGAGTTGTCAAAATCAAGCTATATGAAAGAAAGACAAAAAACCCCTGACTTTTTTTAGTTTTTTCGCCAAACCGGAAGTATGAAGTGCTTTTAAAAATATTGATTTACATTTCATAAAATGGCACTAAATTCTGCGTAAAATTGAAACCTTTCACAATAACGTAGGTCAATCGGAATGGACACAGTGAGGCTTCAAACTCAGGGCTCTACTATTTTGACAGTGATGACAGTAGTTCCCACGACTTACACAGTAAGGGTATTATCATTTTTAAAATTGATAAAGCCTACATTCTCTAGTAATGTTTTTTAATTTACGTAATCTATGATTGTTTTCGCCTTAATGCCAAAAATTTCCGAACTTCTATCATTGAAATTTGTTACCACTAACATTAAATACTGAAAGGAAGTACGAATTTAGTAGATCTAGATTTTCTAATACCGCCGCCGAGTCATTGTTTTGTTTCCGCTTGCGAACTGAATGGAATAGTTTAAACCAGTTCTTCTCATGACTACCGATTAGTATTTTTCATAAAAACTTGACTTTCGTCCTTTTATTTTCTATTTCTAATAAGTATAATAAACCCCTGTAGTTGTGGAAATTTGCAATATTTATTTTAGTGCATGACACGCCGTGTTAACTGTATTATACATCGCATGTAATATTCCGGATCTTTATTTTGTTTTATTATTTTCTGTGGTATGAAGCTATTTTAAACTATCGCAAATGTCACTTATATTTTCCCCACTACACATGTTCCCGTAGAAATGGCTGTAATTCTGAGGGGTCGGTTTTGTGCATTGCCAACATTTCGTATTTCCCCACCGAAGAGCATTTTACTTCTAAAAGTACGGTTTCGTGGTCACTCAAATCTGGAAGAATTTGCCAATTAATTACAGAATCCTCAGGTCTTATCAAGAAACCGTGTAGTATATTTTCGATCTAGGTGGGATTAGTGGCTACCTACGTTACTAAACTATTCACTAGGTTTTGCTTGTCTGAGTTTCCTATTTGACCCTCGCAATTAACTTTTATTAAATTTAAATCTCCTGCCAATATGACTTTGCCAGAAAATGCAGCCTGCTATGTTCTTAGATAGAGAAACAAAAGTTATTGAGGAACAATTAAGAAAACGTTTAAAATTTGAAAAGTAAGTGTATCCCTTGGTAAATTTAGTGAGTAATTGGCGTTTCACCTTTAGGTCAAGTGGCTGTTGGGATAATTTTGTGGGCCATTCCATGTCGAATCACCAAAAAATGGTACCATTACAAAAAAACAGTCTTTTATGTACACAAAACAGCAACATAGTTAGCTTCAAAAGCCTATAGCTTTTATAAACCGACAGATCCGAACATAAAAAATACATGTTTAGGGTACATAATAGACTGCTTTTTGTAATGGTACAATTTCTTAAAAAATTGGGAGTTATTATTTTGAGATATTATAGCCTTAAATTTGGCTACTTTTACATGTTTCTTTCAGGGCAATTTTCATGATGAATATCTCAAGACATATGAGTATAATAGTATTTATGTTTCTACACGTCTTAGTATGGTACTTTCTCTCCTGATTTCCATAATATGGTGGCATATAAATAATTGGCCTCCAAAATGACGACAAACTTTGCCACGACCAAATTTTGTGGGATTATGGCTTGAGAACAGTGCATTCTGTGCCAGAAATCGTATCGATGAGCCGAGTTTCAAAGTTGCGTGACAGCCTCACCAGCGAACTTCAGTTGGGTTTACTTCCTTACAAAATTTCATGAGATTTGGAGAGAGTCGAGCGGAAGCCATAGGTAGTTTTCGGTGATTCCTATGAGATGTACTGCGAAGGAGGAAGAGGAGAAAACGTTCCTCCTCCAGGAGGACGGAGGGAGTAGTTCAAGGACGAAGAGCAGTCCAGGTCAGTGCCACGACTGCAGCAGCTTGCAACTCACTTTTATGGCCATGGGCATAGCAAAGAGACAAAACAGATTTCTGATTACGTGCCCAAGGACAAAGCAATTGAGTACGGGCCGGAAAAACCTGACGAATGGGGAAGGGAAAGTCCCGGAGGTTAGGAGGAGGACGCGACGTCTCGGTCAGTGACCATCACTCTTGACAACGTCCACATTACATAACATAATAGTCGGTGCTTCGAGGATGTGAAACGAATCGAATACTTTAACTTTATTAATTACATAGTTTCACAAATTCCTTTATAGAATACGAGTGGATAGCTCAATTTTTAATTTGTTAGGTTCATTTGTGTGGGTGAAGCTCAGTATAGAAGTTCCCGTATATAACACTATTGTACAGACTATAAACATAGTCTTTTATTACATGAAAGTTAATTCCTAACGTTTCCACTTGTGATACAGTTCCAATAAAATTTATTATAAAACTATCTTTGTAATGTAATTAACTACAAATTAAATACGTGCGGTTAGTTCAAACTGGGTTTGAAGAAATTTGGCAAGGTTCCCTTTTTTAATATAACTGTTATCTGTATTTGCAGTACAATTATTCACTTATTCCATGGTTGCTTGGATTTCTTTTCAATTAATTGTTATATTTCGATGAATTCATTGAATTACCAATGAACAAGTCACATAGGTGTGTCAGAAATTCATTTTAATAAAAAAGTTGTAACTTATTAAAAACTAAAAATTTTCAACTATAATGTGTGGGTTAAGTACAAACTTTTGGAAAATTTCCCACGTAATTTTATTTATATATTTATATTTAAATAAATAATATTCTTAATTTTAAGAAATTTCTATTTGGAGGCGAGGTAACAATACGCCGTGTCATTAGTGGACTTTGTGTAGCCTCAGCGGTTGAAATTGGACGTCGGGAGGATCTGCTTGAGGTGATTCTTTCCTCCAGAGCCCACGAGCGAGTGAAGCGGAGATGGATGGAAAGAAACCTCTGTTAAGCTACGCCCACCTTTACACGGTATCGTGTCTTTGCTCAAGGCGAAGCTCCTCCACTGGATGACTTTTCGAACGTCAAGATCGACGTTTCGCGATCTCCTGCAATCTAGTACACGTCTCCTACCACAATTATTCCTTTTCTATATTTTTATATTTTTCTAAATCCTGAATCAACGTTGGGAATAAATTATGTACCCGCATTATCAACTGACTAAAATCATATTTATGAGCAAGATTTGCGGTACAAACAAATTAATGTTAGTGAAGAAATATCGGAAACTGCAAAAGTTCAGATTAGTATTCATCAAATTACTTTGTATCTAAACTTAAGTCACATAAAAGAAAGAAACAAACACTACACACAATTTTTTGCAAGTTGTTTGAAATAGAAAGTTTTTGTAAGAGGGATATTACCACGAGATAGACTAAAGTGATGTCATCGCTTACTAATTACTTCATATAGTTTATACAATCGCTCCTTTATGAAACGATGCGTTTGTATACTGCTAAATATATAGGGAATCTAGATAATAAAATCAAAGCAACCAGCAATGTTAGAAATGTGACTGGCAAAGGAACCAACTACTAAATATAAAGAAATTGCACTTGTAGAACAAAGTGAAACAGTTACTGGCAGACACGTGGAGTGCAAATTAAACTCGTATTTCGTTAATGTTGCAAACTTTCTGGCGAAAGATAATTCTCTGTGTCATGATGAGGATTTCTTCCATCTATTACAAAATCCTACTCCGAAAATTACGAACAATATATGTATACAACCAATAAATAAAGCTGAAATAATCACAGTAACAAGAGATTTGAAGTGTTCCTCGGCATCAGGTATATATGGTACATGCGTTGCTTTCAAAATCGTCAAAGTAATTCCCCTGCTTAAGAAAGGATCTCCTTCCTGAATATCAAATTATAGGCCCTATTTCTCTCCTTCCTATTAATTTCTAAAATATATGAAAAAATGATGAGCGCAGCGCAGCGATGTACAACTTCATTCAAAATATCCAGAATTCATTGGATGAAGGACTGAAGGTAGCTGGAAGGCATATTTACTGACCTCTCTAAGGCTTTCCACACCCTACATCACCAAATAGTGCTAAAAAAGTTGGAATATTATGGAATTAGAGAAATACGTCACTTCTACTAAGATCGTATCTTACAAACTGTAAACAAGTAGGAGTTGAAACTAAAGACGGCCAACTTCCTCAAAGATCAATTACTTTTTATTCTAAACATAAACGATCTTCCAGGATACGTAAATCCTCTAAAATAGATTCTCTACGCGGATGATTCAAACATAGTTATTGCAGATAAAAACTTCGATAAAGTGATTAAGAAAGTAGATAGCAGCAGCTCTCTGGACGGTCTGAATGTTTGGTTTAACGTGAACAAATTATCCCTCAACCTAGATAAGACTAAGTTAGTATTTACACAATCGGTTGATACAAGAGTACAACAGTGGATGGCAGACGTTCGGGACCAGCATAAAAATTATGATGAGATAAAAGAAGCATTTTTAAGAAAATATTGGAGTGCGGATAGGCAATGGGAATTAAAAAACAGACTGAGTTCGGGGCGGTATAATCCAAATGGGAGTTTGACCATGGAGGAATATTTTAATAAGTGTGTCTGTGAAAACAAAGCCCTGGATCAACCTTAGCCTCCGCCGCATGGAATTCCTCCGGAAGAATTCCCAGTACATAGATTAGGGCATATATAAATAACAGACCCAGACAAGATGACATAGGCAGGTAGAATCCGGTAGCCGTCCTTTAAACTGAAGAGAGTGAGAGAGAAAGAGGACCCCACTGCTTCGCAAAAACTGACCTTGTAATAGGTGTTGAGCTGTTAGGGGAGAAAACACTTGGATATAAGTCGGGAAAAACAGCTGGGGCAAATTTGCCATTTGTGAATCTTAATCTGGGAAAAGGAGATCAAGTTACTGGAGCCTCAGTTTCATGTATCAATTTTAACTATTATTTAAGGCTGAAAGCGAAAGGGTTAATAAAAGCGGAATTACCCGTAGCAATCCTAGAGGCATATTCAGCCATAGGTGAAAAGATAAATAAGCAAATTATGGTAGCAGTGACCACACCAAACGGGTCACTGGTTTTGCCTTGTATTGTTGTAAAGTCACTTTGGTTAGAGGATATCCGCGCGGTAATTGATTTTGAGGGGAAAAGAATACGGGGTGTTGCTAAAGTTGAATCGGAAGGAAAGGAATTTAACGTTGATTGCAATATTATTGGTGAACATGAAACAATACAAATTGATGATGTCATCGAGGAGACTGAAGTAGATTGCGAAGCGGAAGAAACAGAAATAATAAACAGTGTGGTGACAAAGGGAAAAGCCGATAGCGATATAGATGAAAGAATGCGCGAAATCGCAAGAAATATTGAAGGGATTAGCGAGATGGAAAGGAATGAATTTTTAGAGATGTTAAGAAATCGGTCTGTTTTCAACGGCGAACCTGGGTTGCTGAAGAAACCGTCAGTCACGAAGCTCTTTCCCAGAGACCAAATTCGATTCCATATTCAATTAGGGAAAAGGTGGATCAGGCAATAGATAAAATACTAAAGTCGGATATTATAGTTCAAGGAAGAAGCCCTTATAACAACCCGCTGGTGTTGGTTAAGAAACAGGATGGTAATTTACGTTTATGTCTAGACGTCCGAAAGCTAAATACCATATTGGTTATTGTACAGGATTGAGGAGGCACTACAACGTTTCTGTGGACGACAATTTCTAACCTCGGTAGATTTAACGAAAGGCAAATTGACCGCATTTACTGTGAATGGAAAATGCTATAACCATTCGGCTTAAAGATCACCATCCAAATTTTTATCCAACAATTACATTTAGCCCGAACTGACGAAATAAGGGACTTTACAACTATTTACGTTGATGATATAATCGCACGCACATACGACAATTGGATACATTGTTCTCCAGATTTAGGGAAAAGGTGCTAACAATAAACCTATAAAAAGCGAATTTTGGCAAGAAGGAAGTTCAATTTTTAGTAAACTTAGTCTCGGCGAATGGGGTCCGACCGTTGCCTGAAAGAATAGAAAAGATTACTAACATGCGATCTCCAAAATACGTCAAATAATCGGTTTTTTACGTATCAAAAACGATTTCTGTACGCATCATGCAGCCTTTATACGAACTCTTATAGAAAGGTACTGCTCTTAAGTGGGCGGATGAACACGAAGAGTCAAGATAGCATACCTTATACCCTTGGAATCGCCGCCATTTTAGGTCAAGTGACCAAGGATAGTGTCGCTAGCTATATACTATCTCGGAACTAGAGCTTCTCGCAATAGTTCATGCGGTGCAAAAATTTCGGCCCTGCATATTCGGTCACAAGCTGGAAATTTTAATTAACCACCAAGCGTTGGTCTTCTTAAGACATTGCAAACTTGTTAACTCTGGATTGAAGAGGTGGGCATTGGCTCTAGGAGAGTACGATTTAAGGATAAAATTTATAAAGGGTTCAGAGAATCGCGCGGTTGATTTCCTTAGCAGGTATTTAGGCGAACCTGAGAGAAAATTAAGAAACACTGAAAAGGAAGTTTTGATTGCCGCGGTTAATTTCAAACGATCAACGGAATACCGACATTTTCGGAAAGACCCAATTGAATGGCAGAAGAAGTGTCAAAACTTGAGTAGGATAAAAGAAGCGATTGTGAGACACGGAGGAGAAATCTCCGAGGCCACGGAAAACGACATAATTTTTCGTAAGGATCCCGGGGTCCGTAACGACTGGGTTATTTGCGTTCCACCGCAAGGTGTCACTTGAACCATGACCAGGCTGGTCACATGGGGACGTACAAAGTCACGCGAATGCTAAGAGGTCTCGTCTGGTGGCGAGGTCTCAGTAAAGATGTAAAACACTATGTGAAAACATGCCAACTTTGTCAAAAGTGAAAACCTGGCAGGTGAACTAGTAACCCTTGATCTCCTCACACCTTTACCGGCAGGAAAATATGGTCTCGCGTTTATTTTGGTAGTGGTAGACGCATTTTAGAAATTCACTGAGGTATATGGCCTAAGGAAGACGACGACCACGGCATGTCTGAATAAGTAACACAATTCTACAACAACAAATGGCAAAAGACTCTATCAAACCTCGGAATAAAAACAATTTACAGCTCAATAAAACATCCTCAGAGCGATACATAAGAAATGTAAGCACCATATTGAGGATTGGGTCTCATTCAAGACAGGTCACGTGGACAGAATATTTGGGTTTTGTAGAGGCACAACTTAACAATCATTTTAACAGAACCACAGGAGAATTGCCGGTCAAAATCCAATTTGGAAAGAAGACAAAGTTTCATCTAGAAGTTATAATAAATTTTCCATCGAAAGAAAAAGAAGTTGAGATCCAGGAATTGGTTGAAAGGGCGAGACAGAGGATGGAAAAGAAGGCTGTTGAGAGAAGGAGGAGCAGAAAGTAAAAGACATAGCCGGGGGCATTGGTACTAGTCAGGAGTAACCGCTACTCACACGAAGAAATTAACCCCCGTGTTTCACGGAGCATGGCGCGTAGTGCGTAGGTTAGGAGTCTACACGTATGAAATATAATATAACCAATTTGCGCCTTTCTACACTAGGTAAATTGGAATACCACTTATCAGTTCGGTGCATAGTTTATAATATAATATTTCTGATTTTTCTTATAATGTAGCGTATTTCAACTCGGTTTACGGCAAGAGGTAGTTAAACGCCTCTGAGGAGTGAACAAAGTTCAAACCCAACGACGAAAACGGGAAATAGTGGACAGAAGGTCCAGATGGCAATCACTTTAGATAAGTGACGATTGATAATTTTATTGTTTAGGAAATTCATTTAGAAAATTATTGGGTTAAATAAGGTTTATGAACACAATTGTTAGGTTGAAAAAGAATTTAATTGCGTAAACATTACTTCATTCACATTTTGTTTCGGTTCAGAGTTGCAGTTTGGGAGTAATAATGGGGCGATTAACTAATGTAGTTTCGATTGAAGGTAGGAATTCCTAGTAACACTTCTATTATGTTTTTTAAAGAAAATATTGTGGTTTACAAAAGTAAAATAATATTGAAATAATAAATTGTCCCTGTAGTGTTTCCCGAGACGATGTTTTGAAATTAAATAAAAATGCCATGTTTGGTTCATTTAAACACAGAGTAATGCAAGGAAGAATGTGTGTGTTGTAAAGTTGATTGGTAGTATGAAGGCATAAAGCTGGCAGACAGGTGACTAGATGGATGGATAGCATGCTTCAAAATTAGGGTAAATATCAGTTTAATGAATGAGAAGAGAATTGAGGAAGTATTTTGAAAGAGTCCGTGTGGGAAAACCGAGATGAAAGCATCCGACACCGGTAAACTCTGCATTGAAAGGAAAAATAGCGTAAAATTGGTGATAAGAAGGTGATAATAGTAGAGCAGCGTAAGTCGAATAAGAAAATAACTAAGAATTAGTATTTTCTGTCGACGTCACGAAGTATATGACTTTGTCTAGGAACCTAAAGTTAGCTGGAAAGAAGCGTATGATATGGCACTTTGAATGTTACGTGTTATTAAATAGAATCGTAGAGGTAGTAAATAACGAAAATAAAATGCATTTGGGTTATGTAGTAAAATGTGTGTTGGCAAACTTGTATTTCAATAGCTGGAGGTTATTGTCCCTAACGGAAGGGAGGAATTTTGACCTGCTGCGACTAGCGGACTTGGTGTTTGTAAACAAACTGAAGGTTTTGCACGTTATTGGGGGTTACTGGGTAAGCGCTAACAATGACAACGAGGACCATTCTGGAACTCTGAAATTATAGCGTGAAATTAGAAGGCTGAAATAGATTACAGGTAGTTTTGTAAATATAATTAGATTTTAGTTTTGTTAATTTTCAGATAATGTAAATAGATTAGGTAGGGATTAAGAAATCACTATCTAGAGTATGTGTGAATGGAGGTACATGCATAAAATATGAGAAACGTTGATAGGATCTACCGAAAAAGAGATGCCGAGTCCCAAATCATCAAGTGATAGTGATCTTTGCTTTTCTGTGGCTCCAAAGCAGCAAGTGTGTGTGTATGTGTGTGTGCAATGACTGCCATAAGGCACAAGGTGTTTGTCAGATAACGTATTACAGCTCCACGCATTATCGTCATCAATAAATAAATAAACAAAGTCGTTTTATCCAATGTGGCAACAGAAAAAAAAACTTGAAACAAAACTCTTTAAATATGAATATGAATTTTATTTTATGTAAAATATTCTTGTTTTGTATTGATTTTTTTTCTTTTAGCGGAGGAGATAACGTGGTGTGCGTTTGCACCCCACACATATATGCATATATTAAAAGAATAATTTCTCTTTTTTATATTAATTTTGTATATATATGTATATAGATAATAATAATGAAGGGGGTTAGGCAAGCAAGATCTCGTTTGATTAGTATAAATTAATGTCCAATTGACTATATCGATAGCTAGGAAAGAGGAATGTAATCTGTACCACTTATGGCAGGTCAGTCCTTGGGACAAAGGCCTGAGTTAGCTACAATAAAGCCCAGGCCATCGCAAGAATTATAAGGGACGACAGACCTGCTCCTCAGGCCATCCTGGGGGGAAAGTTCACAGGCAGGAAAAAGGCGGGGCAGACACTTATATAAGAGGAGGCGAAACAGATTTTAGGGATATATACATGGACATCGTTAATAAGAAAGGAGAGAGAGAGAGTGGGCTGAAGTGGAACACATTACCTGTTGAGAGATATTAGAGATTATATTACGCTCTTGAGGAATAGTGGACATCAACAGGAAAAATAAATTCTGCTTGAAGATGAGATGGCAGGAGCATCGAAGCACCACCTGACCGAAGAAGAGATGCAGCATCATCACCGGATCCAGAACTACAAGTCGGTGACGTACACGATTATGTTTCTCGCCCCTGGCTTGAATGAGTAATGTAAAATTTTCGATGCCCAGTTTTTGTTTAAACCCACATATGCCCATTTATACTCTTCTTGCTCTCCGGTGAGTTTTTAGTTTTAGCAGCCAGCCCTAAAGTTAAATAATGTAAATATGATTAACATTTAATTTAATAAAATTGTTCACTTTTTATATAAAACCCCAATTTATCATTAATAATTTGAATAATCACCCTGTACCACAAGCTCCAAGTAGTGAAAACTCCATTGCGTGTGTTTGTGCGCATGCAGTGTTTTTAATGACTTTAGGCTATATACTTTTTATTTACTTGAAGATTATTTGTAATTACTTATGTACCTTATTTTGTTCTTACAATTATTTGTAATGTATGACGGATCTTATTTCCTAAATCGAGGACTAATGGAAACAACAATAATTATAAATCTAATATTGAAAGGTAAAGAAATATTAATAAATTGTATTACACGAATAGGTGAATGAAATGTAACCTGTTGTGTGCGTCTGCAGGCTGGACAGTTGAGGACCTCCGTGATCTGGAAGGCACAAGCAGGTACTGAAGAAAGTTCTCTCCTGGACTAGCGCAACACCTGAGGGGTCGGGAGGGAGGGGGGGCAGGTGGCTGGAGGGGGGAGGGGGGCAGCCAAACCTTGACCACAAATTCTGTTTCAATTAGAATAATACGATCAGCTGCACTCTCCAATGTAATATTGTCCCATTTATAACACAGTGGAAACTACGTACATGCAGATTATATAAGGATGTGGTTAATTCTATTAATTAATTAAAATTTCAAGTTTACAGAATATGTATTATACGACGCCATATTGTAAAGCAGCCGTAGTTATCTGTGTTACAAATTCACGTATCAGATGGCTTCGGCTCTACAAAATCTAGAACAAAAATTATCTTAATAGTACTTTTGTTTATTTAACAGCACTAATTATTATATTTCGATTACATATTATAAATTATTCCAATGAACAACGTGAAATGCTTTATTTTTACAGTCGGTAATGAAAGGGTATCGCCGGAGTCTCCTCATTATTGAAATAGTAATATACGGCATGTTACGCACAGCCTGACGTCACTACATAAGGGAAAGAGAGACCAAGAGAAATTGGTTTTCCGGACTGGAGACTACACGAACTTTCTTGCAAAGTTAATTAGGAAAGCAGAAAGGCGTCCCTTAATTAGTAATTCACGGGTTGGTAGCAGCGATTGAGGACGCGAAATGGAGAAGCGATCGAGGAGAGAAGTGATCTTGGTTGCGTTCACTGCGGATTGGAAAAGATGCTGCGAGAATCACACAGTAAATTTTAAAAAGAAAGAAGGCAAAGGGAGCGTAAAGGTGAAACATACATACAGTCACAGGATGAAAAGAAAAATAGAAGAAGAACGGGGAAAGGTAAGCTACGGTTTTCTCTGCATCTCTTTTAGGTGAAACATCGGGTAGGAACCTTAAACTATTGTACGAGGGCCATCTTCAACCCTTGGCTACCTTTCTCCACCTTCCACTGTCTCCCCCATTTTTAATTCCCTTTCGAAAGGGGAGTTGCCTGTTTCAGGATTACTCTCAATAATTAATACAGGAACAGAAATAGGAACATCGAAAGCGGAAATCAGAAAATTGAAAGAATGGATTAATCACCTTACAAACATTAAGAATACGGAAAGATTAATAGCTTTTCATGATGATGTCCCTAAAATAATTGATGATTTAAGTGTAAGGAATATTCAGGAAGTGCAAAGACGTCATTTAAGTATAAAGTAAGAGAGATATAAAAGTTAACATAATAAGACAAAGATCTGCAACTCCTGGGAGGAGGTGAAAGGCTACACGAGGATGATCCCCTTAATATCAACTCCGCTTATAATAGAAAAGGAAGGAAATTTGAAAGAGGGTGCAGAGAGACGAGGATGGCAGCCAACTGTTGACTGCTGTTGTCCCAGGGCAATTCAGGTAGGTCGGGTTCCTGGGTACTTGCTGTCGGGCCGCAGCGTTCCCTTGTCAAGTTTAGGAGACAGCTGGCCGACTACTCCAATAGGATCAGAGGTTCCCTACAACTGACCGAATACCAGAGAGAGAAGGAGGCTTGCCTCTACCATAGTGACCAACTACGAAAAGATGATCACTCCAAACTGCTTTTAAGTTTAATATTAGAGGAAATACTCCAGGATGTGTCCAGTTAAATCATTTTAAATGGATAAACATAAAATTATGGGTATTACGGACGATGTACGTAATTATTAGTTGAATCAAAGCGATTTCAAGGGAACGTTGAATGGTGCAGAAAGTTACGACTCATGGAGATTAATTACAGAGGCAGAGGAAGGCCGACGAGATAATCGTCGTTTCGACCCCGATTGCACATTTCCATCGAACCTTTCGTAAGTTTTCCATGCACAGTGCGCGAGGGAAATATTGTCCTGCGCAGTGATTCCTGCCGGTCATCTTTGTTACGCGTTTCGCAATGTAATCAGTATTGGAGATCAACATGCGGTAATATATGGCTCCACGTTCAATTATTGGACCGACATGGGACCGGAAATTGAACTAGAATCGAGAATTGGTATTGGCTCTTCCACGACGACAATCGCGGATGTTGCTGCAACGTTGTATTATTTCTCACTCTCCCGACGCTTTTCAAACGGATTAAAACAAAGTGTGTTCATCTCTCAGAAATAATATGAGTTGCATATTGAATGACAATAGGAATTTTGTTTTACATTCTGATACTTACCGTAGTTGAAAAGATACGGACGTATATATCAGATGAAAGTAACAAACAGATAATAAGCTATCTTTCGTCAGGCGAAGGCGACGAATACGTGTCGTGATGACGTAGCGGCTCTTGGACGAATCCGCACCGTGCAGCGGGGAAACGTAACACGTCGGGTGACAATTAAAGGGGAACGACTTACTACTATATTTTTTAACACGTAATTATCTAGCATCATTGCTAAACTAAACACGGTGATTTCAAAACTACAATTGATAATGCTGATTAAATAATTTCAGCATGGGATATTTCATATTTTGTAGTACTTATTAAATAATATGTCAATTCTTTCAAGACTTACAACCTGATTAAGAAAAAATAAATAACAAAACGCATCATTAAAAAATATTATAAAACGAAGTTGAAAGTCGCATCCGAGCCTCTGTCAATCCATTCCAAGTGGTGCACAAAAAACGAAATTGATTGCTTACCTCAGGAAAAAATCTAATATTTTGTTGTTGCGTTCCCTCGTGTTTTTGCAGTTCAAAATTATTTTTATTCCATTTATATTGTATCTGGATCAAAAATGAGCGACGCTTTTGTTGTCACCGTTCTCCACGTTCGCAGGTAGCTACGATTTTCTAAATTATTCAGACCTGTGTTGTTGCATTATTTTCAAATCAACTGTATCGTGTTTAGTACACAGGGGCGTAAGAATTAAACCTCTATTTACGTGCTTAATAATATTTTTTCATGTAGTCTGTGTAACACGAAGTTGTCCAGTCCACTGAAGAAAATTCAATTTTCGTAGGCTTATTTCTTCAAGAAGAAACAGTTTGCCAATCTCAATTTTTTTCCTGCTTTTACACATAATGGTGTAGTTACTTTATATATATATATATATATATATATATATATATATATTATCAGTGGTGACTGACGAAGCATTTACAAATTACATCCTTTTACAAACGGATTCTTCAATTTTTTTTCGAAGTTTGTTTTATATTTCGGTATGGCATGCAAATAAAAATATCAAGTTCAACTTTTAATAGGTTTCTATAGTATCAAACTATAGTATAAATTACAACTTTGTGATTTAACTCAAAGTTGTGTGGTGTTTACTCTTGTTTACACCGACAAATATATTATTGTAACAAGAAATTGTTAAATAATAAAAAGAGTATATTTAATTTTAACATAATAAATTTAATTATGATGATAATAAAGATGAAAATCGTGATTGTTACAATATAAAATTTACAAAAGAAATTTAACTCAAATTAAGTTTCAGTAAAAATATAAATTTACGAATAAAATGTATTATCAAATTGGCTCAGTCGGTAAAGCAAAAAGAATCTATGGAGCTCCTAAATGGCTGCTGCTCCCCTGAACGCGGGTGACGAACGATATAAGTGAAATAAAAATGGTTTTATTTGAAAAGCCGGGTAAAAATGCCTTTACCAGATGTTAACAAGGGTCTGGACACGTCTTGTAGATCCTCTAGAGCCTCTTCTTCAGATTAAATCCGCATCACATGTTTTCTTTTTGTTTTCCGTACTCCCATCAAATGAATCTTCTTTCTCGAAAGTTGCAGAATTTAACTTTTTCACATGTTGCTTCTTCAGCCACTGCTCTCTCAGGACAGACCAACTGTCCAAATACAATACAATACACACCTACTCAGCCTTGACCAAACCACCCTTTCTTTCCGTCCTGCTGTACGCGAATACCAAAAACTAAATTATTTTTGCTTGACCGCTTCAGTGTAGGGGTCATGAGTCACCACAGTTGGTATAAGAATTTCTTAAATATAGCAAGAAACGCTTGATTATTTGCCTGAACTACTTAATTAATACAAAACTGTAAAATGTGTTTTAATCAATAATTAGTTTTTAATGATATTTTGTGCGTGTTTGGCCACCGTGGAGAATTCCAGGCAAGTATGTTTCTTCAATATATTTTTATTGGCTCCTAAACTTTGCATTGTTTTGTAATTAACTTGTCGTTTCTCAGGGATTGCGTTATAAAACAATAAAATGATCTAGCTCTTTTAATCTTGTGTATCATCCAGTTACTAAACGCCGCTGTGGTGTGACGTCATCAACACCTGCAACAGTCATGAATGAATGCATAGAGCATTCCCACTTGGATGAGAAAATTGAGGCTCTAAACTTTGCCTTTCCTTCAAAGACTTGGAAAGATAAATTCTAGTCTCCAAAAGCTAAGTCCCTAGTCTTAAAATTAATAACATAAAGCAGTCCTGCCAACAACTCCATGACTACAGGGTCAGTAACTATCAAAACTAGTCAAAGACGATAGCGTCATGAATAATGCCCCAAATAAAATAAAACTTATGTGGAATATGATTAAAAGAGAAACTTGAGGTACAATACAGACAACAGTAATTGTAACCTATCTCGTTGTGCCTTTAATGGCTTTCTTGTAGACAAGGGTAATGAAATCATTGACACACAACTTGATTATTCACATTATTTAAACCAAACAGTAATCAAATGTAAGTTAGTAGGTACTGCAGATGGACTATTTTAAACTGGAAAGGAAAAATAGATATGAAATTTTAGCCAAACAGAAAAAGACGATAACGAAATGGTAGAAGTGAAATAGAAAATGGAGAACAAGAAGTTAAGAGTAATTGGCAAAGAGTAAAAAATATATTTTTAAAAACAAGTGAAGACCTGTTAGGTTTTAAAAAGGGACAAATGAAGGACTGGATGTCTGGGAAGACTTATGGTACAAAGAAGAGAGAAAAAACTGGAACAAATTAAAAGCAAAACAAGAATGCAGAAAACAACTCGTCAGAAAAGTTATAATTTGCTAGTAAAGAACACTGCCAGGAAGGACAACCGTGAATGGGTAGACGAGAAAGCAAAAGAAGCAGAAACAGCAGCAAACATAAGAGACACCAAAAAAGAAATTCAATAGCGCGGGCCCAATTAGAAGTAAGGATGGAACACTATTAACTACAGAAGAAGGCCATGAATCGGGATGGAAAGAATATTTTAACAGGATTTTAAATGTATATTTTTAACCATGAAATGGAGATAATCGAAGAAGATAAAACACGACAGTGTGAACTGAATATTAATTCACAACCAAGTGACGAAATCAAAAATGCAGTAAAACAATTGAAAAAGGGTAAAGCAGCAGGAGTAGATGGCATTCCATCAGAAATTTTGACTACAGACATAAAAGTCGTTGCAAAATATTTTACAACCAATATTTAAAAAGATATTGGAAAAGGAAAAAAATGCCAGAGAAAAGTATTAATTGTAAAAAGGAGATTTGACAGACTGCAAAAACTGGAGAGGAATTACTTTGCAAGGTATTTTCCAGGATAATATTTAATAGGATAAAGGGACCAATTGGCAAACAATTGAGAAGGTAACAATCAGGTTTTCGCGAAAACCGCAGTTGCACAGATTTAATAAATACGCTGCGTATAATTATTGAGCAGACAAACGAATGGAACACATCCCTGTACGCCACATTCAAAGATTTTGAAAGAGCCTTTGATTCTCTAAATAGATCGACTATGTGGAAGGTATTAGAACAGTATGGAATACCAGAAAAAATTCTCAACCTAATAAAAGAAATGTACAGAGGTGATACACAAAGGGAAACTCTCAGAAGCCTTCGGCGTGACAAGTGGGGTGAGACAGGGATGTATTTTATCCCCAATCATATTTCTTGTGGTGTTGGACAAAGTGATGAGAAGAAATATAGAAAATAGAAGACGAGGTATAAGATGGGGTTTATATGGAAGACTAGAAAACTTAGACTATGCAGATGATACATGACTAAGGCAGTATCTTGCCTAGAGAAGAAAGCAGCCAAAGATTAAAAATTAACAGCAAGAAATCTAAAGACATGCAGATAAACTCAAAATCAAGCCAAAAAATGCAAAAAGGAAATTGAAACAATGAGTGAGTTCGCTTATCTAGGAAGTGGAGGAGCCCCAGAAGACGTCAAAACACGAATGAAAAAGGCAAACGGTGCGTTTGTTCAACTATGTACCCTCTGGTAGAACAAAAATATTTCAAAGAAAACCAAGATTAGCATATTTAATAGTAATGTGAAATCAGTATTGCTCTACGGATGTGAAAGTAACAAATCAAATTACAAAGAAATTACAAATATTCATAAATCGCTGTTTAAGAAAAATAATTGGTATACGATGGCCTGAACTAATAAGTATCTGTGCATTATGGGAAGCCTGCGGTGGGACAGAAATAGAGAAACAGATAAAAATGAGAAAATTGAGATAGATAGGACATACTTTGAGGAAGAATGAAGAGTCAGTTGAGAAGGAAGCATTAGACTGGAATCCACAAGGTGAACGAAAAGTAGGAAGACCTAATCACACCTGGAAGAGGACGATTATGGAGGAGGAGAAGGAATGTGGAAAGACCTGGAAAGAAGTTAAAAAGTTGGCAAAGTTAGGTGTAAATGTTTCACAGGTGCCCTAAGTTCCTAAAGGAACGAAAGGATATAATACTACTACTAGCTACTGCAGAGGTCTAAGATTAAGTGAAGTCGATGTGAATATGAGTCCTAATATGTTTCCCATCTAATTATTGCATTTTCAAGCCACTTTTCCTACTGATTTAAAATTTGTGCATTAAGTATCAAAATTGTTGAGTCTATTTTAAATGGACGAATTATTGCATATGAATAAAATAAGACCTTGTAATATGTATCATTTTCTTATTTATCTACATTCTAGTACCACTTAAATGAAGTATTATTTCAGGACTTTATGTATTCGCGGCCGAGTGTGAAAAATGAGGCATTTATCCTGGATCCAGTAACCGGTTTATATATGTCTATGATTCCATAATTACGTATTTTCTAGTTGATTCCTCTTCAAATGGTATAGTTATCTTTTGTCTTCCCTGGAAGGGAGAAGTGTCTTTCCTAGGTTCGTCTATGACTTTCTACTTAATAGAGCTGTTGTTGAAACAGTGAAAGGGGAGGAAAAATTTTTACTGCTGTAAATTATACGTTGCCGGTCTTTTTCTTCTTCCAGACCACTAATCTATGCAACTATCATGTTACCTACTTTGTTGCGTTTCGACTACAGTTATTAACAGCAATTGGAAGTTTTTTCATCTTCATCTATCTTCCGCATTGCAAAACTTCCTTATTACGGCTTTCATATTAACCGCGAGCTGATCATAGACACAATCGTGACTGTCCTTTTACCTGTGAATCTCTCCTTCTGAGGGGCGCCTTGCTCTGTAGCCTTTCAAAAACACCTTACTTTGTCATTAAAAGTATTAAAGGGAAAAACTACCTTTAAATAATAATTTCACACAGACTTATTTGTGAAGTCATGTGTTGAAATACACAGGAATATTATATTTTAATTCATCAGACTTGCTCTAAGGAAACTACTGTTTTACATCAAGTTTCCTTATGTAGTTGTTTGTAAATGTCGTTCGAATTTTAATCAGCTGTTGGGAAATAAATCACGTACTCGGGGCTTGTGACTTTTAGGAAATAATACAAAGCATATTCATCAGAAAATACATTCGACACTAGTTGGTCAGTCATCTGGTGTGAATGAATTGTTATTGTCGTTTTCCCAAACCCTTAGTAAATATTTCTAAACACAACAAAGTCGTTTGCAGTAAAAAAGGCGCAGGCTATGTAGATTGTTGGCATTCCGAGAGATGAGACTAAAACATTGAATAGGTGGTTGGAACTCCTCAATAATAGATTACATCAAGGTTTCCCAAACTTTTTCTGCAATGGAAAAATTCCCAAAACCAGAAATTTTAACGCAACCCTTGACTTACTTTTTAGGCTGGGTAATTCCTACTTGGAAAATTAAAAAAACATTATTTACTAACTATTTTTAAATATAAAACTGTAATATAATATAAACCTAGGCAGGGAATCAGAGATAGAATGAGGAGTAATCATTGTTTAAATTACAAGCAAGGAACCAAAAAACAGACGTTGGAAAATACTCATTCCTAAATAGGACACTTAATAATGATGGTACAATCTGCCTGCAGTTTTTTTTTTCAGGGAAAACAATACTATTCTTTTTTTTAATAATTCATTTCTAATAATATGATTCCACACTTATTTATTTATATTGAATATAATTTTATACAATCAACTATAGGTTAAATATGGTCCTTACGACCAGTTTATTAATTACTGTTTAATTTCTATGTATCTGCCACCAGGCATCTGCACCATTTGTAGATTTAATAAATACATAAAAATATGAATAAATAAAGTACTTAATGACTTTGATGATTTTTGACTCTTGAAACGCATCTCTTGTTGATATCAGGCAATTCTAATATCTGTCTGTTTCTGCACTTTGACTTCATTGCAGCATAATAATAAAATCTTGCTTCCCATAAAAAGGTTAAAGTAAAACAATAATAGCTTGTTTTAAAAACTTGGGGAACTATTCTGAGAAACTCTCCCAGAAATATTTGTATTTTTCTTTCAAATTTGAGTCACTCATTAAATCATAGTTTTCATAGTCACTTGTAATAAAACTAAGTTTATCTGACACGGAAAATGGATTCTGAATCCATAAATCGTCCTTACTATTTTTCGGAAAATATTGCAAAAGAGTTGATTTCAAATTATGTATGATATTTTGGAAACTTCATCATCTACCTCAAAATTTAATTCATTCAAACATTCCTGTAAGGCAGGAAAATAAAATCATTCATTGTAATGTTAAGTTAATTGCACTTTGTAAAAATATCTGCCACATATGCCAATTTTACCAGCCATGATGGCTTTGTTCAAACATCAACAAAATATTCTCCTGAATTATTTTGTGCCTTCAGGAAGACTAGCAATTCACTTCGAAGTTTAAGAAGTCATAATAGTTCTTTTCATCTGATCTCACTTCAATATGTAATAAAAATGCTTTGTGTTCTACCCATTGCATCGCAAAAAAAATTATTTAATGAGGATTGAAGTGGTTTTGACGGCTTCTTTCATAACATTTTTCAAATTCGTGGAAATCGTTTGTCATGCGTATTTTTTCTAGAAACCGTTTCACGTCCTCATTCGCTCCACTTGCTTTGTGACCTTACCTGACAAGACATCATTAAAATGTCTAAAAACCGCGAAATCCAACTCCTTAAATAAGGAGACAATTTTTAAATCGATCATTATGACAATATTTTGAAAGCCTCGAAATACGAAAATTAACAGATACTTTTGTGAGCATGTTTTTTGTTAGTAACAAAAATATAAATTATCTTTCGCGGACTACAAAAATTTTCCTGCAGACCTCCGTTGGAGAACAGGCTGCAATTTCCACAAACAAACGTTGCTTTATTTTTTGGCCGCAGCAAGTTAAATATTCAAATGTAATATAAATGTATATAAATATCTGTATAATTCAGGGCTGTGGCACTCTCTTGTTCCCTATTGCAGAGGGAAGGAGCATAGGGTTCCCTTGTTTCGTAACGATGAATCGGTTCTGAAACAAGCTAGAAACAAATGAAGGTGTGAGAAATGATTCCATTTTCTCCCGGTAGATGCAAACGGAGTTTTCATGTTACGAACTGAAGTGGTATTATAACAGAACTTTATAATCGATAGTATAGATAGAATTACTCGAAACGTTTTGCGGAACAGCTATTCAACCCCGCGGAACGCAGTTTGGGAAACTCGGGATTAGATGATGAAAATTACAATGAGATGGATGGCACAGAAGATAGTGCAAACAACAATAATACGAATGAGATCTCCTCCACTGGAAGAAGTTGAATGGGTGATTGGAAAATTGAAAAGCAATACAGTCCCTTGTGGAGGATGTTATTGTTGCTGAAACGATCAAAGCAGCTAGTTCCAGTCTCATAAAAATAATCCATATTCTGATATCTAGGATCTGGATGAAAGAAGTTATGGCAGAGAGCTGGAAAGTTAGTATGCAAGTATGTGATAGGTATTACTCTACTTAATACAGCTTATATCCTGAACAGCAGACTACAGATCTATGCAGAACGAATTTTGGGATTCCAACCACATACCAGATATTTGTGATTTGACAAATGATGGAAAAATTTTATGAACATGGAATTGACCTTCACATGTTATTTGTGGACTATAGACAAGCCTTCGATAGCATTAACAGGAAACAGTTGTTAAAAGTATTAGAGAAACAAGGAATTCCAAAAAAGATTATCAGGCTCGTAAAATAAACCATTGAAGAGACAAATTCAAGAGTTAAATTCGGAAATAAACTGAGCGAATCATTTAAGTTTAACACTGGAGTGAAACAGGGAGACGGACTTTCTACCACCCTGTTTAACCTGGCCTTTCACAAAACTCTGGAAAGAATTGATTCCAAGCGCACAATATTTGACAGGCTTACACAAATACGTGCATATGCTGACGATATTCTGATTGTAAGCAGAAATGAATGTGAATTGAAAGATACAAAACACCTAGTGGTCTCTCCTTCACAAACACCCGCTCATACCTTAAATATCAATAGTCAGTCATTTGAAGGAGTCTCCGGTTTTAAATGTCTTGGCACACTGATTAAATCAGAAAACCAAATGCATGATAGAATCAGAATCAGAGAAAGGATTCGGGCTGGAAACCGAGCCTACCATGCAAATTCATTTCTCTTCCGATACAGACTAATTTCTCCTAACACCAAAGACGTTGATTCGGCCTGTTGTCACGTATGGCTCATGGACTGATGCTAACGTCCTTACAGCCTTTGAAAGAAGAATACTCAGAAAAAATTTTGGACCTTTGAAGGAGGATGAAAACAAGTTGAGAATCCGTAGTAACCTAATGAACGGCCAAGATATTGTGAAGTTCATAAAATCTCAAAGACTAAGATGGCTGGGTCATATTTTTACTCGAGAAGAAGAAAAGGACGCCCTAGAACTAAATGGATGGACGGTGTGAAGGATTTCCTAATGGTTATGAGAATTCGAGGACGGAGGACCATGTCAGAAAATACAGTAGAAATGTTTGGAGGCACATAATGGCGGAGGCCAAGGCTCAGGCCGAGCTCTAGAGCCCAGTGAAGAAGAAGAAAAGAATTCCAAGAGTAATTATTCAAAACCAGGAAGAAATTCACATTCCAAAGTAATGGGATGCACATAACGTTATGATTTAATACTGAAAAAGCACACCATGGAAAGGAGGTAAATCCTCTAATATTAAAATAGCAAATTGTAAACTTGAAAATGTTAAAAACTGCTAGGTCCATCTGTGATCAATAAGTGGCTTCAGTGAGAAACTTAGGAGCAGACAAAATCTTTACTGTCATGTGAATATTAAAAATGAGTTCAGCCCTGCAGATTCGTAACAATACTTCGTTGATGATAAGTAACCGTGTGATGGACCTGCTCAGTCGCGTCATCATATTCGACTTTCGGAATACTTTACATTCTGAGCTTTAATTTATCGTGAAAGATAACGGGAGTAAATTAAATATCTTTAATGTTAAAAGAAGTTTAATTGACTGCAGAGAATTCAGTCTACGTCATCGCTTACGTCAAACACGTCCTTGAAATCCTCCAAGGATTCGCCTCATCGGCGGGAAAACCAAATTCACCGACAGATGAACTACTCACATCAGGCGTTGACCAAGACGCGACGTTTTCATGTATTCCATGGCTTTGAACGTTGTTATCATGGACTCGATCTTCTAATTCAGCTGAAACCACACTTATGTTCTTCAAATGAAACTTATAAGAAAAGTCTTTAAGACCGTCTCCAGTTTTAGACATAACTTGAGTTTGATAGTTTTCAACTTAGGCACGCATGTGAGAACACTGATTGCATAATACATTGAATATTTCTAGCTGTTATTTGTTACGACTTACCTTCAAATTTCTGAATTTTTCAAGGATTAAAACTGAACATTTGTCAGGTGCAACAAAATAGAAACCAGGATCAGTCAAATATAAACGGGAAATTTTAAAAATTATTTTTCTGAGAGCGATAGAATTTAAAAATATTTTTTATATTTTTCTACACAGTTTCCTTGTACTGAAATGCATTTTCCAACGTTTTGTCAGCTTCTTGATTCTGTCAACATAAAAAGCTTAGTCTCTAACCAATTGAGTTGAACCTCCTAGAGCTCTATTCAACGGTCCAAACAGAAAGGAGGGCTGTGTGGTGGATGTTGTAACTGATCCCAGAGAATTTCGGTCTGAGTGATGAGGCCGTGCATTGTCGTGAAGGAGGATGACGCCTCGTTTGCTTAGCCCAGTTCCTTTCTGATGATGGAACGTGACCTAGACCACCTGAAGAAGCAATTTCGTCAACGTTCTTCCTCCAAAAGCTACCTTACTGTACGGATGTTGTTTTCTGTGATGAAAATTCAAAGAACTCGGATCGTGACTGCGATTTTCCATAATTTCCCGGCCATCAAAACTCTGTTGTGCCACTCGTACACGTGGGTTTAGAAGAGACTGTCATCATCGAATTGTGCCCGTAATGGGGTTAAAATTTCTGAAGATCTCACTCCTTCTCTCGTCAATAACTTTACAATAATCCGTTGCGCAAGGGAAGCAGGCATGAGACAGCGGCCGACTCTCCTACCATACTCCATAAAATGAATTCACGTTTATATTTGACTGTCGGTGATGATTCTGCTTACTTATAAAATATATTACAAGTCGGTCAAACTTCCCGATTGCCTTTACTAATGTAATAATATATATTATGTTTGAAAACAGTGTGATAAATATCCTGATGCAATAAAAATTATAACAATATCAGATCGTGATGTTTTGTAATCGTAAACTCGCATTAATTTCCCTAATTATTAGTTATTATAATAATAGGAAGTGCAAATCAACCAAAGAGGCTTGGCTCCAAGATGATTGAAAAGCGTTTGAAGATTACATGGTGAAAGGGAAAATAGTCGCAGCTTATACGAAAATCAAAGAAGCATTCCGAGAGAGAAAAAAATATTAGCATTGACAACAAGAAGGCGGATAGGAAGCCAATTCTGAATAACGAAGAAAAGGCAGAAGGATGGAAGGAATATCTAGAAGAGCTGTATCACGGTCGAAAACTAGATCAGTCAGTAATAAAGATGAAGAGGTGGATGATAAAGGATTGAGCGACAAAATTTTAAAGTCGGAGTTAGATAGAGCCACGGCTGACAGATCTGAGCAATTGTAAAGCGCCAGGAATTGATAAGATTCCAGAGGAGTTGATAAGAAGCTATATCATGACTGTTCAGGATAGTTTGCGATTTTAGAAACAGCATAATTATACGTACGTCAAAGAAAACTGGGGCTGATAGATGCGAATAGCACAGGACAAATAGTTAAGTATCAAAGGTATGGAAAATATTAACGAAAATAGTATATAGGAGGATGGAACGACAAATAGAATGCGAGTTAGGAGAAGATAATTTTGGTTTTAAGAAGAATGTAGTAACAAGAGAAGCAATGTTGACAATATTGACGGGATCAGAAGAAACAGGCCTATGTTCATCGCATTTGTAGATTTAAAGAAAGCGTTTGATAATGTGAACTGGAACACACTACTAAGACTTCTGAAGAGGACAGGAATAAAAAATGGAGAAAAAGGCTTATCCGTAACCTCTACAGAAGGCAGTCATCAATAATTAGAGTTGAAGATAAATAAAATGAAGCAGAAATCAAGAACGGAGTAACACAAGGATGCAGTCTCTCGTCCATGCTATTTAACTTATACATAGAACAGGCGATGAATCAAGTTAAAACGGAATGTGGAAAATGAATCATAGTGGAAGGAGAAGAAATAATAAACCGTAAGGTTTTCTGATGAGTCAGTAGAAGTCTTGGAAACCATAATAAATAGCATGAACGTGGTTCTGAGGAAATAGGTTAATATGAGGATTAATAGAGGGAAAACCAAGGTAATGGAGTATATTATAGGAAACAGTGGAATAACAAGGGCTGTTAGATTGGGAAGGGATATTTTCAAGTAAGTTAAGGAATTATGCTACTTGGGCAGCGTAATAACTAGAGTAGGATAGCACAGGCAAGGAACAGGAATTTACTTACGGCTAATATAAGTGTGAATAATAGGAAATCATTGCCAAAACTTTTGATATGGAGCGTGGCGTTGTATGGGTGCGAAACGTGGACAGTAGAATTTTCAAAAAGGAATAGGATAGAAGCCTTTGAAATATGGAGCTATAGGAGAATGACATGGATGGATAGAATCACTGACGAGGAAGTTGTCAGCAGAATGGGAGAAGAGAGAACAATAAGATGGGAGGACGTTGAAGGGATAGATAAATTTGCCTCGTGTTAAGATATAAGGGCGTTGTAAAATTAGCATAAGAGGGAGGTTTGTTGTGTGAGAAGAAAAGAGAGAGGCGAAGGATGAAATTCGCTAAGCAGATTAGTGAAGATGCGGAAATGTAAAGGCTTATGCAAGATAGGTCAGCATGGAAGGTTGCAGCAGACTAGTCTTAAGAGTGAACACCACAACAACAATAGTAGTTATACTTCAACAGTTCATCGAGTGAGGTAATTTGGTTTGCGATCTCTGCAGAACAGATTTTTACTCAAGTTAATGGCAGAGCGCTGGAATTTCATGGGTGACTAATTCACGCAAATTTGGTTTAATTTTCCAGTAAAAAACATTAAAAGCGCTGTTTATATTAATGATGGCTATAGATGGCCTCAGGTCTGCCGGAAGACTCTTGGAAATATCGTCCACTCAACTATTTCTTTTCATCGTATATTACATTGTGACGCGGTTGAAGTAGTCATGTTGAATCTTCAGGAGCATCAGCAAGGACGAGCGAGTGTCTGATAATGTCCAGCAGAGCAAGTGATCGGCTGCTGCAAAGCTTTCCGTGTCAGTGTGTCGTGGATAAAGCCATTACTCGAGCCTTCTTTGTGTTCTTTTCTTTGTACACATTGCGTCATCGTCGGGTTGGCTAACCTGCGCCGGGGAAAGCTGAGAAAGTCACAGTCATTCCTTATTACTGCGGGCGGTCCCGTTGGTAATATTTACGTCACAGCTGACAATGCTCGAATCATTTTAGTCTTCAAAGATAAAGCTTCTGTCTTTGCTAAACCATTTCCTTCACAACTAAGAGCGGACGAACAAAATTAAATATTTATAGAGGCATCGTCCCAACTAGAAAGGCCTATTAAGTCTTTCAGTTTCAATTTAGTGCTATAGTGTCACACTTGAGCGGGTCAGACAACACATGTATTTATTAGTGCGTCATGTCACACTTGCACGGGTGCGTTTCCCCGTCCCTTAGTATCCATGCACATGGGGAAACGCAACACGTCCGGCCATAATTGGAACAGTCTTAATGAGCCTAGCATCACTGCCTAACTAAACATGTTGATTTTGATAGTGCTGTTTTATTAATTACAGCACGGGTTATTTAAAAAAATTGTAGTATTCATTAGATAATATATAAATTCTGTCAAGACTTACAACCTGATTAAGGCAGGAATTAATACCAAAACGTATCATTTAAAAAAAATATATTCGAGTCTCATGCCAAGTGGTCCAGAAAAAAGGAAATTGATTGATCATCTTCTCAGAGAAAATTAATATTTTGTTTTTTGGATCCCCTCGTGTTTTTACAGTTAAAAACTTATTTTCTTTCATTCATATTGTGTCTGGTTCAAAATGGCCGACGCTTTTGCTGTCGCCGTTTTTCGCGTTCGCAGGTAGATACGATTTTTTAAACTATTCACAACTGTGTTGTATTCTTTTCAAAGCAACTGTATCGTGTTCAGTACATTTGGACCTACAAATTAAACTTCTATTTACTTACCTAATAATATTTTTTTCATGTACTCTGTGTAACACGAAGTTGTCCATTCCAATGAAGAAAATTCAATTTTCGTAGGCTTATTTCTTCAAGAAGAAACAGTTCGCCAACCTCAATTCTTTTACACATAATAGTGTAGTTACTTTATATATTTATCAGTGGAGAGAGACGAATCATTTATACAAATTATAGCCCTTTAACAATAGGATTTTTCAATTTTTACAAAGTTTGAGTTACAACATTTCGGTATGGCTTGCAAACAAAAATCTGAAGTGCTAAATTTAATAGGTTTTTATGGTATCAAACCATGATAGAAATTTCAACTTTGAGATTTAGCTCAAATTTGGTATAAGAATTTCTTAAATACATCAATAAATGTTTGATTTCCCCCCTGTGGGAAATAACAATATACTACTTTAATAATTTATACACGCTAAACTAAGAAAACTATTTTGATTGCAACATAATATATTATATAACTATTTGTGATAAATATTATTACATTATTATGTAATGTTTACTTTAAAAGAAATAATAAAAATAAATTAAAATAACAATCATAAAAAATGACATTATTTCCCTGAACTAGATTAACATCACATTACCAACTAATTAATACAAAACTGTAAAATGTATTTTAATCAATAATTACTTTTTAATGTTGAATTAACAGTCATGACATTTAATGTCGTGTCTGGTCATCGTGGGGAATTACAAGCGAGATTGTTTATTCAATATATTTTTATTGGCTCCTAAACTTTGCATTCTTTTATACTGAAGTCCTTGTTCCTGGGGGAATTGTCAATATAATATGTCCTTGTTGATGACTGTTCTTCATAAATGCGTGTAACTGTGTCTTTATTTTGAAGTGTCGATGATGCAACTTGGTGAGATTCACTTTCTGCTGCTGCTGATGTATTCTGACATTTTAACACAGTTTCTGATTGCATTATAAGACAATAAAATGCTCTGGTTCTTTTAATGTTGTGAATCGTCCAGCCGCTGAAGTGTGACGTCAACAGCCGCTGCTCAAGGGTGGCGCAGGCCTAATCCCATTTCTGTATGCCACAAGATAATATTTCTCTTGTTGTTGTTGATTGCTCTCGTTTTCCCATCGAGCGCCACTGAAGACTAAGCCAACTTCCGGGTCAAATCTTGGGTTGCACCTGACGAGGGCGAAAGTCATGGTCCTTCTCGTCTCGTCACCAACCAACAAGGAAACTGCGGACGAGGCGGAGGATCAAGTTTGTGTTCTATTTCTTTCATCGGTACTTCCATTCCTCCTTCCCCGCTTTCTTTCTTTTCCTTGAATGGAGACATTCTGAGGAAAGTGGAGAAAAGTTTCGGCTGATTCGCATTAATTAATTTTTTTTACATATAGATAAGTATATTTTAACATAAATGTATTTTCTACTTATAGTAATCTTTTAGTAAGTGATCTTTACATAATTAATTTAAAGGTTACATAATAGTGATTATAAATGCATTTCCTTCTACGTATTGCATTATATTTCATTTATTTTTCTCCTGGCCGTTGTTACGAAAGACTGATGAGAAAACCAGTATTGTCCATTGTCAGTGTGCACTTGTGTTTCAGTCGCCAATACAAAAGAACTGAGCTTCTGTGTTTCACGCCGTGAGGAAAAAAGGAATGTGAGAAGCGAAAGTGGAGACAATAGGCGACGAAACTGTGCCGCAGGAAAGTAAAGAGAACTGAGTAGTCAATGTTTACAGACGTAGTTTCATGCGATATTAGACTCGAGGAAATCCTACAACATCATCTATTTAAAGCCGACAGGATTGTTCTGTCTTCACCTCACCGGGGAGAGGAAATCTGTTGCTCATTTCTAAGTGGTCCGCCTTGCCTTTCCTCGTTTCGGTGACACATGTTTCCATTCCTGTTGTGCTGGTCTCATGCAAGCCTTTTCATTTCTGCATAACTACCACATATCACATCCTTCCATAATCTTCTTAGCTGATATGGAACAGAAAAGGAAACTGATATATAAGGATTAATAGTTGAGAATAGTTTGGTAGGTGGGTGAATTACGAGGTAAAACTCGAGAGGTCGCAGTAGTTACCAGTCAAAACACTGATGTGTAGTTTTAGATATATGTATAATGTCAGTCAATATTACAGACTGTAAGGATATGAAAGGAATAGAAGACTGTTGGGATGAACTCTAACAGGGAAGCGAAGCAGAGCTTTAGGCCCAGCTATTCGTGATCGACTGAAAGGAAGGAAAGTTGGAGTGGGAACTATTTAAAAGGTTCATGAGATGAGTCAATGACATACGCATTCTGTCATCTCATTCTCCCTCGCTACTGGGTTAAACGTCCTGAATTGCAGACGTATCAAGTAACGCAGGCGATTCATAACAAAGGTGCGAATATGTTTGATTAAAAATGAAAGAACGTGATACATTTTATTTCGTATTGCATTCCAATCGTTGAAATATCTTTGGAAGAGATAATTTTCTGTGGAGCTTCAATATTGTCTCTGAGTTTTCGTAATCATCTGAGAGCATTGTTGGACTCAGTCGTCGTTGATCTTACACGCATCCATCACGGGAGCCGTTCTGCACATTTAAGTTAACCATTTCGTCGACTAGAGAACGCATCTAGCTGAGAAAAGTATTTATGAGGTTTGGTACGGAGTTTCAGCACGATACTGCACATTCATTTACAGATTATCAAAAGATGCGTTGTTTTCTGCACCCTTCAAGTTGGTACAGCCACCACGAACCATGATTTGCAGGTGAAGTAGAGCAAAAGTGCTATTACAGTGGTTCATTTCACACTTGTTATCTCAGCTTTTACGGTTATATTTTCAGTTGAACCGGTGGAGTTGATTGTCCACGTATACGCCCCTAACTCGTGCACAACCAGTGACGTCAGTCTGTCATCGTGTATACAATGAAGGGAAATTTATGATGTAAACCGTTGGAGAATAGTATTCAGTTATTCATTCACTTGAGACAAGTCACCACAATTCAGTTTTTTTAGAATCCAAAATGGCGTGCAAGGCCCTCAATTTCCGGTAAGACAGTTATTATTAGTGACCATATAAATAATCATGTTACAGACAAAAATTAGAGAAGCATAAACTATAATTTCAAAGCAACTACATGTTCAGGCTAAAGATCCGTTTGGTTTTAAGAATGTAGGGGCGAGAGAAGCCTGAAGAGGGTCCATATCAGGACTGAAACGTGTAGTTGCTTTTATATTATAGTTTGTTTCACTAATTTTTATCATTTATTTTCATGTTGAGATAATGGATGGTGTACGCCCTCACCAGGGGACCCAGGTTCCATTCCCAACTGGATCAAAATATAATCCAGGCTTAAGTCTGCTTTAGTAGCACGAGTGACATGACACCACGTCAAAATTTGTGAATTGGTGTCAAGAATAAATCTCTTCATTTTTCTTATACATTAATTCAAATAATTATAAAACTATGCATTGGTTTACCTCAACTTCAGCCGCATATTTAAGAATAAATAAAAACTAATTATTATATATTTTCATCTACAATGAACGTAACCATTCATTGCTTTGTATGGATTGTGACGTCAGTGGTGGTACTAAACTCTTTTCTTTTCCTATTTGTAATTTAGTAATTGTTGTACATCCATTTGGGACAAACTTTTCAAATTTATGCCATTTAGCAAATTATATTCCTTCAATTAAGTCACTTGTTTCAAATTTATACTACAGCAACTTTTTTAGTTTATCCCAATTTTTCAAAGTAAATATTAAAAATATTTTGTGTGTGTATATGTAGAAATTTCTATATTCCATATATATCACTTAATTAGTGAAATATTTTTGGAATTTAACAAATATTCCTTTTTTGTGCTTGACTTTTCAAATTTATGGAATTTTAGGCACTTTTTTCATTATCGTAAAATTTTTAATTTAGCAGAGAATTATGACACAAGACACTTTTCAAAAGCAGAAAATTACATTTTCATCCACTTCCTTTCATTATTGCCGAACATGTTTCGTGTGGTAATTTATAATCGCTGATTATTGATCAAATGAATTCGTCAGTGAGAATATTATTCTGAGGAAAAATTTGGGTGCAAATAACCAAGATTATGACTGAATGCTTTGTTTTGAATGTTGATTGAAATGGGGTTTTAGATTTCCTTTATTTGTCCGTAGAGAAATAATTTGCTGATGTTGTGTAGTGGATGAAGTCAATGTATTTAAAAAAAATTAAAACCTGAAACTAGCTGACTGGAATGAATGGGAAAGAGCTGCCGTAATGACTAATCTGAAAATGTAAGCACATCATTATTCTCATGTTGGAGTCCATTTTGAATGGAATGCTATTACCAAATGATACGACAACTTGGTCGCAAATGAGAAATGACAAAGAGCAGGCCTCGACGGTTCCTCCTTTTTAGTTATATTATTCTTAAATAATTAGCTTCCAAAAATTGTGATCATTTTCAGTGTATTTAAAACTAAATATTATACCACGTCATTTTTTTAAATCCAGTTAACATTTTATATAAGTAACTGGTTATTCACATTCTACAATTACATTTTCTCTCTTTTGGCACTACATCCCTTTGTGAGCCTCCAATCTCTTTGATCATGAGCTCTTTCTCTTCCATCCTCTTATTCCCATCTTTCTCAAGTCTGATATTACATCACCCATTCTCCTATATCTTGGCCTTCCCTTTGCCCTAGTATGATGACGCATTTCTTTCACTATTCTTTGTTATACATTCTTGTCATTCTCTTCACATGATATATCCAGTCAATCCTCACAAATCTAACCACATCCTTTTCTTGAATAGGCTCATCTAACTCCGCGTTATACTTTGTCTTAACTGGTCTGAATATCTTCCTTAATGTACATCGCTCAAACACTGAGTATTTACATCTTAATTCTTTAGGGTCCAAGTTTCTGATCTGTAAGTCACCACCGGTCGTACCAGTGTTATATATTTTCAGTTTTGTTTTTCTTGTGATGAATCAATTAGTAAATAACTTTATTTGCATAATATGCTTGATCACCAGTCTTTACTCTTTCCCTAATTATTGTACAGCATTACCTCCAGGTATTGTAAACCAGATACTCCTTCAAATTTCATATTTCCAATTACTAACTTTTTTGTTCTCTGTCCTAGACATTCTCATATAATTGGTCTTTTCCTCATTTTCTGCAAGTCCTATTTTGAAAGTGTCTCTCCATTTCACTATACATTTGTTTAAGGAAGCTTACTGTTGATTATAATTGCCACATCATCTGCATAAGCACAAATTTTGCTTGACTTTACAAATATTGTCCCTTTTTGGTCAATTAAGTTTATCACCTTATGTAGCACTAGATTAAATAACACTGTTGAAAGTATCTCCTTGTTTTATCCTGCAGTAAATTCAAATTTGCCACTAAGCTTTCACCCACATTCACCCTTGCTTTAATTTCACTCCTACTAATTTGTATTAGATTTATTAATTTTGGGGGAATACTGTATGCTTTAAGTATCTCTTCAGGTGCCACCCAGTTAACACTGTCAAATGCCTGCCTCAAGTCAATAAAAATAAAATACAAGTCTGTCATCTTCGTAAAAATTTTTCAATGATCTGTCCAATAGTAAATATCTGATCAGTAGTGCTTCTGGTCCTCTTATTAATCAGCCCAGAAAATATTTTATATACCACACTAAGCATAATAATGCCACTATAGTTTTCACATTTAAACTTATCCCCTTTCTTGTAAATTGGGCCAATTATTCCACACTTCCAATTTTGAGGCATTGTTTCAGATTCCATATCATTACTGCTATCATAATATATTTTCCTCCCTCCTTATTAAGTTCTACAGTTACATCAACCTCTCCTGGAGATTTATTTTTATTTGTTTTCTTCACAACATATTCAACTTAATCTAATGTTGATTCCTGTACTGCTCCATCATCTTCTACATTTACGATACACTGTTTATCTTCTCTTTCTATATTCAATATTTCCTGAAAATGTTGAACCCATCTATTAATAATTTGTCCTTCCTCAGTAATTTCTTCTTACTTCTACATCCTTCCACTATGGGTACAAATACTGTTCTCATTCTATTCACCGCTCTATATAATTTCTGCACATTGCTTTACTGGTTTAATTACTCTATCTCTATCATTAAGTCAACCACAGATGAAATTGACAGTAAATTTGGAATTTCCTTTATGTGAAAAATTCGTGTACATTATTTTCTTTTGTTTGCATATTCTGTGTGCTTCTCTTCTTAGTTCATATTTTGGCACCTTACCTGCTTCTTTTTGCAGCATTCTTTCTCACTCTGTAAATTGTGTACAGAGTCTTAGGGCAAGATCTGCTTTAGCTAGTTGGTATCCTGAGTCATGTGAGAGATTGATTGCTTCTGCCATCAGAAGCTAGTCTATTTTGAATGGGCCGTTGAGATCATTGCTATGAGCATCCCCACAACTGTCTGTTCAAGCGGCCTCCATGATACCCATAGCGGTACTTGGTATTGGTCATCACCTAAAGACAATGACATCACGCAACTCATCAGACCACATTTAATATCAAGAGTATATTGTATTTTCAATTTAGAGTTTTTTTCTTCTTGAATGGGAATTTTTTCTCGTTGAAAAATACATCTCGGCTCACAATGACTTTCTTTCTTTGCAGACTCCACAGCTTGTATCCTTTCTGTCTTTATGATATCCCAGCATCACACATTCTTTTGCTCTATCTTCTAGTTTCCCTTTTTTGAATACAGCATCCCATGGTTGACATCCAAAAACTCTTAGATGTTTCACATTGTTCCGAGTCAATGACCTGTTATTCCCAATTTCAAAAGGGATTCTATTTTCAATGCTGTATCCAGTGCAGTGCCTCTGCCCAAAAACTAGCTGGACACCCTGACATAATTGGCATACACTTGACTTTTCATTCTAAGGAGTGTCAGAAATAGTTTTCCTGTGAAAAATTCCACATTTTTCAAAAATCTTTGTTGACACAAGGTGTTAGCCCACATGATTACCAACTTCCGACATATAAATACTGTGCCAACGTCTGAACTTTTTTGATTTTTAACTATCAATTTAAATCATTATTCAAATACCGTTAAATAATTATGTAATAAACTGTATTTACCAAATGTTAAATATAATATCCGGTTTTTTAATTCTTCGTAATCTACCTGGTTAAGAGATGTCACCACTTTATTAGAGCGACTTTCCCGTAATACGCTATGTATTGTAATATACTTTTTTTTGTGTATAAAACATTTATTAATTTAAAGTACAAATATGATCAATTTTAATATTTTTCATTTATTAATTTAAGTGAATGCACGGGCTTAATCTCAGGGGATTTTGGGTCTCTCAAGAGATGGAGTATGCAGTAGCTGAAAATAGAAAGAAAAATCTTTGAATATTAATTTATCCAGAGCAATGAGCAAGTTTCACAATTTTTTTTTATCGCTTACCCACAATTACTGGGCCAACAAACATCCACCTCTCGAATGTTTGTGCGTCTCTCTGGCGTCTTGCAGGATTTGATCACGTCTGCTCACGTCCGTCCACTCGTCTGCCTTCTGCAGGGTCGGACCACCTCCGTCCTCTGCTCCACTCGCCTGCCTTCTGGGGTCGAGCCACGTCCTCTCCTCTCCTTGTTTCACTTCTGCTCGGTCCACGTCCGTTCTCTGCTCCACTCGCCCGCCTTCTGCCCTCTGGTCCACTCGCCTGCCTTCTGCCCTCTGGTCGCGAGCCACCCATCGGCTTCCCTTTTAAACCTTCCGACGGGAATTCCCCTATTTCTCAACATTTCGGGGTTCCCCGCCCTCATTTTTCCCGCGGGGGTTCACCATCGTCATTTTTTATACACGCTCGGCGGGCCTCCCCCGCGGGGAACCACCATCTTTCGGCCGACTAGCCATTGTTGTTGGCCTCATAACGCCACAACCTTACAAAATCCGCCTTTTTTATCACAGTATATTTACGATATTAAAATTGAATGAAGGCCAATTTACAGCAGTGGAATAATTCATACGCGACCATCTTATCTAAATATTATGTCTTCATATTTGTACACCCTTATATATTTATTTTATATATAGATAGATAGATAAACAATTGTTGATCAGTAATTATAAAGTGCACTGAAATAGTACAATTTAATGTGCGTATTAATTATGTGATTACAAATTAATTACAGTGAATAAAGAAGGTTAAAAATATTTTACGGAAGTGGGAATGGAACCCGCTCATACGCAGTAACAGTTTTTTAATTTTTTTCTATTTCCGAAATTATATATTTCCGCGTATTTTTTTCCTTTAAGAATAATCTGGTACATGTTGAGAGATCACTTTAAGCTCGGTTCAATTCATGTGCGGGCCGTTTACACGGTAACTGCTAGATTCCGCGTATTTTCAGAATTAATTTTTTAATAAGGCAAATCTAGAGGAGTGAAATAATTAATATATGACACCTCGAATCCTCTTATTTCCATATTACCTCGCATATTTACGAAAATATATCGAACATTGCCGCTGCTTAAGACGCGGTATTTTATTATAGCATAAAGTGTAGAAAAAATGAAGACCTAATTTTAATTGCAAATTAAAAATAAGAAGATTGAGTAATTGCAACAACAAAAAAAGATAATACCAACGGGTAAAATTACTAGCTGGTACCGGGAACCGAACCCCATTCCACAGCATGAGACGGAAGAATCTATAACCATTCGGCCACACCTTTGAACAACTAGGAGAGACTCCGACACCAAAAATTTGTGAATTCGACATCGGCCCTCCATTTTATGTAAGGTCAACAGCGGCCCTAAATTTCAGACAAGACTATCTTCACTTTTCACGAGTAGCCTGAAGTGCCATAAAACAATGACGTCACACATTATAATTTTCTATCTCTGTAATTATCAACTGTCACCAGAAAATTTATTTAAAAGTGATAATAGACAACTTTAACCGGGTTTCATTTTAACCCAGCCGTTTACATACAATAAATATTAGCCAAAAGATGTCATCACAATCTCCTTATCATTTTTTTATGAAGTAGCATTTCGCCAGGCCACTTGGAGGGGAAGTTCCTCCTTTCCCTACTGTTCATGTAAACATGCCATGTAGAATCTCATTAACTGTATCTTACATTGGTGTGTTTGCTTGTCTTGTTATTTGGAATTTATCAGCTTTGACACTTGACTACTTCCCATATGGCGCTCTTTCCTCTTATCAGCGTAGTTGCTTGTATTTATTCACCTGAAAGGAAGAAACTAATAAAAAACACTAGTCAGAAATTTTAATATTCAATGTATTCTGATTCTGCTGTTAATGCAATAGGTGCATTTTTGTTCATGATTTAACCCTACGTGCTTTTCCAATTTCACATCCCTTGCATAAGCAGCATCACAATACGTTCTCACTTTGTAGCTGGTTTGTTTAATCTTTACAGCTTTCCTGTGCTGGAAATGTCATTTTCTTGGTTTTTGTTAATGAATTTTGCCAGAATGGGTTTCTTTTCCCATCCTCACTTTTTCCATTCTCTTCAATCAGATTTTATGTGGATATAGACAGGTTGTGATTGAACTATGTTAGATGATTGTGATCAAAATGTTTACAATCTGAAAATGTGTTTTACAAGGCTTTAAAAGAGAATACGAGTCAGCTTCATATTAAACAACTCTACTGCTCATCTGAAACATACACATACAAGAATACAGTAAAAGCAAAGTATAGAAATCTCTCCCACAAATTTTGAAAGAATAAAATTATTAACGGCAGTATTTAAGATAATACAAAAGCTGTAACCAATGAACATTTAATTTTCATATTTAATTACTGTTTTCATTAAATTATGAGGCCAAAAAAACACAAATTAAGAAAACAAAACTAACAATTTTATACAACTACATGTTTCTGTCTGATCTGAACCTTGCCAAGTTGACAACTGTGTTGCCATATTATATTTAGGAATAATATCACAATAATATGGCAGAATAATGCTTTGACTTCTTCTTCTTTGCTGTACAGACTGTATTTTTGCATGACACATTCCAAATTTGGAATGACATGTGGTCAGCATATCGATTATCCATGAGTCTTTGTAACCATGACAGAATAAACATCAGAACCCATGTAGAGAATAGAAGCAATGATTTTGAAGTATATTTTTCACTTTACTCCTGAATGTTAGGGGTTCTGTTTTAATTTTTGTAGATAGATAATTGTATTCATATATTTTAAATTCTTTACATAATGCCCTGGTTGGAGTTGACCAGGGAATTCCTTTTATGATTTTTATTATCATCTTTTGCATGACGATGCAATACCCTAAAATGGAATTTTGAAGTAAGAATGAATTGCTTTTAATGCATTAGTCACTGATATTCATTGCATGGGTACATGTTAAAGGCTAGGACGTAATAAAGCACACACTGTTTATCTTAAACACAACTTTTATTCAACTTACTATTTCTACAGTTGGCCACCTACTAGTGGCGCTGCCTATGGAGTATTTGTGAACTACATTACATCTCCTTTCTTTTAATTAATTAATTAACACAACATTATTCAAATGCCTGATTAATACAACAGTCCCAAGGTCGAACCCTTCACCCAGAATGATTGGTAACCAGTGTCAAGTTTTCAATGGCAGTTTTCTCACACTTTGCTTGCTCAGCAGGCACGTTTTGAATTTCCCAACGACTTCAATGGAGATATTTCAGGTGAGTTTTCTTCAATGAGGCTGGTATTATAGGTAATTGATTCTTAAAAAGTAACCTCTCATATACAGCTAACTCCAAACATAATCGCTTTGCTTAGACGCTGAAGATGATTCTTAGATCGAACTCCTTCTTCTAAGTCTTTCAATTGATCGGTAGTCATAGGGAGTAAGATATGCACTCTGAAGTAATCTTTCTCATTTAATTAAATCTGCAATCTCTGCTCGAAGCAAACAGAAGTGTAATATTGGTGCCCTTTACTTTTGTGATCACTGGCGATTATTGTCTTAAACCAAAAAATATTTCCTGCAACCTTGCAGGTTTCTTCTCAATTCTTTCTAGAGGTTTGTGATTTGTTTCTACCAGCAAAGTATTTCCGTAGATATATTGGTGAAATTTCTTGCATGCACACAATATAGCAAGTGCTTCCTTCTCAATTTGAGGATAATTGCTCTGTCGGCGACAACACTTTAGTTGCATACGATACTAGCCTATTTCGTAATAGGACTGCTCATACTGCTAATGAACTTGCATCCACGGATGACACCACCTGCTTCTTAACATTGTAGTGTGCCAACATAGAATAGGACTTACAGATTCGCCTTGATCTACAGACCACTGTCAAACCATGTCCTTGACAATTAACCTCTGTATTGGTTCTGTCACATCAGAATAATGAGGAATAAATTTGTGTAGGTGGTTGCTCATTCCCAACAATCGAAGTAGTTAATTGTTTTTTGTTGGCATCTTCAATTTGTTAATTGCAGTAATCTTCTCTGGGCCAGGAATTATGGGTTATGATGAAGATAAAAAGTCCAAGAAAATGTATATTTTACCTGTAAAACTGACATTTTTCATAATTCAATGACAAGCCTGCCCCATTGGATTCATTGCAACACTTTTTTAGTTAATTCATTGTTCTGTGGTAGTGTCTTAATAAGGATCACTTCATCCATGGTCACTTCCACATGAGACAAGACTGTTGAAATACCTTTGGATTTGAACACAAGCTGAATGGCATAAGGGGTAGCCATCACTACACATTGACACTTGCAACTGCCAAAATCCATTTTGTAAAATAATATGTATCTACCGATGATGCCACACTTCATCTATAGACCGTAATGTGAAATATCTACATTAAATAAACTTGTTGATCTCCATGGGGTCTAAACAAATCTGAATTCTCCCGGAACATTCAACGACTACCATGGAATTAACTACAGGTGTCGGATGGATGATCAAAACACTTTAAAACTCCCTGGGCTACCATGCCATCTAGTTTTGCTTCAACCCTGACATGAAAAACATCTTACCGACCATACTATGCACCTGTCCAAGGGTTGCCTTTAGGTGCCCACCTAACCTCCGTAACATTCTGGCCAAACCCCACCCACAATTGGCTGCAGACCCTGCGGCAGATGCTCGATACTCACACCCATCACGACCTTCAAGAATCCCACCAACTGCACTTCATACAAAATAAGGGAAAACATAACCTGTCTGTCCTCCTCACACCATCTACAAAATAAACTGCTGACTGCCCAGCCACATTGGCCAGACTAAGAGACTCCTCCCTGAACAGATTGCCAACTACCGCAGAACAGTAAAACTCCACAAAACACTATTCCACATAGTCGCCCATGCCCATAGCCACAATACCAACAACTTCAACCCCCTCAAAGCCCTACCTCCCGACTCTTCAGAAGCTGAACTCCATCTATGGGAACTTTCATTTCAGCATGTCCTACAGTCCAGACAAAGCCCTGGACTCGATATCCTATAGATCTTTACCTTCGTTTGCCCCCTTTTCCCCTCTCTTTTTCGAATTTTCGTAATCTTTGAATTACTGTAGAGGCATATGCGCTTACTTTATTCCAGGTATTAACTGAAAGCAGCAAATTATCTGGTTTTATTGAAGTTCCAATATTGCTTTCTAATGCTCGTCTCCCATATGAAAATCTCAAGCAACTGAAAACCACATGTTCTGGTGCCCCTTAAGTCCACATTCAGGGCATGTAGGTGAATTATCTATGGCAAGCCTGTAGAGGTCTGCCCTGAAGCAGCTGTGACCAGTCAAGAGTTGAGTGAGAATAATTCATCTCTCAGTGTTTCTGATCAATTCAGTCTTTAGTTGCTTATTAAACTATGGGTCCATTGGCTCTTATTGAACTCATCCCAATAGAGTTGCCATTCTTTATATGTTTTAAGCCTCTCAATTGTTTTGCCTTCCAGACTTCTGTTTTTTTTTTTTGTATTTGCCGGCAATAATCGGCCAGAATGTCTACCGGAGGCATTCCTGACACCACACACACTGTATTGTCTGATACTATTCTGTAGGGCACAGAGCTTGTGAACGGAACCAACCTTTCTCCTGTCATTACAGTACGCCAGGCACCATACAAGATCACTGATTGCACAATGTTCGCAGAAAGATTTGCAGGTATTGTCCTGCACCTGCAACATTTGGTATAATTCACATCAGTGCAGATACTGTTCCAGCTACATTACGTATTACATAATCGAGGTGTTGTTTAAAAGACAATCTATCATCTATCATTATACCAAGATATCTGATAGACGATTTTGAATAAATTTCACAATTTCCGACCGTAAGGGGGTCGCCACTGTGATTACATACTTTTCCACACTGGTTTGCAAATCGTAGAGAAGAGTTCTGTGGGAGAGATAATTTGCCACATTTCTCCTTATGTATGTTGGCACCTGTAACCTGCGCAATATCAAGTTGAAAGCGTGATTAAAAGGTGATTTTGGCACATTATTTTTTAGGGCCTCTTTTCAATCTCTTCCCCCTAAATAGCTTGGCGAGCAGGTTCCACTACCAAATTAACAGCATTGATGGTTGAATGTCCTTTCCTGAATCCATACTGGCTGTCAGAAAAACCATTCTTATATTCTACTGCCTTCAACAGTCTATTATATATAGACTACTCCAACACTTTCCCCAAACTATCAAGCATACAGAGTAATTCATCTACGTACAGAGATGCTCTATCATGTTCCTCCTCTCCAGTGGCTTCTGTGTCCATGATGTCCACTTTCTTGGTAGTCTTTGTCCTTGTACTCTTTAGCCTTGTAACATTGTCATCCTCACTTTCAGAACGTCCATCAAAGAGATGGAATTTTCAGTTATGTGATCTTAGATGATGTGAAAACATTTGCTCATGGGGAGTGACATTGGTGGCAATACTCGACAAGGAGCAAATTGAGTGGAGAGTGAGTTGTACCACTTCTTCCCACTGTTTAGTTCTTAAAGTGAGGAGTTTATTTTCCAGATTATCCCATTGGATTATAGGGAGTTGTGTGAGTTGTCACTATTTCATGAGATGTTAAAAATATTTTTAATTCAATTTACATGAAATGAGATTATCAGTTAATGAAAGCTGGATTCCAAAAATCAAAAAAAATGTTCTTTAAATGTGTTATTATGAAATACTTGTTCTTTACTATTAAAATATACTGATTTATTGAGACTCTTGGGAGAGGCCATTTACAATCAAGGTTCAGCCTTTCAAATAGTGAAGTAACCTTCACAAGGGCTTCAACTCATTACATACAGGACAAGAAATTGTGACTTTCCTTACGTCCACTAAGGAAAAGGGCAGATTGTTGCTATGAACCTAGTGGTGCACTCCTGTCACACCAGGATGGCAAAGAGAGTTGTGCAGATCCTTTAAGTCGACTCTGTTATATGGGATAATGTGTCGGCTATAACCTTTTGTCTCCCTGGACAATAAATGTCAAATTAAAAACTTGCTAATTCCAGTCTCCAACAGAAACATTTTTAATTTTGCTGCTGTGTACAAATGAGAATGCTTGCTGATCCGTGAACAACTCAAAATGCTTTCTCATCTAGAAATACTCCAATGGTGAAGAGATTTGACAATGGCAGATGCCTCTTTTTCATGGGAAGAGTTTGTTTATTCCAAAACGTTCTTGAGAAAAGGACACAGGACGGTGAGCTTGACTCAACATAGCACCAATCGCAAATTCAGATGAAAGAGTTTTGATTCTAAATGGAATGTCATCCTCAATTGTTGCCAAAGTAGCATTCCCCACATCTTCTTTCAGTTACTTAAAAAGTTGAGGGGAAACTGTTTGTTTCCTAGTAGAGGTCGTATCTATTCTGAAAATCCTGGGATCCAACGACAATGGACAAACATGCGTAAAGCAGGTTTTAACGTAGGAGTCCATAGGAACAAGCATGTCCATCAAAGGTTTGTCATTCCAGATGGAGTTTAATTGTACGATCACAAATAATATAATCCAGCAACTGGACTGGCTTTCTTGAGTAAGTGCACTTTTCTTAATTTCAGGTTAACTTATATTCCTTAGTCATAATTTTTGCTCTACATGTATTGTCATTACGAAAACTTAGAGAGGTACCTGTATCAATGTGTTGAGCATGACATTTACTGAAGCCTTAATGACGGTGACTGGCTCCAGTAATCACTGCAAGTGTGTTTGAAAACAGCAGCCACATTTGAAGAGTTGTTACCTGATCAAGATTACACACACTATGGCAATGTCCCTTTCTACCACAACTGCAACTAACATCTTTGGCTGAACACACAGTTTGTTATTGATAATCATTTCTGCAGAAGAAACATTTGGAAGCAGCTGATGTTTGTAGGACACCTACTAGAGAGTTGTGGTTTATAGTGCCAAGATAGTATTTCCCATATAAGAAGCTGCCTGCACTTTAACAAAGTCAAGGACCCGGGCTTGTGTTCAAATGCCTGATCAAGTCATCGAGGCATTTTCCAGAAGCAGTTGACAAATATGAGGACATTTTAAGCCCCATATGGAAGCATCCCTGATATATTCCTTAGGATACATCAATGAAGCCAATTTTTTCTTAATTGATTCAAAACTCGCATGCATTCACAGATTCTTTCCCCCATATGTTATGTTAATCTTTGTGATGAAAATTGAATCCAGTGTCTTAATAGTTTCTGTATAATTAGTCCATTGACTAATGAACTGGTTCATTTGTACTCACATAATTGCATAGTAATGGCAATTTATTTTCTTCATTATTGTTTGTTATGCCATCTTAAAAGTTTCCCAAAATCCGTTTCAAATGGCCCAATATAGCTTCAGAGTTAGCACGCAAGAGATGTATATTGACTCTTTCTGGCTTTAAGAGTTCTATATTCTTCAATTTAGGATACACATTCAAAAGATTTATAAGTTATTGAAATAGGATTGAGATTGGTAATGAGGATTCTATTTTAGGGTTAAACACATTGACATGGGGCCAATTTTTATTAATTAGATTTAAAAAAAATTAATATTGAAACTAAGATTATTAATAAAGGCAGTTCTGTGGAGATTATTATAGTCATACCTAGAAAGTCATCTACTTAATATATAGAAAAAAGTAAAAAATAATACAAACTTTATTAACCGTGGTTATGACATGTTTTATTCATGATTTAACTTATAGGCTGTTTTACTATTAATTAATTTTGTCAGATACTGTAACATTATTTAGAAAATTTGTAAGCAAGGATAATTGGCACAGTTTAATCTAATTTAAAATTTTAAATAATTTGTATTTTTTTTCTATATTTCCAGATACTGTCAATAGTAGACAGCCCGGAATGATATTCACTACAAGTCAGATTGCCAAAGTTCCTGAGAATTAATCTTCTAATTTCAAAAATGTTAGATTATTAACTATAATGAAAATAGCAAAAATATTATTTCTTATTTATTTATTTTTAATTATAGAAAATTCTTTGTCAACTCTTTATGGTGTAATGGTCAGCATTGCTGCCTCACACCACAATGTCCTGTGTTTGATTCTTAGCTAGGGATTGGATGTTCTTGTTTGAATTTCCATGCTGTGATTCTCCAGCCATAGAAATGAGTTCCCCTAATAGAAGACCAGTGACTTAGCCATTGGTGTAACCATAAATAATTTTTTATCTTTTGATAATTGTGATTATATTGTATCTTGATTGCTGGTTACTCACAAATTATAGGTTGATAAAAGTAAATACGGCACAATGCTCCTGTACATATATCATAGCTTTATTTAGTTACTGAAAAACTGGTGGGTTACCCTGTTCCCGTCATGCAACATTTATACAGCAAATTTGATATAGTTCACAATAGAAAACAGAGATGGCGTGGGTATCTACTTTTGTTACTACAATTCTCCCACGCTTAGTTGAAAAAATACAAAAACTAATCATTTAAATACTTGAATTGATTTTTTTCAAAGTTCGTTTGGTAATTCTGAAGATGCCTTGGTAGTCCTTTGGCGGAGAGTCTGTTGTGGAACCTGGGTTGGTTCCTCTTCTGCTTCTTCGCCTTGGGTATGTTCCAAAGCTGCTGCTTCCGTGGTGACATCCCTTGCGTGGTATGGTACGACTGCTGGGGCGTCTTCTATGTTGTCTGAAGTTCGTACCGGTTCATTAATTGGGATATTCAGTAGATCTCCCAGGTCTGGCTCTCGTTGCTTGAAGGTCTCTTGATTAAATGTTACTTTTTTCTTTGGGTGTCAGAATGTCTGTAGAGCGTAACTCATCAATGTGCCGCTTGAACACACATCCATCATCTAGTTTCACCAGATAGTGTAAGTGACCTAATTTTTTTGTAATCGTTCCTAACTTCCATTGGTTTTTGTTTGCCGAATAATAGCGTGCTTGTACGCGTTCTCCCACGCTTAATTGACTGGAAGTTTCAGCTGGGCTGCAGGAGAGCTGGAACTTGACCGGTTTCAGGGCATCTAATTGAATTAGAATATTCCGTTGTAAATATTGTTCGGCTGGCATTTTATTGTTCTTTAATGGTGTTGCCCTGTACCTAAATAGGATTTCTTGCACTTTCTTGTGCAATGGACGTGGATCGCTGACCATAGCTGCTAGCCTTTTTTTGATTGTTTGGACATTTCTCTCTGCTAGTCCATTTGTGGCAGGATGTCCTGGAGCAATAAATTTACAAAAAATACCAGTTTCTTTGCAAAATTTTTGAAACTCTTCACTCATAAAAATTGTGGCTATCACATACCATTACTTCTGGAAATCCATTTCTTGAGTATATGTCCTGAAGTAGGTCAATAGTTGATGCTGATGATGGTGCCACTGAACACACTTCAATTTCTGCCCATTTTGATTTTGCATCCACAACAACTAGGAAAAAGTATCCTTGATACGGTCCTGCATAATCAATGTGTATTCTTTGCCAGTTTCCTTCCGGTTCTTCCCATGGATGCAGTGGTGTTTTTGGCTGGCTGTTTTTAATATGAGCACATACGGAGCAGGTTCGGACCAGATGCTCAATATCCTTGCCAATACATTTGCAGTACACGTACCAACGAGCAAGCTGCTTCATTTTTGATATCTCTATGTGGGTTCTGTGGAGTTCCTTCAAAACAGCTGCTTGCACACTCGAAAGATTATCCCATTATGAGTGGTGAACTCCAATTCTGTTTCTATTTTCCCGGAGTTCTTGCCAAATTGATGAAAGATATTGATCCTTTTTTGTCTCCTCTTGAATAGATTTGTATGTAATGGTTGTTGTATAAATTCTGCTCAGCGTTTCTTCACATAACAAATGAACTTCTTCATTAATAGCTTCATCTGTGTGCAGTGTTGAATCTACATTGATTGGTGCTCTTGACAAACAGTCTGCATTAGCATTTTCGGAACCCTTCTTGTGTACCACCTTGTAGTTGAACCCTGACAAGAACGCTGCATATCGTTGTAGCCGTGCTGTTGTCATTCGTGGCAGTTTCGCATGTTGGCGGATAATTCTGGCTAATGGTTGATTGTCAGTGACAAGCTGGAAACTTCGTCCAAATTAATATTGAAAAAATCAATCTGTTCCAAACACAATTGCTAATGTTTCCTTGTCCAACTGCGAATAATTTTTTTCAGCCAGAGTCAGTGAACGGGATGCGAAAGCAATTTGTCGCTCTTGTCCATCAATAATGTGAGACAGCACAGCTCCTATGCCAGTGGGGCAAGTTGGGCTGGTAGATTGGGGTTAAACAGCATAACCACTCTATTGCTTGCAATTTCTTGCTTCAGATGACTGAAAGCCTGTTCACATTTCCCAGTCCACCGAAGTGGTACAAGTTCTCTTAATAGCTGGCGTAACGGCGTAGTGATCGTGGACGCATTAGGAAGAAAACGGCTGTAAAACGTAATCATGCCAAGAAAAGTTTTAAGATGATTTTGGTCTTGGCATATCTGTAATTGCCTTAACTTTTTCAGGTGATTTTGAAATTTTATTGAATTCAATTACAAATCCGCCTGTTTAAATGGAGGTCAAATTTCCTTAGTTGCTCAAGACATGCACCAAGTTAGAATCACACTCTTCCTTCGTCTCTCCATGTACGATGTCATCAAAATATTTTTCAGTTTTTGGTACACCCTTCAATATCTGGTCTATGATTCTGTTGAATTCTGATGGCGCTGTTTTTATGCCAAAAGAGAGAGTATTCATTCAGTATGCATCCCGGTGCGTAGATATTGTCTGTATTTCGCTTGATTGTCCATCAACTCGAACATGCAAATATGCTTTAAAGAGATCTAAATGACAAAAATACCTTGAATTGTGGAGGCTGTCCAGTATTTAATCAATTTTCCTGATTGGATAATGAGTCCATCAGTCGTTCGTTTACTCGTTTTGTAGTCGATACAAAGACGGACTCCACCATCTGGGTTTGGTACAACAACGAGAGGAGAAGCCCAGTCACTACTTTCAATTTTTGTGATGATTCCTGCTTCCTCAATAGAGTCCAGCTCTTGTTTGACCTTACTGGCAAGAGCATATGGGATTTCTCGTTCTCGGTGGAAGATCGGTGTCACTTTTTGTCTGAGCTTCAGCGTGACTTGATATTCTGGGATGCAGCCTATTTTTTCGGGAAAATATCATCATATTGAGAGATAATTTTATCAATACAATTGTTAATGCTATGGATCGGCAGCACTGGCGTTGGGTTTTGCTTCATTAGATCGAATCCAGGCTCCACCCACAATTGCAACAAAAATTTCTGGAACTATATAAATGTCATCTTCTGTAACTTTTCCATTGTAGTTTATAGTTACTCTAACTTTCCCTGTGTGTATGATCAAAATCTGATGTTTGATGGTTGAATAGGTATATCCAGCTTAAGTTGTAGAAATTTGTCATAATGCAGGAATGTATACCCTGAAACTGAATCAATTTCAAATGTAATAGGTTTGCCTTCAATGTTGATTTGAACATAATATCGCTCAAGATGCGATTCTACGTGTTGATTTTGATAAACGTCTATGACCTGAAAAGAACCATATTCTTGGCTAACTGTTTCATCATTAATTGAATGTGTTGCATATTGGTTTGATGGACATTTAGTGGAAGTTCCATTTTGGTTTATTTAGACTTACGATCAAGTAATGTCCGAATGCACACCTTTAGAACATGTCCATTCTTATGACATCCAGAGCACTTCAAATTAAATTTATCTATCTGACAGTCCTTTGACGAGTGGTTATTTCTGCCACACCTAAAACATAGGCCGTAAATGCCCTATTCACTGTAATTAATCTTATGTTCTCGGTTTCCTGCGGTGAAACTGGTTTGACGTTGTCCTTCTTTCACTGGATTTGCCACTTACTTTGTTAATGTTGACATTTGATGCTGCTGTTGACAAAGCTCCTTTGAATTGATCTTGGATGCTTCCATAGCCATTGCTTTAGTTACAATTTCATCAAAACTTTTCTTATCAGACTGCAGCAACTGTTCTCTAATATCATTGTCCTTGATTCCTAGTATGAACTGTGCCCTGGTATCTGGACAAGAACTGGTGTTGGGCCACGAGTACATTTTTTTTCGGTGCGAGATGAGTTCGTCACAAGTTTTCTCTCTAGGAGACTCTGGAGCTGACAATGCCGAAATCATGTTAAAATGTTTTGCGCCTATTGATTTAAGAAATAATTTGGCACAATATTCTTTGTTGTTTGCAGTATTTTTCATTTCCAGATAATTCTCAAACCTAGATTTGTAATTCCGGAAAGACTCTTTAGTTGAATCGTAGGTTTCAAAATTTGGTAGAAGTGCAGTGTTAACGGCTGCTCCAGTTGAAATCCCGGCATTATTTTTATTCAATAACTGTTGTAGCATGTCTTGTTAGAATTGCATAAATTGAGCAAAATGTTGAAAATACTTGTTCACGTATCTAGAGCGATTGACCTTTCACCTCGTCGCCAATTTATTGTATCTTGATTGCTGGTTGCTCACAAATTATAGGTTGATAAAAGTAAATACGGCACAATGCTCCTGTACATATATCACAGCTTTATTTACAGTTACTGAAAAACTGGCGGGTTACCCTGTTCCTGTCATGCAACATTTATACAGCAAATTTGATATAGTTCACAATAGAAAACAGATGGCTTGGGTATCAACTTTTGTTACTACAGATTACAATAACATTTGAGAGGGATTTTATCAATCAAAATGTTATGTAATAATGGTTATGTATGTTACAATTCTTCAAAGGGTTGAATTAAGTTCGTTATCATTCTATTTTTTTTTATTTAGTTGTGTAGTTTTTAGAGTTTAATTTATGTGATAATCATAGTAAGCATTACCTGCCTCTTCTTTCATATCATTTACGAGATTAATTGCAGACTGTCCAGATTTTATATCACCCAAACAATATGACATATTTGAGAACTCTTTCCAGGCTAAGAACTGGGCTCTACATCCCTTTGTTTTTTACCTTCCACTTTTAATGAGTTTGTGTATGTTTTTCAAACTTTTTTTGACCTTTCTATAATAGTTTTGGCTGACAATTATTTCTGTAAAATTGGTTATGTGGCATGCTTTGAATTTGATACAGAATCTGTCACACTGTTGAGATGTGCTATAATGAAGAAAGCTGAAGCCTTTGAAAATTTGACTTTTTATTGTTTCCCAGTGTGGCAATCCCAACTATTAATTTCAGGTAAGTTGGCTTCTCTCTGTAAAGGTTAAGTGACACTATGAAAAAAATTAATTCGTCTTGGTAAGAAAGAGGAATGGAATTTATTTAATTTAATAAATTGGGAATATAAGTTTAAAAGAAATTGAATTTATGTTTTTTACTGAAGCTCACATTTATTCAGGCAATGTTCAATAATACATGTGCAAAAATTATAAATTTAAAGTAAAATAATAACAATAAATAGTTAAATTAGTATACAAAACAGCTTATTGATCATAAAAGGATTTTTTCTTTGCAAGATCAGAAATGAAAAAAATATCAAGCACTAAACCCATGACATTTCAATTTCCAGGTGAGTAGAATAACAACTCATGTGAGATCTTTCCATCCCTTGTATATTTTAAGCTCTGTCTAACCTACAATTTACTATTCACTCTTCACAGCCTAATTCTAGAGCATCAGTGAAAAATGAATTTCAGATCTTCTAAATTCACTTTTATGGCTCTTGGCCGAGCTACAATTGGAAACAATTCCTCTGTATTTGGATATTTATATTTAAAATGTGTCAGAAATCTATCATAAAATTTTATTATAAAACCTCACAACAGAAATAATCAATTACTTTAAATTTTCTATTTCTTTTGATATAGCCTATAAAATCAAGGCATTATATTAATATTTTATTAAACAATATTACAGCACATTATACTTTGTATAACGCCTAGGTAGTTTTAAAAAATAATTAAGCATTAAATATATATTTGCTGAGAAACTATTACGAAGTAAAGATACAAACAAATGATTATTAATCCTATTATATTTAGTCATTACAGTAGCACGGTAAAATGTTTGTATTATGTCAATAGTTTTTACTGGCTATAAATGCTTTTTGTCAAAGCTTACACTTACAGTTGAATATGTCCAAACTATGAACATATGAAAAATAGTCATTTCTATACAGAAGAAAAAATGTTTCATTATTTTAATCACAATTTCATAGCTACTTCAAGTAATTTATGAATATTATGCACTATATACAAATGTTTCTTAAAATGACATTTCTCAAATGTTTTTATCTTAATAAAATAAAATAATTTGAGCAGTTACAGTTTTGGGAATCATGACATTTCCTCAGCCATGACCCTCAGAATTGGGGCATTATGGAAGACAGAGAGGAAGGTAGATGATGCCCAGTCAAGGCAACTGAGGAAAGTGCCCAACCAAGAGTAGAATAACCAAACAAAGACACCACAGAATATGGCACGTGTGATCTGGTGCAACCAGTACAGCCTGTAAACATGAAGACAGTTACATTTCAGTTTAAGACTACAAAGAGATTTCTTATAAATATGCTGTATTAAATAAAAGCTTATTCACAAGTCACCACCACCTAATTTGCTCACCAGGAGAAAGCTATAAAATAAAGTGATAGGTCTGCATAAAATTAATAACTTGGACCCTTCCACTTCTTTTAAATCTTTCTGTTCCAATAACAATTATTTACAGTAGTCTGTTGAAATATTGGTATTTAATATGCACAGTATTTTTGTTCAATCAACCAAATCAATAAACTGGCAAACATGTCAAACAAATTTAATATATTTAAGAAAATTGTAATATAAATACTTAAAAATATATTTCCTACAGGCAAATTATTGGAGAAAAATTCTGAAACTGTTTGTCTTTCATGCACATTTTAACTGCAATTCTATTTAGTATAATTATGGCTATTAACAATTAAAATAAATAATTCTATAAATGTATGAAACATTTTTGCCAGTTTATTTAATGAAAAATATTTAAAATTATAATTTGCTTTGGCAATGTTATCTCGTATTGTTAGGAACTAAAATACGGGCAGTCATGAAAGTTGCTGTTATTTTCTTTAATATGACATAATTTTTATTATGCAATCATATTATGCTTCCATTTAATTTGTACAGTAAAAGAAAAGTAATTTGGTGTTGACACAGTACATAGATTTCATTTATCTCACCTCCTCATACGCTTTCTTGCCTTAGGCAAGTTGTTCATACTCTCCTTGAGATAGAAGACCTTTGCTCCTATCCAGACATCTCTGATGTAGGAGGACCAATCAATGACTTTGATGTCAAAGTAGAAAGTCTGCCGATCTGCTGGAGTCATCATTTTGGCCAGAGCATGAAGGTTGTCATTCCGAAAGTTCCACTCACGTGTCGTGTAGTACTGAAGCATCCTCAGGCCCCCATTTATCCGTTTCTGAAGTCTAACCATGCTGGAAGAGTTGAATCTTTTTCAGAGAACCATTTTCATAAACTGGTTCCATTTTTTCATATTGAAATTTCAACTTTGTCAAATTACTAGAAAGTATTGTGACTTACAATAGTTTCTGTCCACATAACAGCATCAGGAAGTCTATAATGTAGGCTGGAATGAAGTGGAAGAAGAAGACACACAATGTGTGCAGTAGGTATGAACTCTTGATACTGCCATCAGGAAACCAAACTCCATCCTCCAATGGAAATTCAAACTGTGGTAAGATCTTTCCAGCCTCCAAAACATCACCCCATTTTAAGGGGTTGTCCATGGATGCTGTTACATTGCATATGAGGGGGCTTGATTCTCTGTAAAAGCATGGTATATATAAAGATGTTGCCAGACTAATTTTAAAAAATTAACATTCTTAAAGTGTGAAGTTGGCAGGCACCATGCCTATGGCATAGTTTAAATTTTCAGAGGCAATTGCCCCGCTTTCATGAGAAGATTACGAATAGCATTCCAAGTGACGACCATCCGATGACTGACATAACTTATCACTCATGATGGAGTTGGCTGCCTCTGAAAATTAAAACCCCACACTCGTGGTGCCTGCCAACTCATAGAACATAGAATCACTTCTCCCCACTCTAATACCCCAACGCTGATGTCTTAGTAGGTACAGTTTTTAATTAGACAAATGTGTATTGTTTACAATGCTCTAGGTTCACAAGCCTTCAGACTGCTGCATGAATATTTTCCTGTCCAGTTGTCCATGAAGGAAGGCAGTCTAACCAGTGTTGGTGCAGCACAGTAAGTACCACAAGTACTGTCCGACAGTTTGCACAGCCTCGATGTAAGTATTATACTTCGTACAAAGAAAAATAGCATGTGGAAGCAACTTTAGTTTCAAAATAAAGGTTAAACATACCACTAAGAATATACTGAAAACGGTACAGACATGGAGTATGGACATTTAGGGCCCATAACATGAATAGAGAATCTATGTTATAACCTAAAGTATAAAGTTGGTATCTGCCAGATACCATTGTGTTTCAAATTTACAATACACAGGGCAGTGATGGGACACCCTGTGTGTGTGTGTCAGGAAATGGCATTGTCAGGTTAATTAATATGGAAAGGGAAAAGAAAAAAGGTTCACAAATGTTAGGCAATTATAATTACTTTTTTTGGATATACCTTTCATTGCCAAGTTGCCAAGCCAGTGCAATGATAGCATTGGTGGTCATGTCAACAGGCACTGTGTCACCATGGTAATCTGGCCGACAGTGGAAGGATCTGACCACTCCCTTAGCAGCTGCAATAGTTAGTCCAATGGGGCCGTTGATGTTATCAACCCAACCGGGCATCGGCTCTTTGTACGATGAAGTCACTATGGAATTAATAAAATTAATGAACAGGTGCTATGTAATCAAATTAAAAACTTTATATTTATTTGAATATGCCAATAGTTAATTTGAGTATTATACCAGTGCAGTACATAGGAAAAATATAAAGATTTCTCACATTTACACCAGTTTATGCATAGGAAGTTTTATCAAAGATTGAATAGAATAAATATAATTCTTATTTTCTATCTTTGCTAAATTTTTAGTTGACCTCACAGTTCAACTTGATGTGTACTTACATATTTTGTTAACAGCAGATCAGTGTCTTTACTCTTGTTCTTAAAAGATTAAAATATTTAGTCTGGTATCTATCCTGTGGTCAGGACTAAGAGTTCTTTGTCACTCACCAATGGAAGGTCTGGCAATGGCTACTGGAATCCTCTTGGCAAAATTAGCAGCCACCTGTTCACTAAGGTTTTTAGAGTATGCATATGTATTGGGCAGATCTCCAATCAACCTGAATACAAAAATGTACCATAAATAAGTAGAATGATTGGTTTAGAATTTTTTTTCCATTTAGAATTTGATGTAGAAACAGTCATAATGAACTGCTCTCTTGACAGCTAATGTTTTAATGACAAATGGAATAACAAAATTGTTTTCATTTGTCTTTTATATGGAACGTTAGTAACAGAAATATCATTTATCACTAATAATAATCTTTATTTCCATTGATATAACATTTAGACTATGTAACTAATAATATTAAAAACTGACAACATATGTTGGCTATTAAGACTATAATAGAAGTCAATAAAATTTGTAATATATAATAACTCCAATTAACAATAATATATTCTTCAAATGTGTAAAAGCCATGATTAAATAAATTAGTAGATAGAATAAAGTATTAAGAATGCCCAATTTTCTTAATATCCCCTGCATGACTTCACACAAGTCTAAGAATTCTTCTTTTCTTTCCTGTAAGTTGTCATTAATTGTAAGTATGAAACTGAGTTTCTAAACTAATCACTGTTATTGGATCTCTTAATATTGCAGCTCCGTGGCTAATGTATGTAATAATGTTAATTAAAGGTTTAAATTTAACGTCCATTATATATAATTAAACAATTGATGACCTTGTACAGATTTGATTCTATAAATTTATTCATAACATTTTGGCATGTTTTTATGCATAAATTAATATACTAAATTAAGAAAATTAAATGTGTTTGATAATACATATATTAAAATAGCACTAGTTCTCAAAATTGTGAAAATATACATTTCAGATGGCAGTTTTATTTTTCAGAAAAGTAATTACTCCCATATTTCTGTGGTTTTATAACATAAAAAGGTATTTGTTGCACTGATTAGCTCAGAAAAAACATGTAACTGTACAGTTTAAATAACATACAAACGTGAAAAATTTCCTACATTGAATATTGTATTCTAACAGCTTTACTAATTATAAGGCACAGTATGAGTCAGTAAATTAAATTTCCTTAGTACTCTGGACACAAAAGTTTCTTTAAAATTTACATATATTTGGGGGGCATATGAGAACTGATTCAAACTATTACAGTCCTAATAAACAATTATTGGATTTTCCACCCAGGTTAAATGGAGTTTAAGCCACAACGTTTCGATGGATGGTCAAAATATACACCAGGAAAACCTTCACAGTCCTGTAAAATATTTTAATATATTTAGTACTAAACACATTCAAATTTGAGGTACATTTGATAAAATTCTTATTTAATGTTTATAAATAGTTTATTCTCAAAGAAAATTATTCTTGTAGGTAGTTATAGTCTGGTTGAAAGAATTTCTCTAGTGTGAGAGGAGAGGGGTATGTCATTAATTCATTCAATCACAGCAACGCTGCTTGACGACCCCCTTTAGCTAGAAAACAGTCAATTCAAGATCACGCCCCTTTATGTGCCAGAGGGCTTCTTTATTGAAGACATGGAATTTGATTTTCTGTATTGGGGAAACTTACTTAGGTGTAAGCAGATCCAGCATCTCTCCATCCATCCAGGAGACCATATCAATGACTTTTTCTGGGTCAACTTTGCTGGGGTAAACCTTCTCTTCTAGCACTTCCTGGTCACAATGGCAGTATGCAGTGGACACATACACAAAAGCCTGCAATCATAAGCACCAAAGGTAGGAAATTAATACAATTTGTTGCTATATGAAATGCTGAGCGACGAAGTAAATATTAGGGCACAGTTTTCGAAAGGTGACGAGAAACTAGATTCGCTTCATTATCGCTAGCAAAATCTCCCAGACATCAAGCGTTTATTTTCAAACAAATATTCTGTGAATATGTAAGTTACCATTCACAATTTATTTTAATGTTCATTTTATTTTTCTTGTGTGTTGTAATTTTCTCACTACCCATTGCAATCCACTTATAAAGCTGAATTAGGAAAAATAATTTACAAATCCAGTTTGGACTGGAAGCAAAATTACCTTTTTCTTTATTTAATATTGGTTTAAAATTTATTATTTATGTACCCGAAGAAGTTCATAAATCTGCACAAAATGTAGTGATAATTTAATGAATAGTGTTCCAAAAGCTGACATATTGTCTCATTTGTGTATTTCAAAATTTATTGTTGCAAGATAATAATTTCAGTTCTTTTTCATTTATATACATATTGTAAATGTGCAGTTATTTATTTAGTAGTAATCATGGTCCAGTTAATTATTAGTCTGAAATAATATAATTCCTGTTTAACGATTAGTGTAGGTATGACAATTATCCTTCCACCACTGGGCTGAATAATCGAGTTCACTGAGTAAAGTTAAACTCATTTATTATGGACTTTATTATTATAATAGAATGATTGAATATGTAATAATAAAATTCACCACATAATAAATAATTGTATTGAATTATGGTAATCTTGTCATATTTTCGAGCCACACACTACTGTTTGTCGCAATCTTATTGATTTCCTGCCTTTTGTAGCCTTCATACTTTAAATGAAGTAATATTTACAAGACATAAATTTCTCAGTTGATTCTGTGAACCTGTGTAATTTTTCTCCATTTATAATTATACTTTCTTCGTGCTGTAGGTATCTGGTTAGAATGACATCTGAGACGCGGATGTAGCTCAATTAGTGAAAATAATAGGTGTATTGTTTCTTGTGTAACTTTCCCCCTTGCGGAAACGTGACCTTTGATCTTGACGCAATTGGCGTCGGTCTCACATGACTTGAGCATTGTCCCTAGCGTGAAAGTCAAGCTTCTCCACTATTGTGTGACGTAACTATGCGAATTTTCTCTTTCATCAAGTTGTGATTATTACGACGCACTTTCCTGTTGTAAGACAAAGACGAACCAGATACTATGAGTACCTCCAAATAACCACGTGATATGTTACTGAAGAAATCAGTCTGGAATAATAAGATTCGGTAAAAGTAATCGCAATTTACACAGGAACTGATTGGGACCTTTACAATAGAGAAACTATTTTGTCTTCATATAGACGTGTATGAGAAAAACAATACCTCTTAAGCAACTTTTTTACGGTGTCTGTCATCCCCGAAACATGCGTTGCTTAGTTATTTAATGAAATAGCAATCAGAATAACAGGTTCTATGAGCTATTTTTGATGACTTGGAAGTGTCCCTCACTTTGAAGTCAATTGGCCAGCATCGTGGTTGGTATGGCTTTCATCCTGGATGAATGGGATGCCTAGGTCTTCCTCACATAACATGGAGCATCAACCATGGCAGAGTTGGACATCCCCACAGCTCGATTCCGAATATCCATATAGCCTTTACAGTGGCTTTGTATGTAGTGATTTTGTTTTCTAACGAGAGTTTAGATCTTCTACCGAGTAGCCAGTATGTTCCTCGAAGACGCAAGTCCATTTGTTTTCTTTTCTATTGTATATGCACTTTCCATGCTAATTTTGAGTCTGGATGGATTCCGAGATATTTTTATATGTGTTGTTACCGGGAGATGTTTGTTCTTTATAGTTACTGTTGTTGTTTTCGTAAATGGAACCTAACCTGTAAGGATTTTGTCTCCTTAATTTTGACTTTCTATTTATTGTATTGTATTTGCTAATAATCTACAATTGGGCGCAAGCCCGATGGCAGATACATAATTATAAAGATAAACATGTTCTGTGGATGCCCTGAAAGAGAAAAGAGAAACACTTCACTTCACTTTAGTTTTTTATATTCGGAAACACATTTATATTAAAAAATATCCACTTCACACGTTTTTTCAGATTAGACCTAAATTTATTTTCTTGAAGAGGATTTCCTCCAAACACCCCCACAGGTAAATTATTCCAGTCGTTGATAGTCCTATTTAGGAATGAGAATTTGCCAACATCTGTTTTTTGTTTTCTATATTTCACTTTGAATTGGTGATTCCATCATCTACCTATATAGCTAATTCCAATCCATGGTTTTTGCCCCATATAAGCTTATGCAGTCTTGCTTTCTCTCTCCTTTCTGACAATACCTCCCAACCTAACTGTTTTACTTTTTCCTTCCTATGACCCCTGTGGCCCTACTCGCACAAAAAGCCCTTTTCTGAACTTTCTCTAATGATTCTATTTGATTAATTCTATAAGGATCCCAACAAGCCTGTGCCCCATATTCCAAAATTGGTCTAACTAGAGATAAGTATGCCACCTCCTTTGTTTTTGAACTTCCCTTTTTTAAGTTCCTCATAATGAAATGTAAGGAATTCCACGCTTTTCGGGCCGTGAAATTCACTTGTTCCTCCCACCTAAGTCTGTTGTTGAAATATATCCCCAGATATTTGCAGCTCGTTACCCTTGGAATTAGTTCCCCACTCGTCTATTCTATATTCTGTCTCATTTAACAAGGTGCGTTTAGTAAACGAGATTGAGCTGCTTTTCTTTCCATTAATTTTCATTTTATTTTCCAGAGCCCAGCTATTAACTTTATCTAGATCTTCTTGTAATAATAAAGTGTCTTCCTCGTTTGTTATCTTTCTGTATATGACGCTGCAGTCGTCAGCGAAAAGCCTTCCTTACCCCTGACTTCAAGTAATTCGGTAAGTCATTAATGAATATTAAAAACAGTAAGGGGCCGATTACAGAGCCTTGGGGAACTCCCGATGTTACAGCGCCTGAATCCGAAAATTGTTCCCCGATTTTGACTTTTTGCGATCTGTCGCTTAAGAATTTTTCTACCCATAGTATCACTCTTTTATCTATACCTGTTTTATTTAATTTATCCAATAGGATATCATGAGGTACTACATCAAATGCCTTAGCGAAGTCTATGATAACCCCATTATCTACTTCATCTGCTAACTCCTGAAATAGATTTATCATTTGACTTTCGCACGAGTACCCTTCCCGAAACCCATGCTGACCATTAAAAAACCACCCTTTTCTATCGAGTTCAGATCTAACGTAGGCTGCTAATAAGTGCTCCATAATCTTACACACTACTGAAGTAAGACTGATGACGTCTGTTCTTTTACCAGATTTATAAATTGGTATAATAATAGCTGTTTTCGAATCCGCCGGAAGAGCCGAATTATTAATTGATACGTTGAAAATTATTTGTAAGTAAGGAATCATTGCCTCCCCTCCAAGTTTTAATAATTCTGTGGATATATCATCTGGACCCCGTGACTTGTTGTTTTTTAATTTACGTAATTTTTGTCCAATTGCTTTCGCCTTGATCTCAAAAAGTACCGCACTTCCATCATTTTCCTCTAATTGAAATTTGTTAGCACTAACGTTAAATACTGAAATAAAGTATGAATTTAGTAGATTTGCCTTTTCCCTATCCGATTTGTCCATTCCCGAAGTAAATTAAGATGGTCTTGCAAAAGTGTAATTGCTCTTACCGGATCTTCATTAATAACCATAATGTCCCTGTAATTGTATTAGTGGCTGAAGGAATATCGTAAGTATATATTAAATGGAAGACGGGTCCAAGGACACTTCCTTGTGGAACGCCTGCTTTGATTAGGTGAAAGGTGCAAGTTTCGCCGTTTACTCTAGTTCTGAATTTGCGATTCTCCAGGTATGATTTTAGTAAGGCAACTGTTTGATTCTATGTACCAGACCTCGATTCTGTCAATGATGTGAATATTTTTTTCTGTTTAATTTAGCCAATCTGTTCACAAAATTTCAGCAACATTTTGCCAAATAGTTCACGTTTTTGACATGATACTTTAAACAATTTTGGTTTGTTCCAGTTTATCTTGAAATACAAGAAACAGGTTTCGTTTCTACTTGGTGATGAGAACGTGCAGATGTCGTCGGAACTCACACCCAAGTGCGAGGTGACAAATCACTTTGTCAACCTTGAGGTATTGCTTCTCTGTATGACGCTTCAACATCAACAGACCGACCAGGTCTCAACTAGCAAAGTGACCTTCGAAGCACGTACGAGAAAGTCCCTCTGACGAATTCCTCTAAGCAGTAAACACAAGTCACGTCTTTGTTATTGCGAAACTGTTCTAGGGCCCATCCTCGTCATCTGGCCTCGGCTGATGTTTGTGAAGAAGTCAAGCAGACGTGATCATTTCTGTGCATTCAGTAACTAACTACAAAATGGCATCGTCTTCCTTTTCACTTTGTTTTATTGTAAGACTTATTTAAGATGTCCATTGAGCTCTTATCACTTTATAACGCTCTTTCGATCGGTGTTTTCGTTAATAGGTATCATTTTGTAGTTGGCCATAAAAAAAAGATTTTCGTGTAAATTCACCTCCTCCTGATACGGCCGCTATATCAAGCTCACTTTCAATTTCTTTCGTAACAAAATAGTCTGGTTGGAAAACTGCTATTATTATACCAATTTATAAATATTGTAAAAGAACATACGTCTTACTTCAATAGTCTGTTAGATTATGGAGTAGCCTACGTTAGATCTGAAATTAATAGAAAACTGTGGTTTTTAATGGTCAGCATGGTTTTCGGGAAGAGTTCTCGTGCGAAAGCCAAACGATAAATCTATTTCAGGAGTTAACAGAAGTAGTAGATGAAGTTATCACAGCCTTTGATCCTATTGGATAAATTAAAATAGGTATATATAAAAGAGTGCTACTATGGGCGAAAATTTTTTAAACGACAGATCGCAAAAAGTCGAAATGGAGACCAATTTTCGGATTGAGGCATTGTAACGTCGGGAGTTCCTCAAGGCTCTGTAATCCGACCATTACAGTTTAAATAATTTGGTAAGTCATTGATAAATATTAAAAGTCAGGGGTAAGGCTTTTCGTGGACGACCGCAGCGACATCTACAGAAAGATTAGGAACGAGCAAGACGCGATAGGATTACAAGATGTCAATAGCTAGGCTAAGGAAAATAAAATGAAAATTAATGGAAGAAAAGCAGCTCAATCTCGTTTACAAAACGCACCTTGTTAAATGAGACAGAATATAGAATAGACGAGTGGGGAACTAATTAGAACAATATAATTTCACGCCCTGGAATGCGTGGAATTCCTTACATTTCATAATGAGGAACTTATAAAAGGGAAGGAGGTGGCATATTTATTCATAGTTGAAGCAGGCGGCATGTTGGGATCCCTATAGAAAAAAATCAAATAGAATCATTACAGAAAGCCGAGAAAAGGTCTGCTAATTGTGTGCGAGTAGAACAACTACGGTCGTAGATATTGTTACAAAGAAAGGAAGGCTGCATTTGATTTTCGAAACTTATACTGGCTGCTCTTATATAGGTAGATGAGATCATCAGTTCAAAGTAAAATGAAGAAAACGAATTCTCATTCCTTGACAGGAGCATCAACGACTGGAATAATTTGCCTGTGGCAGGAGTGTTTGGAGATAGGAAATCCTCTTGAGGAATTCAGGACAAATCTCAGAAAACGTGTGAAGTGAAGCGGTTATCCTCAATAATATAAATGCATATTCGAATTTAAATGTTAAAGTCAAAGTGAAGTGTTAAGTTAATATAATTCTTGTAGTGTTTCTCTTTTTCCTTTCAGGGCTATAGAAATTTTAAAGATCTGATTATTTTTTAGATTAAGAGTATTTATGTTTAAGTAATTTCATTTTGTATCTGCCACTGAACAATTGTAGACCAACAATAAATATAATACAATAGTTTCTGAGAAGCGAAGTGTAGATCCTGCTTTTTTATTTGTCTCATTTGTGACTTGTATTAATTTATCGTTTTTTTAAAAAAAATAGTAACGATCCTTTCCCGGGTGTAGTTAATTCGGCTATCTCGTTTACACCAAGATGATTTAATATCAGCACAACTGCAGTATGATGTGCGATGTGCCTGATATGGCCGCTATGCAGGCTTTTCAATTGTGATTTCTTGCGATTAGTTAAACTGTTTCTTATGGAGCTATAAATCCATTTAGTCTGCCTCCAATTATTCAGAAATAAAATCATATTTTTCCAATATGGCTACAAGAAAAATTATTGAACCTATGTATTGTATATAATGCTATGAAACGGGTGCCTTATGGGTACTTTATTATTGTAATAAACCATCCAACCTACTCCGTGGCGACACCAGCGCTCCATTTCATATCCTTCTCTATTTTAAATTTTCCTTAATTTTTTCGATAATAATTAGTACGGAGAAAATTGCTGAAGAGGAGATCTTGACAAACAGCATTGCATGAATCAGGAATATGAATTTACAACGCAGAATGAGGAAAGGAAATAACTATAAACCAAAACGGAAAGTTCACATGACGAAATTAAGTTAGAATGATTAATAAGAAAGTCATAGACGGGAAGGGATAATTAATAAAATATACGTAGATAATTAACAAACACCTTATAAAAATGCTGGCCAAGATAAAATAGGGAATGAAAATATAAAATAGTAGGAAGAGTTATAATTACGTTTTTAATTTAATTTATTGTGCACACATTCAACAAACCTGTATCATTTTTCGATACAAGAATTACTTAGCGCAAGGTCGGACGACTACGGTCCATGAGGCAGGAACTCAAGCCGTATGGGGCCGTGCATTGCCATGTTGCAGAAGAACCGACGTCGTTCCCTTCTAATGGCAGGCCGAAAATGATTTATGTGTTACTGCACCTTCATTCTGCGATAAGCGTCTATAGGTTCCACAGCTTCACTTTGTAAAAATATAATCACACACGTTACTAGTGCGCAGTACTAACCTTGAGACCACTGGCGACCTCTTTCAATATGATACTAATTTAACTTTTAAGGTTTCCAATTGTCTCTCCCTCGTAGATGAAAAGTAGGTAAGAAAGTAAATAACTACATGTCGGAAATTGAAACTTACAACACACATGAATAGAAATGAAGAGTGGTCCTTACTTCCAAGAGCGGCATGGTCTCTGCGAGCCTGAGCGCCCTCGTGGTGCCGAGGGTGTTGAGGTTGACGGTGGTGGAGAGACTCTGGTCGAACCTGACGGTGGCGGCGCAGTGCAGCACGACGCTCACTCGGTCCCTGACGAGCGCCGCCTCCTCCGCCCCCAGACCCAGGTCGTCGCAGGACACGTCGCCGCTCACCACGCGCAGCTGATCCTCGAAGCCCGGCCTCTCAGCCCGCAGCCGGCTGAAAACCTGATGACCGAGGTCGAAGGAATAGACAGATAAGCGGGTGCAGGAGAGGTAGAAAGTCAGTCCCGGTACCTGACTCGACGTGAAGGCCTCTTTCCTCTTCTTGGGGTCGACTCCCTTCTTGGGTCTGACGAGGAGGTAGAGGGCGTCGACGTCGGGACAGCAGCGCAGAAGCTTCTCCACCATGACCTTGCCCATGAAGCCCGTGGCCCCTGTGACGAGGACGCTCCTGCCCCGGTAGAAGTCGGGGACGCTCGGGTACTTCATCGTGGCGATGCTGTCTGCAAGACACGGATGCCATACATGCTTCAAAACTTAGTCCATTAATCCATCCCTTCAACGAACTCTTCCTCTATTCTGTTTAGAACCTCCTCGTTAGTGATTGTGTCCACCCTCCTATAGCAACACATTTTAAAGGCCTGTATTCTTTTATTATCGTCCATGTTTGGCACCCATATAACGCCTCGCTCCATAGGATCATTTATAACTACGATTTACTAATATTCACACTAATATTTCCTTGCCTGTGCTATCCTACTCTAGTTATTACGCTTGCCAAGTAGCAGAATTCCTTAACTTACTTCCAAGTATCCCTTCCCCATCTAACACTCTTTCCCATACTACACTCCATTACCATGTTTTTCCCTCTATTAATCCTCATATTGAACTCTTTCTGCAGGAACGTTCATGCCATTTAATATGGTTTCCAAGTCTCATTATGACTCCCCTAATACTACAATATCATCGGCAAAGCGTATAGTTTTTATTTATTCTCCTTGCAGGATGATTCCTTTTCCCTATCCCGATTTACCTGTACTATATATACGTTAAATAGCCTGGGCGACAGACTGCATCCTTGTATTACTCCTTTCTTGATTTGTGATTTATTTTCTTGATCTTCTATTCTAATTACTATTGCATTTCTTCTGTAGAGGTTATGTATCAGCCTCCATTCGCGATAATTTATTCCAGTGCTCTTCAAAATCCTTATTAGTGTGTTCCAGTTCACGTTATCAAACGGTTTTTCTAAATCTACAAATGCCATGAACTTAGGTCTGTTTGTTTCTTATCCTGTCTTCTACAATCAGTCCCATATATTATTCCTGTCTTCTAAGATTAGTCGCAAAATCAATATTGCTTCTCTTGTCCCTTCATACTTCCTAAAGCCGAACTGATCTTCTCCTAGCTCACATTGTATTTGATGTTTCATCCTCCTATATACTATTTTCGTTAATATTTTGCACGCATGAGATATTAATGATTGTAAGTATTACGAAACCTGTAAACAGGAAATATGAATGCGTCATATTAATACCGGAGAAGGTGACAAGGAGAGAACGGGCAATCAGGCCAGTGAAAGGAGGGAGAAAGTGTAATTGTTTAGGACTGTATAATTAGTGTCTGCGACACAATTAAAATTAATAAAAAATATTCATCCATAATTTATTTGGATGCAGCTAATAAAAGTGAGACTTGATTGAAGAAGGCCGACAGCTCTTACTTATATATAACGACGGTGCAATAAATGAAATTGTTAAAATATCACCGAGGACATTTCTAAGTCTCACTGTTCCGTATTGGTATTTATTACATTTCTTTGGGTGAATTCTTCGTACGAGGATTCACAAACACTTGTCTGCACGCATGTTCCTTGCATTCATAAATGACTTAACAATCGGTATAAAATCACAAATAAAACTTTTTACCGATGATTGTACGGTTTATAGGGAAATTGTAAACGTTGAGGATGCAGCACAGATTCTGCAGACTGATTTGGACAAAATTTACCAATAGTCAGTTACAAATAATATGCAAGGAAGAGTAAGGCGATCGTTTTTACAAAAAAGAGGAACGTCCCTCCAGCTCGATATAAAACGGGGAAGGAAGTTGTAACGGAGTCAAAGAACTGTAAATATCTTGGGATCACGATTAGTAAAGATTTCAATTGGGGTAATGAGGTGAGCCAGCGAGGTAAAGGCGCTGCTGCAATTTCTAAACAGGGTCTTGAAGAAAAACACGTGAAATAACAAGATTTCTCCTTAGAAAACAGGGTTGGTCAGGGCCAATTTTAGAATATGAGGGCTGTAACGTGCTGGGATCCATATAGAAATGAACACATCAAGCGTTGGAAAAAATACAAAATTGGGCTGAAAAGATGTTTGGAGGTCAGGTGATTCGCCATGAATCCTCACGGGAATTTAGAAGGTCTCAGTAATAGAAGGAAACATGCGAGGCAATATATAAAGCCTTATAAGGGTGAACCACACACAGGGTCTGGAAAGAAATAACAAACCCATCTTACTACGGGCGCCAAGTTATATTTCTAAAAATGACCACTCGTTCAAAATTAAAGAAAAAGGGCAACAACGGACAGACGTCGGAAAATTTTCATTTGTTAATAGATCTATTCGCGATTGTAATTCCTTCCTTGCCTCCTGCAGAAATACTCACGACTTAAATCAGTTTAGGAAACTAAAGTGAGCAGTTTTTAGAATCACTGAAGTGTGACTCCTGACTTCTCTTTTCTTTGTCAGGTCAAAACCTCATAAGACACTGAAAAAATCGTATTATTATATTTTTGGTAATTGTGCCATCTGGCACATGGGCAGATGCCCAAGTGTTAATAATAGGTCAGCTTTTATATTCACTGATCCAGTATCCATATTTGTGCAAAGTAAAGAACCTTTTTGTCCAAGCAGTTGAAATGTCTGCCGTTTTCTTGAGGAAGCCAACTAAAGACGTTGGCTGCCAGCAGTTCCTAAGTCCTTAATTTTTATACAGTGAAAGGAAATTAAGAAATTATATTCTGTAAATCGCTGGATAACGTAGACCAGGGTTTCCCAAACTTTCCCAGACATTTTAACGGAAGCCCAGGCTTATTGTTTAGGATGGGTAATTCCTACTTGTATGCATTGAAAAAAACTAGTAATAATTTTTAATTATAAAACTGTAATATAATATAACAAAAATATGAATAAATAAAGATCATAATGATTTTGGGTCCTTGAATTGCATATCAGGTAGAATATTTGTATGTTGAATTCTGCCTGTTGCTTTACTTTGACTTCATTGCTGCATAATAAGAAAATCCCGCTATATAAGACGATACTTGCAGGTTTTGAAATATTGGGGAACTCTACTCGTCTCACAATGAGAGTCACTCATTACATCTATTGCATTTTCCTAGTCAGTTAGGTTTATCTGTCACGGAAAATTGATTCTGAACCCAGGAATCGTCGTCCTTACTAGTTTTCGGAAAATATTGCAAAACGGATGATTTCAAGATATGTAAGTGTTGTAAACATATTTTGGAAACTTCATCATCCACCTTAAGATGTAATTCATGTAAGGCAGGTAAACGAAATCATTAGATTCAATTGATAAAATCCCAAATTGTATATTCTATCTGAAGATTCAATTTTGTCTCTTGTATTAAAAATAGTAATACTTGTTCCTTGTAATGATAAGTTAATATCTGCCACTCAAAATATTGTCCTGAATTACCTCCAGGAAGATTTCAAAAGTCTCTGATCTCACTTCAGTATGTAATAAATGTGCCATTTCAACGCACAAAATTTTATTTAATCTGGATTCAATTGGTTTCGATTTTACCTAGTTTCTCATTTTCACGACCCCATTCATAGCATTATTGAAATTTGTGGAAATCGTTTCTCGCAAGTATTTCTTTTCTAAAGCAATTTCTGATTCTCATTATCTCCACTTGCTTTGTTTTTCTGCTTTGTGAATTGACAAAACATAATTAATGTATCTTAAAAAACGCGAAATTTTACTCCTTAAAAAGGAGTGTTTTTAAATGGATCATTGTCACATCATGTGGAAATTAATAGTTACTTTTGTGACCATATAAATTATTTTTAGCGGCCCACTAAAATTTTCCTGAGGACCTCCGGTTGAGAAGAGAAACTGCAAAGGTTTATAAGTTTTCTTTATTTGTTGGTCAAAGCTGCTCATTGTCAAGTTAAATAAAATATTTAAATATAATTTTCTGACTAGAACTTAAAAATAAATAAAACGAGTACCGTCGTATTTTTATGTATTTTAAATATAATCTGAGCTATGGCTATTTGTATCTGACTCGTACAGACTGAACACGTCCACACTTGTTGATTGTTACCCATGTTTCCATGTTTGCAACGTTGATGAATCTGTTCCGAAACAAAGGAAGACTTTCTCCTGTTAGATGGAGTTAGACAGAGTACGGTCTTATGAACTGATTAAGTGGTGTTATAATCCATAGTACAGAGACAGAATCCGTAGAAACCTTTGGGCGATCATTTCATCAGGAAGTGTGCAGTGTGAATCAATCAAAGTGTATGATGTAAGGCAAGCAAGCAGCAGGTGTCGCTCTTCCACGTGCGCTGCTGCTTCCTCAAGGTCGTCCGTCGCTTTCTCCGCGACCTTCACTTTCATTTTCGACGGCGAGCCTCGGCAATGAGTAACGAACGCGCTTTCTTACGGAAAATATGTCTGTCGACATCCGCCCGCTCCTCTTTACCATGGAAAACGGTCACTCACTACTGTCGTCACCTGACTGACTTTCAAACCTCACTTTGTCCACTCCGATTGACCTACGTTATTGTGAAAGGCCTCATTTTTCAAAATAATTTAATTCCATTTTATGATATGTAAATAAAAAAGCATATTACACTTCCGTTTTGGCGAAAGAACAGAAAAAAGCCAGTTTTTTTGTCTCTTTTCATATATCGAGCCGGGATTCCATCCAACTTTACCCACCTTTCCTTTATTCTTACTTTTTTTAAAAAAATCGCACAAAATTTTAATAGCTTTGCAACATCAATGAACCACTACAAGAAAAACTTTCTCCCGCTTTTCTGCGATGCACTGTGAAGGATCTGGTAGAGGTCCACTAATTATTTTATTTAAAAAAACATAAGGCACACAGATGATTAAAACTTTGTCGATAGGTTTGCTAAATTTTCAGGCCATTTAAAGTAAGTTCTATGAGTTGTCAAAGTCAAGCTATATGAAAGAAATACAATTTTTTCGCCAAAACGCAAGTGCAACATGCTTTTAAAATTTTGTTACATATCACATAACTATTGACTATAAGGTTTGGTCAGTCCTGATGGACACAGGGATCTACTATTTTGATGTTCACCGGCTGATCCCCATCAACACGAGACCGACGAGCAGTTGCTGATGAAAGCTGGTCATAGAAGTTGCACAAACCCTAGCCACCGCTTTGCTGCAAGTGAAGATTTTTCTACGTTTATAGCGGCAAAAGTAAATAATGCATCACTTTTTTTGTAATAATTGGTATATTTACATTTATGTGCCTAACAAGAATTACGAAACAATTCCGAACCGGAATTAAATTATGATTGTCCGTTGAATATAACGATTTTATTATTTCTTGCTCCGATTCGTTCCCTGTGCAATTCGTCACTAACAGTTTTCACATGATAGATGCTGCATTCGAATTTTCAAGTAAAGCTGTCCAATTTCCTTCATAAGTGACGTATAATGAGTTTATTCTTCTGAAAAGTGATTAGTCTTGTTTTATGCCTTGTTTTATCAAAAAGCCACAGAGTCTGTGGTGTGAGACAAGGACAGAAAGGATAAGAAATGAATACATGCGGGAAGTAATGGCGGTTACACCACTAAATATCGTAGATGCAATACAAGGTAGGAGGTTGAATTGGTATAGACATTTGAGACGAATGCCAGAGGAACGGTGGCCATTAAGAATATTTCACTGACAACCCCCAAAACAAAAGAGGAAGACCTAAAGTTGCATGTAATGAAGGAATGAAGCATGCAATGGAGGACAGGTATATTCGAGATGAAGATTGAAAATATAAAAAGAGTTTGAAGCTAGGATGCAAGAGACGCCGTGTGGTGTAGCATTTAAACATACATATATAGTCACAAACTTTACAAATATTAATAGCACACGTATCTGGTAATATGAATCCTCCACGGTCCTTTCTCATTAGTAATGACGTTTTCCTCAATAGCTTTCAAACAGGCTTCACATTTCACCATCATTTTTAGTTTTCTTACTATTCAAGAAAATACATTACAGTAAAAAGTAATTGGTAGTAGATATGGTATAAATAATTTCATTGTAATGTAATTGTCTACTGAATATAGTCAGTTCCTATTTTATTAATAATTGATATTATACCCCATTCTTTTAGCTGATATACATACGAAAATATCTTACGTTGAGTATCTCATAAATGCAAAATAGTATAATGGGGAATCGAATGTGAAATAGAATGCTTATTACGAGATGATTACTTTGGTTTTATGAAGAGAAGCAACATTGACCGTGCGTCTAACTTTAGAAGACAGAATAAGAAAAAAGAGGCCGACGTTCATGGCATTTGCAGACTTAGAACTCGAACACACGACAGGAATAATATATCCACGACGAAGAATTATCCACAACTTGTACAGATGACAGTCAGAAGTAATTAGAATTGAAGGGCAAGAAATGAGTAAGACAAGGATGCAGTGCGTCGGCCATGCTGTTCAACTTATTTATAGAACAGACGATGAAGAGAGTTAAAAGTGAATATGAAAAGGGAATCAAACTGCAAGGAAAATAAATAAAAATGTTTGCAGATGATATTGTAGTATTAAGGGAGTCAGAAGAAGACTTGGAAAACAAAATAAATGGCATGAACGTGATCCTGGAGGAAGAGTTCAATATGAGGATTAATAGAGGGAAAACCAAGGTAATGGAGTGTAGTATGGGAAAGAATGGGTTAACAAAGGCTGTTAGATTGGGAAGGGTTTTTGGAAGGAAGTCAAGGAATTCTTCTACTTGGGCAGAGTAATGAATAGAGTAGAATTGCACAGACAAGGAAGGCTTTCGCAGAGTAGGAAATTTACTTACTAATATAAATATGAATTAAGTATGTCAAATAATTTATGAATCACCTTCACAAAATAAATATACCTTTACATTCCTTCGCGCACGCACTAAGTGAACGAAAGCTGATCAGTTAAAAACTGTAATAAACTGAGAGAAACAATAATGAAGAACGTGAACTGGAGACATGAGACCTTGACCTACTCTATTCCATGTGACTCTCTTCTCTATGAAAGACTCTGTAAGGCAGCTGAGTTACTCATAAAGGATGAATAAGGCCGTGTCTCATAGAGAACTGCAACACCAATTTAGCCTTTGATTTACAGAATAGTTTGAGAAATCTACGAAACAGGAACAATACCAGAAGATTTTAGTAAAAACATAATTATACCCATACTGAATAGATGCATGACAATTAGTTTAGTATATCATGTGTGCAAAATATTAACGAATATATTGTATAGGAGGATGGAACGGCAAATAAAATGCGAGTTAGGAGAAGATCAATTTGGTTTTATGAAAAATGTAGGGACAAGAGAAGCAATATTGAATTTGAGTCTAATTTCAGAAAACAGAATAAGAAATAACCGATCTACGTTGTGTTGGCACTTGTAAATTTAGAAAAAGCTTTTGTTAACGTGAACTGGGAAACACTATTAAGGATTTTAAACAGCACTGGAATAAAATAGCGAGAAAGCAGGCTAATACATAACCTCTACAGAAGGCAGGTTAGAATAGAAGATCAAGAAAAGAAAGCCGTAATCAAGAAAGAAGTAAGACAAGGATGCAGTCTGTCGCTCATGCTGTTTAACTTATATATAGAACAGGCGATGAAGAAAGATAAAACGGAATATGAAAAGGAATCATACTGCAAGAAGAAAAATCAAAACCGTACCCTGTGTCGATGATATTGTAGTATTGGGGAATCAGAAGGAGACTCGGAAACCATAATAAATGGTAAGAACGTAGTTCTGGAGAAACTATTCAATATGAGGATTAATAGAGGTAAATCCAAGGTAATGGAGTGTAGTAGGGGAAACAGAGCAGTCACAAAGGCTGTTAGATTGGGAAGGGAAATTTTGACGGACGTTAAGGAATTCTGCTACTTGGGAACCCTAAAAACTAGAACAATATGGAGAACGCTGACCAAGAGAAGGGATAGATTACTAGGCCACGTTTTGAGGCACTAGGCTCTTGTAAAATTAGCATGAGGGGGGAAGTGTGCGGGATAAGAGCAGAAGAGGAAGACAAAGCATCGAATGCGCTAAGCAGATTATTGAGAATGTGGGTTGTGCTAGTTATGAGGAAATGAAAAGCTTGCGCAAGATGTGTTAGCATGGAGGATTGCATGAGACCAGTCTTAGGGCTGAATACCACAACTACAACACACCCAATAAACCAAAATGGCAGAATGGTTGGGTGATCCCATTTCATATTTTGTGCCAATTCCCCCGTTGGTTTCTTGTATTTGTAAAATTATTTGACTACGATTGAGATGGATGCGGGTGGCAGCAAGTGCATAACTAATATGCTTACAGGAATATATCCTGAAACATAGTTGAAAGATCAGTACACTGTACGTGATTAGTTGTGTTCACAATCTTAGGTACTGATCGCAACATGAGGCAGGACGACGATGAACCACTGAGCTTGAGGCCCCTACGCCATTGTGAAAGGTCTCATTTTAGGTTTAATTTAATGCTATTATATGATATGTCAATTAAAGATTAGTAAAAGCATTTTATACTTGCGTTTTGTCGAAAAAACTGAAAAAGGCACGGGTTTTTGTATTTATTTTATGTAGCCTGACTTTGACGATCCATATATTTCAAACTGTTGCTTCGAATGGCCTGAAAATTTAATAAATCAGAGTGCGTACTCTTTTAAACCTTTCCACAAAGTTTTAATCATCTGTGTTTCTTACTTTAAAACAAAATTATTTTATTTTTGGACCTCTGCCTCTCATGGACAGCGCATAGCAGAAGAATAGGCCGAAACTTTTCTTATAGTGGTTGAAAGTCTTAACCATCAAATATAAGCAATGTTGATGTGGCAACACTCCTAAATTTAGTATAATTTTTTGAAAAATGAAGTAAGATAGGAAAGGTTTATTGGATCGGGAGGGTAAAGTAGGGCGATCTTCTTACTCCCAACCTCTGTGTAACCAATGTCTGTTGGTTTTCACTGCAATGAGGGCAACTGGACAGAGTCAAGAGATGTTTAACTGTAAATGGATAAGGTAACGTGTTTAAAATATTTATTTAAGACCTTATCCTTGGATATTTGTCGTGTTTTCCGACAGCTACTTGCACCCATTACTCCTGCAAGACGAAGGTTGGGCGCGTACTTGACGCAAGTTATCGAGTACAACGCTACTCCTGTTGCAATTACAATAACTTTGAGTCTGATTACAATATTTAAATTCCCTCAGGTAAGCGGAAACCACGGTCGTCCATGTGACGCACCAATGGCGGGCGTCAGCTCATTGCTTTCAAACAGCGAAATATGAGAATATCAATAAACAGTTAAACAGCCTACAGCAGTAGATTTACAAAATAAGCATTTACCATGAAACACTGTAACGTTTTAAAGAGTTTATTGATTTACTTCAAATTAAATGAGCAGGCAGAAAGATGAAAGTTTTCAAATATATTTAAAAAAACAACAAAATATATAACTTTTCTCCCTGCTCTTTAAGAAAATAAACAATTTAGAAAATTAATTTAACTTTATTAATTAAAATTGAAACAAATTGATTCTGTCTCTCAGGAGATGATGGGCTCAAACACCTGGTCTTTTTGTTCTGAACAGTGCTTGATGGTGGCAATTGCTACTGTAGACGGCTGATTTAGTACATTACCGTCATCGGAAATCGTTGGTAGATCTGGCCGTAACCGTTGGAGCCATTGAAGAGGCAGCTTGTGGAATTAGAATTGGCTGAACGCCTCGTCTCTGCGACCACCAGGAGTTTCCGTCTGTAACTAACTGCCTTAAACCTCTTTTCATCAATTCCCCTTTCTCGATCCTTCGAGAACTTGATAACTCCTAACAACTTCAAACTACTAACTGTGAATCTCTACGACAACTGATTGATGACGACTCAGCAACTAATCTACCACTGACTCCTCAAGCTTCTCCCAACAACCTCGAAAACTCCTACCTTTCCCGATGAAATATCCAATACAAATTCATTTTACATTTTTGAGTTCCCAAAAACGCGAAAATTTTCTGTGGGAAAGTCTCAGACGTGACCAAATGTTGAGACCGATATATTTATGACTCTAAGGCCAGCGGCGGTGATTGAATGACGTGACGCCAGCCAAGCCTCCCTGCTGCCTGTAACCACTCGTCTTTCGCAGCTCATCAAATTTATTTAAATGAACTAAAATAACACCTTTAATAATTTGGAAAACATGTGTACACTACAATATATACGTATAATAATATAATGTTTATATGAGGTCAAAAACAGACAATTAGTAAAACAAAAACAAAATATTTAATTCAGCTACCGTCATCGTGAAAATAGTGCAGCCCTGAGTTTGAAGCCTCACTGCGCCCATTCAGTTTGACCTACGTTATTGTGAAATGTCTCATTTCTCGCATAATTTAATTCCATTTTATGATATATAAATAAAAAAAATTAAAGAAATTTTATACATGCGTTTTGGCGAAAAAAACTGAAAAAAGTCAGTTTTTTTTGTATTTCTCTTATACAGCTCGACTTTGACAACTTATAGCTTTCTAACTGTTCCTTTAAAGAGTCTTAAAATATAGAAAACGACAGAGAAAACCTTTCCAAACCTATCCTCAAAGTTTGATACATCTATGTGTCTTACGTTAATAAATTTTGTACGTTTTTTAAGAAGGTGTAGGGAAGAAGGAAAAGATGGTAAAGTAGGGTGGCAGCCCTGCCCGCTGGCCTGCCTCCGACCATTCTTCGCCTATTTTGAAATATTATAAATGATGAAATTAAGACATATATACTACTGTGTCAGTTTATTGGTGTTGCCTTTAATGTGAAGCATCCCAGTCAATAGTATGGCTACATATGTTTTAAAATGACGGATTACTTGATATTGGATAGTTTAGTTTGGACGGTCATTACAATTTAATTGATAAACCACATCATTAATTTTGTTTCATCAACTGGGTCTTTCAAATGTTTTATAATAGCGGATGAGCTGGATGTTGTGTAAAGGTTGGTGGAATGGCATAGTAATGTGATTTGTTAAAGGTTTCGTGGGATTAATGTTGGGTATGATGATTTGGGAAAAAGAGAGAATTCCTGATTAACGGAAGACCGGAATTACATGCCGAATACTAAAGAGAGGTGATCCACTGAAATGCAAGAATTACACACTAGCTATAAAGTCTACCCGAAAATATTATATTCAAGATTATTGCCATGAAATGGAACCTATGAATGTGGTTTTCGGAGAGGGAAGAATACGATCGATCATCTATTTACACTAGGAAAAGCAAATGAATATAACATAGAAACCCATCATTTGTTCATCAGCATATGAGAATATAAACAGAACAGAACTGTATATTCTTCATCTTCTTGCAATGGCTCAACAACCCTGTTGAGGGCCTAGGCCTACCGAGGCGGCTGCGGACTGTCACATTCCGTGACACGTGGTCAGTCCTCGCTACCAAAAACTATATATTGCAATGGAAGCTTATAAAAATGATTTAAGTTACAATGGAAAATAGTGAATGCCAAATAATAATAGAAACACAACTATCGACCCCATTACAAAAGACGAATGGTGTGAGACTCTCATGCTTACTATTTAATATAGCACTAAAAAAATAAGAAGAGATTTATAAATTCAAACAAGAGGAACAATATTCCAAAAATTCAGTACAAATATTAACATACGGAGACGACATAGCTATAATAGGTAGATGGAGGAGGATATAAAAAGAAACTATTTAGGTTTAGAGAAATCTGCCAAAAAATGTGTTTAAGGATAAACAAGGAAAAAATTAAATATATGGTAGCCAATGGAAAGAAACAATCATAATCATGACAGAATAATAATAGGAAGCAACAGATTTGAAAAAGTGAAACGAATTTGTATGTCTAGGATCTCTGATAAACGGAAATAATGATAATACAACAGAAATAAATAAATGAATGCAGAGTGCTAATAAATGTTATTTCGAAATTATAAAACAATTCAAATCAAAATTATTAACACAAACAACAAAAATTAGATTATATAAAACATTAATAAAGCCAGTACTTGTGTATGGAAGCGTGACAAGGCTGTTGATATTTCTCGAATCGGGTTTTTTTAAACGAAAATTCTTAAAATAATTTTTGGGCCAGTTCAAGAGAATGGCGAATAAGATATAACAAAGAACTATATCAATTGTATGGATGTCCGGATATAATAATAGATATTAAAATAGCTCGACTGAGGTATGACACGGAAATAGTAAAAACATTAATGGAAAGTAAACCTGAATGAAGAAGGATAATAGGAAGAGCCAAGAATAGATGGATGGAGTACTGCATGATGGCAGGAGTTTGAAGGTCATGAACTGGAGGATGTTGACCAAGCGCAGAAATATCTGAAGGAGGCCGTGGCCCAGCACCAGTTATAATGATGATGATGATTTGGCCTTTGTGTTTAAGAAATCTTTATTGAATAAATTTATTTACGAAAATTTGTGTATAATTAGCTATTAATATATATATATTTTATTATTCCAATGCTATTAAGGATGAGACAGCAGCAAGGTTATATATGACGGAAATTATTCGTATTTTTTTCTATCTCGTGCGTGAATTTAATAGATGGATGATAATTTTTAAAACTTTGTAAGATGAAATCAATTTTATTATTAGAAATGACGCAATACTAAGCAAATTTGAAACAATTTGAGCAAAGAAGGGACTGAGAGGACCCCCCATAGGGCAACCAGAAAAACGATTTTACTTCACATCTATCAAGGATAGAATTTCTAGTCTGTAATATTTATTCATGTTTTGAATTCTACTTCCTCGCTGTATGAAATATCTTCCGAAGACAATAATTGTGTTATTTTGGTGGAGCCACGTCCTTGGCGATGACGACATCGACATGGTAATCCTTCTCGTCCTCATGAAGATGCGCGACCTTTGCATATGTGAAGACTGACTGTCCCTCGAGGAGGAAAGGCCTTCGATTTAACGAGTTAGAGTACAGATTTTATGACGCAGGTCCATAAAGGAAATCTCTCAACAAAGTTGGCGCCTACACATCACCGTGGCTGCTCATAAAACAACCAGCCGTACTTTCACCTAACAATTTAGGAGTATTACTGGCATCAGCAATCTTATAGCCCCTACAAAAGCATTATCTCTGCCTTTATCAGTTTATTTTGTAGTTATTTTCTCCCAAAAAAGTAATCAACCCACCAACAAAATAAATTATGATTTTAAATAACTTTACGTCATTGCTAGTCGAATATTCTATAAGCAAGGCTTTGCTGAATATAAATATAATATTTTCATATAAGAAAGTAAACAAATTTTCTTCATTTCCTTTTACTAATTTTTGATAAACAATAAATAAATTATATTGTCTCCGTCCTATTTTCTGTTCATCGGTTTCTTTTATAGTCGCTGCCGCTTGCCCGGGGTCGGGGATGAGCGGCTCCAGCTCTACCGCCCTTAAGCACGAGAGGGGGGGAGGGGGGACGATGACCGCGAACCCATTCTCTAACTACCTGCTCCTTGCTGCTTGACGTTCACCGCTGCGTCGGAATATTAATTGTTGCGGCCGTTGATGACGTCACACTTCAGCGGCTGCGGGACGGATAATATCAGGGCTACATCATTTTATTGTTTAATAACGCAATCAGGAACAGTGTTAAAATGTCAGAATACATCATCATCGGCAGCAGGAAGTGAGTTCAAAATAAAGACACAGTTACATGCGTTTATGAAGTACAGACAACAACGTGTATCATCAAAACAAAAAACTACTTATTATATTTTGACATTCCTCCAGGAACAAGGACTTCAGTACAGAAGAATGCAAAGTTTAGGAGCCAATAAAAATATATTGAAGAAACACGACGACCAGACAACATTAAATATCATCACTGTTAAATCAACATTAAAAACTAATTATTGATTAAAACGCATTTTACAGCTTTGCATTAATTAAGTACTTCAGGGAAATGGTCAAGTATTTCTTGCTATATTTAAGAAATTCTGATACCAAATTTGAATTAAATATCAAAATTTGAAATTTATACTGTAGTTTGATACTGTAGAACTTCAGATTTTTATCTGCAGATATTGTAACTCAAACTTAGAAAAAATCCTATTGTAAAAGGCTGTAATTTGTAAATGTTACGTCACTCACCACTGACAATATTTGAAAAGTAATTACACCATTATTTATAAAAGCACTAAAAATATTGAGGTTTTCAAACTGTTTCTTCTTGTAGAAATAAGCCGTTTATTTTGTAGGTACAAATGTACTGACCTCTATACAGTTGATTTGAAAAGAATGCAACAACACAGTTACGAATAATTTAGAAAATCGTAGATACCTGAAGGACGCGAAGAACGGCGACAACAAAAGCGGGAACCAAGCAACATAAATGAAACAAAATTAGTTTTGAACTGGAAAAACACGAGGGAATGCAACAACAATATATTAATTTTTTCTGAGAAGATGAGCAATCAGATTTAATTTTGTTGGACCACTTGGCATGGATTGACAGAGACTCGGATGCTACTTTCAACTTTGTTTTCTATCTTTTTTCAATGATACGTTTCGTTACTTATTTATTTCTGCCTTAATCAGGTCGTAAGTCTTGAAAGAATTTACACATTAGTTCATAAATACTAAAAAAGTTTGAAATAACCCATGATGAAAATAATAAATCTACATAATCGAATTGTAATTGTAGTTTTCGGGAACTGACTGATGAGTATTAACAATTAGAGTGTGATATGTCGATGTCATGAGAGAAAGAGAATCGAGTGCCATTTCGCACTCTCGTGACGTCAACTATTCCCCTTAATCGCACCTGTTTCTAGTTTCGTAAACTTTAGGCCAGATTGCAATTACAAAGCAGTGTCTCAACGAATAAGAAAAGTAAAGCAGTTTTTCGTGGCAGTTGTCTTTTGAGATTTGTATGAGTAACTTCGTCGGTTGCGTTTCCCCGTCTCTTAGTATCCATCCGCACCATGCTGCACATGGGGAAACGCAACACGTCCGGCCATAATTGGAACATTAGCAATTTTACAATCTAAATCAGACTAACATCACTGCCTAACTAAACATGTTGATTTTGATAATGCTGTTTTATTAATTACAGCACGGGTTATTTCAAAATTTTGTAGTATTTATTAAATAATATGGCAATTCTCTCAAGACTTACGACATGATTAAGGCAGAAATAAATACCAAAACGTATCATACGAGATTTAAATCTAATTTCGTTTAAGAATTTCTGAAATATAGCAATAAATGCTTGATTTCCCCCTTGTAGTAAATATCAATACAATACTTGAATTATTTAGACATGCTAAACTGTTTTGATGACAACATAATATATTATATAACAATTTGTAAGAAATATTATAATGTAATATTTAATTCGAAAAGCGTAATGAAATACAGAAATAATAAAAATAAATTAAAAAAACAATAATATAAAATGACATTATTCCCATGAAATAGATTAACATTGTATTAACAATTAATTAATAGAAAACTGTAAAATGTGCTTTAATCAATAATTAGTTTTTAATGTTGATATTTAATGTCGTGTCTGGTCATCGTGGGGAATTACAAGCAAGTATGTTTCTTCAATATATATTTTATTCGCTCCTAAACTTTACATTATTTTATAATTTTTAAATTTTGTTTTGATGATATAAGTTGTTGATGTCTGTCCTTCATAAATGCATGTAACGGTGTCTTTATTTTGAAGTGTCGATGATGCAACTTGGTGAGATTCACTTTCTGCCGCCGATGATGTTTTGTGACATTTTGACACAGTTTCTTATTGCGTTATAAAGCAATAAATTGTTCTAGTTCTTTTAATATATATTGACGTCTTGTACCCGCTAAAGTGTGGCGCAGGACGCGGAAATACTTGAAATGAGGTTCAGCAAAGCAAATGGCTAATTCTAGAAGAGATGCTGAATGGGTTTGCACCCGGCCCTGGTCTGGTCCATTCTTGTCTTTCTTCTAAGACTGTTACGGTTACAAATGACCAAGTATGGTAGGCAACATAAGCAGCAAGCCTCATACAAGGAAACGGGCTGCACACAGATGATACTCATCAACTAACCTGCCCAATTCACAAGAAGATTAACTAATTGAGAAAAATAATTCAGCAAAATTTAGTGCAATGAAGTAGAAATTATATCACATAGTTAAAATCAATAAGTCATTGCAGTGAAGCGAAGTCATGTGAAGGGCAACGAGGAAAAGTGGACGATAATGAATATTCATTAATTTTTATATGTACAGTTTTATAAGGGTATTGAAAATTCCTGCTTCTTCCCTTTATTTATACGATTATATTTCTTATGCATTTTAAACACAGCCAACAGACGATGCACAATGCAATACAAAGAATCTATCTAACTACTGTCCTGAATTTGAATCCTCACAATTCGTATTGACTTACCTTATTGTAAAAGGTCGCGTTTTACGAATAATTTAATTATATTTTATGATATGTAAAAGAAAATATTTTAAAGCATTTAAAAAAACTAAAAAAGACAGTTTATTTGTTTTTCTTTCATGTAGATCGACTTTGAAAACTCATGGGTTTCAACTGTTGCTTTAAATGGACTGAAAAATTATAAACAGACAGTTCAAATCCTTCCAAACCAATCCGCAAAATTTTAATCATCTGTGTATCTTAGGCTTTTTTAAATAAATTAATTAGTGGACCTCTACTAACTCTTGGACAGAGTATCGCAGAAGAATGGAACAAACCTTTTCTTATAGCGGTTGAAAGTCGTAAAAATAAAATATAAGCTTAATTGATGTAACGATGCTAAGAAACTTTGTATGATTTTTTTAAAAATTGCTGGGAGGAAAGGAAACGTTTATTGGAGCGGGAAGGTGAAGTATGGTGGCTGCCCTGCCCTCCTGCTCCATAAATCTTTTCTTTCTCCCAGCACTTTTTACAAAAAAGTACAAAGTTTCATAGCGTTGCCGCATCAACGAAGCTTTTATTTTATATTTATGAATTTTAATCGCTACAAGAAAACCTGTATCCCACTGTTCTGTGATGCGCTGGCCAAGAGTTACTACAGGTCCACTAATTAATAAAATCAGATGATTAAAACTTTGCGGATAGGTTTGGAAGAGTTTGCATTGTCTTTTGCTTAATTTTGAGGCCACTTAAAATTACAGTTTCAATTCTATGAGTTATTAAAGAAAGCTATTTAAAAGCTAAAAGCTCTCATTATTTTCAGTTTTATCGCCAAACTGCAGGTATAAAATATCTTTAAATTTTTTTAATTTACATATCATGGAATTGTATTAATTCTGCTTTACATGAGACCTTTTGCAATAACGTAGGTCATTCCGAAACTTCAAAGTGAGGGCTCTACTATTTGGACGATAATAGTACATGGCCAAGGAACAGAGGCACTAACTAGTAAATAATGAAGATTGATTGAATCGTCGTTCATCCACTGAAATTGAGCTTTCACTTCCCAGCTGTTCTTGTTACACACTTATTAAGGGTGTTTCATTCGCCAGAAGAAGCGACATCCCCTGACCTGCCTCGCATCTCAGAGGACCCGAGTTCGAGTCCTGGAAGTTGTGCCGAGCAGGTGTCTTCTCGGTATACCAAAGTCCTCAAGGGCTACAGAGCCACGAAAATAATAATAATAAAGTATATCCGATGCTAAGTGGGTACGATGTGCAATAGTATTTAGAATACGATTTTAATGAAATTTGGGCAGCTTGTACTATGAACATATGCATTGCTGGCTGAGACACGCGTCGAAGCCTCACCTTCAATATTCTGCCAGTTATTAGAGAGTGGACCCTGAAAATTCGTTTCCAATGTAAATCACATGCGTAGATTACGAAAATAATAACAAATTTCATCCCTGGCAGCTGTGAACCCGCAAAGTTGGCGAAACAAATTGTTACCATTTTTTTCATATTTTCAAATAATTCTGCAGAGATAAATAAAGTACGTACGGTATTCATATTTTGTAGTTTGCATTTCTACACGAGTCAGACGATTTCATGACTCTTTTCTCAATCACAGCCTCGTTCGAATAAAGAATAATTCTTGGATATATTCCATCAAAAGTATTGATCATCGGGCTCCATGCTTTCCTTTAAGTAGCTGCTCTGATGTATGGCAATATATTGATGACTAGATCACCATATCGTATGAGCTTAGGCATTAGCAACGTATTCGAGGATCTGAACTCGCTTCATTATGACTTTGCGAACCATCATCAACTGCCAGGTTGGAATCCTTGCTCAAAAATCTCACCTATATTGTAATTTTTATTCCTTCCAACTTGGTTCTGCAGCCCATTGAGGGCCTGGGCCTGCCGAGTCGACTGCGGACTGTCATCTTGCATGACACATTCCGAATGTGGAGTGACACACACGTGGTCAGCGTATCGATCCTCCAACAGTCTTAATCCCGGTCTTCTCGACCACCATGCCAGGATTCGAACCCGGAGTTGTGAGGCTAGCTAGCCACTACACCACAGGAGGTTTACATAAACTTATGAGGCTTAGGATCCTGCAGTTAAAGAAACCTTCTCGCCCGACTCGAGACCTTGGGGATGCCAATCTTTGATCGGTGGTGCAAAGCTAGATGGAATTTTGAGTTTGTTGTATTTCATTCCTACTCTAAATAGGCGATTGATCAAAACAACTTTACTTTGACTTTATATGCAAGTCATGCAGCTAAGAAAGTGAAATAGCACGTTATTATAGCCATTATTACACAATAAAACACGATGAGACGATTTTAGTGGAGAGCCGCCGCACTACAGTCGACTCAGACTTTTAGACATTATCCGTACAGACACCAAAACGAAATATGTGTTTTTTATTAGAAAAAATCCTCATATTTATAATGGTGTCAAGTAGAAAACGATACCTGGTATTCGTATGAACGATTTATACTTCTAAAAAAGCCCCTTTTTGGAGTTTTCCACTTCGGCGCCAGGTTTGCTGCACCAAATTTACCAAAGTACTTCATCTACAAAGCTGTAAATCGTTTCACTTGTAGACACTTGTGTAGACGTGCGAAATACAAAATATGAATACCGTACTATTTTATTTATCTCTGCAGTATTCTTTGAAAATACTAAAAAAATTGTCACAATATTTTTCGCCAACTTTGTGAGTTAATAGCTGCCAGGGATGAAATTTGTTTAAATATTTGTTATTATTTTCGTAATCTACGCATGCGATTTATGTAGGAAACGAATATAAGGATCAATTCTCTATTAATTGTCAGAATATTGAAGCTCAGTTTTGAAACGACGGCCCGCGTGTCTCAGTCAGAAATGCATACCATATCTAGAAGTGTCCTTATTTCATGGAAATCGGAAATTGTCACGTGGGGATGAGGACACTCGACATGGAATGTGACCTGAATTAGGGTTGTGTATTGTAGAGAGAGACAGACCATCCCTCTCCTTCCTCTCAACAACTTGCGTCTCGTACGATTTGTGCGCTTCCCATTATATAATTGTGCTTCGAAATTCTTGAGACGTGGAGCCTGAGTGGCCTTTCACGGTACCTGTTTTCAAATTTATTTTACATAATAGTGGAAGAATATGTAACACAAATTGATATATCATATTATATGTTGTTTTCAAAATAGTTTTCGTAGATAACATACCTACATATTTGAAGTATTTCATTGTATCCTACACATGGAAATGGATCAGTTCTTGCTATATTAAACAATTTTGTATACTATCTTTGAGTTACATCTGAAAGTTCAAATTGATATCGTAGTTTTCTACTGTAGAGATGAGATGCCCAACACAGATATAGCGGCTCAAACATTGAAATTTGAAAAATCCCATTTTTAAAGGGAACGTCAGTTGCCATTGATAGTATATTATGTTTAAAAGCACGGGAATTATTGAGGTTCGCAAACTGTTTCTTCGTCCGCAAATTACTCTACGAAAAGGTAATTTTCTTCATTTAGAATCAAACAACTTTGTGGCACACAGTATACATTAAAAAAATATTATGTTAGCAAGTATGGATTCAATTAATAGCCCTGAGTGTACTGAACACGATGCAGTTTATTTGAAAATGATGCATCATGACAGTCGTAGATACCTGCAAATGCAAAAAACGGCTACAACAAAAGCAGCCGCCATTTTTGAACCTGACTCAATATAAATGAACTTCCAAAACACGAGGAAATGCACAAACAGAATATTAAAATTTTCTGAGTTGGCTACGGACGCATCTTCTAAAATAACAGTTAGGAAGACTTGCCTGCCCGGTGTTGAATGTTGCATGACTCAACTCTGTGTGAACCATTGTCTGCGTCACGGAGAAGACAACCAGAAGCGAAAGCGCCTACACACGGACGTTTCTCTCCTTAAATTATTCAACATACCTCTCCCAACACATAATTATGATACAGTACCTCATGCGTCCAAAATATTAATATATACAAGGATTCAACCTCAAATAGAATGAGAGTTAGAAGATCAGTTTAGTTTTACGAAGATTGCAGGTACTACAGAAGTAATATTGATTTTGCGACTAATATTAGAAGACAAGATAAGAACAAACCTGCCTACGTTCCTGGCATTTCTAGATTTAGACAAAACGTTTCATAACGTGAACTCGAACACACTATTAATGTGAAGGTTTTCAAGAGCACTGTAATAAAATATCGAGAAAAACGGCTTATACATAACCTCTACAGAAGGAAGGCAGCAGTAATTAGAATAGAACATCAAGAAAAGAAAGCAGAAATCAAGAAAGGATGCTGTTTAACTTATATATATAACAGACGATGAAGAAAGTGGAATATGGAAAAAGGAATCATACTGTAAAGAGAAGAAATAAAAACCCTACGCTTTGCCGATGATATTGCAGTATTAAAGGAGTTATCGGAAGACTTTGAAACCATAACGTAGTCCTGGAGAAAGAGTTCAATATGAGGATTAATAGAGTGAAAACCAAGGTAATGGAGTGTAGTATGGGAAACAGTGGGATAACAAAGGCTGTTACTTTGGCAAGGAATATTCTGACTGAAGTTGAAGAATTCTGCTACTTGGGAAGCGTAATAACTAGAGTAGGATAGCACAGGGTAGCAAGGAAGAGGAATTTACTTACAGGTAATATAATTGTGAATATTAGAAAATCGTTGCTAAAAATGTTAGTGTGAAGCGTGACGTTATATGGGTGCGAAACGTGGGCGATAGGAGTTGGGAAAAGGAAAATAATAGAAGCCTTTGAAATGTGGTGCTATAGGAGAATGAGCTGAATGGAGAGAATCACTAACGAGGAAGTTCTAAACAGAATAGGGGAACAGCGAACTATATGGAGGACGTTGACCAAGATAAGAGGTAGATTAATAGGTCACGTTTTAAGACACGAGGGAAAGAGCATTAGAAGGAAGTGTGTGGGTTAAGAACAGAAGAGGAAGGCCAAGGACGGAGTACGCTAAGCAGGTTAGGGAGGATGTGGGTTGTGCTAGTTATGCGGAAATTAAAAGGCTTGCGCAAGTTATGTTAGCATGGATCAGACCAGTCTTAGGGCTGAATACCACAACAACAAGAATTATGATTATAAATAAGGAAATGGCCTTGAATCAGAAAAAGTATTTATTACTAATGAAAACACAGACCTTTCTTTTCCGATGGCGATAGGCAAGGTGGTTAGACTTTTCCTTTTAATTTGACTCATATCAAACTTAATAACTGAAAAAAAGTTTGTATGCAAATTGTTATGAAGAATGAAGGATCCGGGTCAGTTCACAACGTTTCAATGACTCGCCCCGTCGTCATCGTCCTCTGGTAATCCTGGCAGAGCTAGTCATTGAAACGTCGTGAATCCTGTCTTGAAACACGGCATACCTGAAGACGACGAAACGCCGTACATTTTTTTTTAAAGTGTAGAAATAGTTTTCTAACTCAAGGCTATTTATTTATATTATCAAATGTTAAATGCATTTACATCACTATCCACCCTTTTATTTGTCACATCGTATCGCTTCACGTTTTCGGTAGCACTCATGTGAGATGTTTGGGGAAGGTGATGCGAGCGACAGACAGGACTTACCTGGAGGCTGGACGGTGGGACACTGGACGGACGAGAGCCGCGCCTCCCCCCACCACGCATCTTCCAGCGGCTGCTTAAGGCGTCTTCATCCATGTCTTCAGGACTATTTCATCACAGTGTCGCCATCGAGCGACAGTGATGTCATTTTTACTTTCTATTAAAAATGTTATATTACTGTAGTTATCGAAATAGCTTTTATTTGCCACTTCAACCAAGTGCTGGAGAGTCACGCGGCAAGAAACTGCGAGACACAGACTTGTTGAGGAAATACTACAGTGAAGTGCATAAATAAAGTAAACAGAAGAAAGTAGCAACAACCGTAATAACGTGTCACAGTGCAAGAAAATCTCTAGTAGATGGTTCATGCTCCTTACACAAATATAGAACACGCGATGAAGAAACTTAAAAACGGAATACGGAAAAGGAATCATTATGCAAGGAGAAGAAACAAAAATACAACATTTTTCCGACGATATAGCAGTATTAGGGGAGTCAGAAGAACACTTGGATACTATAATAAATAGCATGAACGAAGTCCAGGAGAAATAAATCAATATGAGGATTAATAGAGGTAATGGAGTGTGGTATGGGAAACAGTGAATGGAATAACAAAGGCTGTTAGATTGGGAAGGGATGTTTTGAAGGAAGTTAAGGAATTCTAGCCTAATAACTAGAGTAGGATAGCACAGGCAAGGAAGAGGAATTTACTTACGGGTAATATAAGTGTGAATATTAGGAAATCGTTGCTAAAAATGTTCGTATGGACTGTGATGTTATATGGGTGTGAAACGTGGACGATAGGAGTTCAGGAAAGGAAAATAGTAAAAGCTTTGAAATGTGGTGCTATAATAGAATGAGATTGGTGGATAGAATCACTAACGAGGGAGTTCTACACCGTGTAGGACAAAGGAGAACAATATGGTGGACGTTGACCAAGAGAAGGGATAGATTAGTAGGCCACGTTTTGAGACATGAGGGTTTTGTGAAATTAGCATTGGAGGGAAGTGTGAGGGATGAGAACAGAAGAGGGAGGCCAAGGATGGAATGCGCTAAGCTGATTATGGAGGGTGTGTAACGTGCTAGTTATATGGAAATGTAAAGGCTTGTGCATGATACGTTACCATGGATCAGACCAGTCTTAGGACTGAGTAACAAAACATTATTATTATATTTATTGTTAAACAGTTTTGAGCCATACTTATTACAAGCAATTGTTATTAGGAGAAATGAAAGGCCAGACGCTCGTGGATGGACGTAATTATTCTTGTTATGGACTGTTTCTAGTCCAGCTTAATTGTGTCATAACTTGAGATAAGAGAGGTGGAATTTAGAAAGCGGAAAGACCTGTAAGGGAGTAAGGCGAAGGAGGACCGGCGCACACACAGCCGTGGTTCATTCACGGGCAAAAGAGTACAAACTGGAAGATGCACCAGCAAAATACAGAGTGGGCCAATGACCGTCACGAAGCAAGGCAAATCCCCCGATAATCTTAGAGATGAAAGAAAATCCGCGGCACAGGAAAGAAGAGACCTGGTTTGAGCTAATAATAACGGGGTTAAGACGATGCTCCAGCGACGGAAAGTCACTTGCTCCTCTTCAACTCTGGAATTGGGTACCAATTCACTTAAATGCATAAAATACCAACACTGAAGGTGTTTTCATTCTATTATCGGTCATACTTATTCCTTTTTTTCTGTCAATGTCTTCAGTTTTCTTCCCTGCCATTTCTCGGTCGTTTCTCCTATCTTCCGTCACCACTTTATTTATTTTTCCCGTTACTTTTATCTCCTCCCTTTTGTTGTTTACACAGAAAATTTAAGGCGTTCTTTTTATTTACTTCTTCCTATTTTCTGTGTCTCATTCTGTTTGTTTTCATTTTGATTGCTTCACTGTTCATTTTTTGATTTATTTTCGTCCGTATGCCATTATTGTTCAGTTCTCTTCTCAATTGGTTTATTTACTTGTTTCCGCCCATGTCTTTCATTTTCTGTTTCGTCTCGTCTACTTTACGTTTTTGTTTCCCGTTCTGTTCTTCTTTCCTGCACAAGTCCTCCTCGATGACGCAACGGAGCAGGTTTAGAGACGCACCTGATGATATTAACATGAACCTTCAGAGTGGGTTTAGGATAACAGCGCCCCGAAGGCAGAGCGGCGAAACTTATTTACGGGTTGGGAAACGGCGAACGAACTTGTTTTCACAGATCGGGAAGTTGAGACTGGGTTTTAGAGTCAAGACCAGCTTTCCCTCGACAATGTTGAGTAACGCTCCAGCCTGATTTTGGTCACCGATGGAAGGAACCCTTTCCCCGCACGATATACACTAACATATTAATCACATTACTCGAAAGAAAAGGTAGGAAATTACATAGCATCAAAGGTAAAAATGAGGAAATTAATAATACAGTTAAGAAAATAAATAAAAAGTTAATTGCGAAAAAGAAGAATTACTGTAATAACCTTCTTAATACTAATATGGGGAGCTTTATATAAATACTTTAGGAGGCGAAAGGGGGAGGGGAAATCATCGCCACCACTAAGGGACGATGAAAACAACATTATTATACAAGATAAAGAAAAGGCAGACAGATTTGCAAAATACTTTGCCAAATGGTCTCCGTAGCTAGGTGTAGAGACACAATCTCAAATAACACGTCCAAATTTAAAATTAAAACTAACATACTAAGACGGAATATCCTGAAAATTAAGCCTCATAAATCGGTAGGACCAGAGAGGTGATTAAGTTAGGGGGAGAAGCCATGGTTACGAACCTAACACGAGTATTTGACAATACTGACTTTCCATCCGACTGGAAAATCGCGACAGTAGTGCCAACAGACAAGTCGGGATGAAAGGCGGAAACTTGCAGCTACAGGCCTTAGGTAGTGTGCAGACAATGAGAACATTGGGAAGACAGAGGATGGAAATATCCTGGACAACATGCGACAGACAATCAGGAATCGTCCATGATGGAGGAAGAATAGACGCCGTAGTTACGGATTTCTCCCAGGCTTCCCATGTAGTAACACACGGTATTCTGTTTGCTGAACTTAAGGAATCGGGAATAGATAATCACCTAATTGAATGGATTAGGGAATTTTTGAACAATCGCGTACTTAGAGTCCGGGTAAATGAAGAACTATTACATGTGGTGTACCACAGGCCAACAATGTTCTCGGCATTTGTGAATGACGGGAATAGGTTCTAAAATTAAATTGTTCCCGGACGACTGCGTAATTTACAAAATTATAGAGAGTATAGATGATGAAATCTCTCTTCAAAACAACATATGGACAAAAATTAATAAGATGAGAATAAATCCATCTAAGAGTAAAACTATTATTTTTACTAAAAGGAAAATTGTCATCCCCGGGGAATATAAAATAGGAAACGAAAAAGTGCGGCTTGATGAAACGTTTAAATATCTAACTGTAACTTTTAATAAGAAACTAAACTGGAGATAACACGTAAAGGGATGATGGAACAGGATATTGAAGAAAAGTACAAGGCACTTCTGTGGTTAGACCTGTGATAAAATTCAGAAACGGTCTGGGGTGGGTTTTGTGTGGAACCACTCGGAAATAAGGGAGCGGATAACTATACCTAAATCTTACTCTATAAACGACCGAAATAAAAGAAAGGGACCGAATAACGAACGTGGACAAATGTTCTTTCGTAAAATAGGGTGATAAGGAACTGGAATGCTAGAGGCTTTCCCTTCGAATACAAATGTTTTCAAAAAAGAATTTAGAAACACTGAAAAGTTAGCTGCTTATTTTGTAAGAAGAAAGGACGTGAAGTAGTTTAAAATTGTATTATTAATGTTTTCTGTAATTTGTATTTGTTATTTTAGTTTGTGGTGGGCGTTTGCACCCTACACAAATATTTATAAATGGAGCAAAGAAATTTCCGTATTTTATTAATTTTGGATGTATATTAGGCTGCTTGTCAGGCCAACGGCAAGCAAGTAACGATCGCGTTTGATTAAAATGAAATTAATGCCCAATTGACTATATGGATAGTCAGGAAAGAGGAACACATGTGTACCACTCCAGTAATGGCAGGTCAGTCCTTGGGAGGACAAAGGCCGAGGACAAAGGCCTGACCGAGCAGATACGGGGAATTGAGACGAGTGGAGGAGAGGACAGGACGTTAGGGCAGAGCAGATGAGCAGAAGGCAGACGAATTGAGGAGAGGACGGACGAGAGCAGACGTGTCCAGACGTGATCAAATCCTGCAAGAAGCCAGAGAGACGCGCAAACATTCGAGAGGTGGATGTTTGTTGGCCCAGAAATTGTGGGTAAGTTATAAAAAAATAGTGAAACTTGCTCATTGCTCTGGATAAATAATATTTAATGATTTTTCTTTCTATTTTCAGCTACTGCATGAATATACTCCATCTCTTGAGAGACCCAAAATCCCCTGAGATTAAGCTCGTGTCTTCACTTTAAATTAATAAATGAAAAATTTTAAAATTGATCATAATTAATTAATTAATTAATGTTTTATACCCTTGAGAATGCCTTCTGATTCGTAGAACAACATAACACATTACACTTATCTTTTTCAATAAATTTCAAATGACTGTTGGTGCACGCAAGAGTGTTCCATTGGACGAGGGAAGTTGAAGTTATTAGAATGAAGAATGGTCGAGAGGCACAGAGGGGAAAGACATTGTCTCTGGTCCTGAGCTCCAGTCCTCCAGAGTTGTCCTCCCTCTTTGTCCTCTTCAAGCCCATCTCACTCCACGAAAGCTTTGGGGTATGGAAGACGAAGAATTTCCTACGATAAATTGTATTTTACAGCAAAACTGTGACAACTAATAAATTAAAAGGATATTACGAATAATTTCTTAATTATCCTTGCACCATAATCCTATATCTTGAAAATATTGAAGCCTTTATTTGCTCAAATGTTGATTACTTGTTGAATGATTTTGCTTTTTTCAGAATTTGTCATGGATTGTTTCATATTTTATTTTTTTTCTGACTACTGGAACAAACAATTCCTTCATTCGCCTTTGGCACCCATCTTAGTTTGAAAAAGAATACGATAATCAATGCCAAAATAACGTTTATAGCTGTATTTAATAAGTAAAATGTCTAAAATATTTTATCGAGTTTTTTCATTATGTGTATTAATACACGATGATTATTACCTATTTGCAAAATGCACATTATTTATTGTTAATTCAGGTAAAAAGCATCGATGAGAAGTTCTGAGACACGACAAACATGCAAGATGTAAGTCTTCAAGGATCTTCCTTCGTGCAACGAAAAATAACAGCTTGTTAATAATTTTAAAATGAAGAAACTCCAGAAATAAAATAGAACAAAAAGATGGGAATCATAAAAACTGCAACAACTGGAGGTGCTTCAGAGTATCAAAGAATATGTCAAAATTAGATTAATCGCGAAAGGAGAAATAAACAATACAGAAGAGAAATGGACAGTCTTGAAGGAAGAAATGCCACAGCAACAGAAGAAAAAATACGAAGAATAGCTCAGACCAATAGGAAAGCATGGATAACGAGAGAAACAATTAAAAATTATTGCTGAAAGGCGTAAATATGAAAACACGAGAGATGCAAACGGTAAAGAGGAGTGTAGCCGCTAGAAGAATGAGATAGATGGGAAGTGTAAATCAACCAAACAGGCTTGGCTACAAGAGACATGCAAAGAGGTAGAAGATTTTAGGGGGAAAGGGAAAATAGACGCAGCTTATAGAAAAATCAAATAAATATTCGGCGAAAAGAAATATATTAGCAAAAACACAAGGAGCGCGGATGAATAAAGAAGAAAAAGCAGTAAGACGGAAGGAATATCTAAAAGAGCTGTATCATGGTGGAAATCTAGAACAGTCAGTAATAGAAGAAGAAGAGGAGGAGGTGGATGATGAAGAGTTGGGTCAGAGTTAGACAGGGCCATGGCTGACAGACATCAGCAACTAGGAATTGATATCATTCCAGCAGCGTTGATAAGAAGCAATATCGTGGCTGTTGAGGATAGTTTGCAATATCTACGAAGAATACCGGAAGATTTTAGGAACAACATAATTATACCTATACCGAAAAAGACTGGCGCTGATAGATGCACGTCATTTAGTATCTCATGCATGAAAAATATTAACGAAAATAGTATATAGGAGGATGGAATGTCTAATAGAATGCGAGAGTTAGGAGAAGATCAGTTTGATTTCAGGAAGAATGTAGGGACAAGAGAAGCAATATTGATTTAGCGACTAATCTTAGAAGACAGGAATAATATAAACCGGCATTTGTTGATGTAGAAAGAGCTTTTGATAATGTGACGATGTTGAAGAACTCAGGAATAAAATATAGAGAAAAAGAGGGCAGTCCGAAGTAATTAGAATAGAAGATAAAGAAAAGAAAGCATAAATGAAGAATGGAGTTAGACAAGGATCTCCATCCTGTTTAACTTATATATAACAAGTGGTGAAGCAAGTTAAAAGGCCACGGTTTAATACATGAGTCTTGTATAATTAGCATTACAGGAAGTGCGTAATGTAAGAACAGAAGAGGGGGAAAGGGATGAAATACGCTAAGTAGATTAGTGGTGGGTGTGGGTTGTGCTAGTTATGAGGAAATGGAAAGACTTGCGCAAGATAGTTTAGCATGAAGGGTTGCATCAGACCAGTCTTAGGACTCAACAACAAGAATAATTTGCTTTTGTCTAATAATTTAGAGACGTCTCTATTAAATAAAATTTATTAATTACCAATTTTTCAAACTGTGTTTTATAACAAAATGAAATGAAAAGTACTTAGGAAGTTGCTAATGCTAATTTTTTCCATCAGAGTATTTCTTTTTATGCTTTTTCATTTAAGTAAGAGGTTGAAAAGTGACCTTGATGGCGAGATCGTTATTTCTATAGGAATTTCCATCGTATCTGCAGTAAATTTATTGCCCTGTAGAAAGACAACAACGGCTTTAATTACGTTGACTTTTCCGTCTAATTAGCTTTATTAAATACATCTACTTTACATCATCTGTTCTCCTCACCTTTTGACCTCAGCAAATGTTTCTTCATTGTTTGCCTTTCATTGAAACTTGAAGTTCCACTTTTTTTTTGGTTTTCCTAATGGGTTCATTATTTTATAAGTTTGACACACTGAAATATATTTCATATTACTTCGTTGCATTTCCATGTTTTCCTGATTTCTCTTCTTTACTCCACATTTTACCTGCACTCGACCATCTTGTATTTCCCCACTTGGGACATCCTCAAAAAAGTTGCCCATTTGTATTATTATTAAGTTGCTAAACTTTTTCAATAATCCAAATATCCTCCACAAACGACCTTACAAAACCGGTAAACAGCAAGAGTTTGTAAAAATATATGTGAAATAATTGGTGGTAAATAGCCACTGAAGAAAACTTAAAAATTTCGGGTTGTTAAGTTATCCATTTCCTGGGACTGCATTGCTGAATTAATATTTTAATGAAGTATTTTATTTAAGAACACTTTTAGGATGTAATATATTGGCTAGTTTGCTTTTAATTTGTTGAGAATCCCGTGAGAGGCGCTGCTGGTGCTAACTTCTTTCACGAATTTAACATTTTCAGTTCCGGAAGAATTTGTGGCCTCGAAGAATTTCTATTCCCTTCAACTTGGCTGCCGTAAGTCTAAATCAATCCATTAGTTTTTCCTTTTCTTCCTCTGTCACATCACATTTCTGGAGTAGATTCCATTACTCGCTGTTTTTATGTGATGATTGTACTTTAAACGTTTATCCTCGTAATACTTAGAGTTCTACAATCACAGGAAGTTTAAATCACTTGCAAATGTTTATTGTGGTTATTCTCTGCCGACAAAGGAAAGAATGTAGAGTTTCAACACAGATAAATCAATAGTTCTGTCTCTCTCTCTCATTCTCTCTTCCTGTGTCCAGTCACGTTGTGACCTTGATATTTATCGAACACGACGTCGTTCAACTACTTTCGGGAATGAATACGAAAGGACGTAATAAAGTTTTTTTTATTACATAGGTAAAATTGACCAAAAAGGAAAATTGATGGAGGAGGTCAAAGTCCCGTATGTACGTAGTAAATAGTTGCAAGTATGGTCGCCGTGTGTAGAGCGTCAGACAAACTAAGATTCAGAGGGAAACCGGAAGCTTAGTATTTACAAATTACCAACGTAAGAAAACGCTATTGATTTTCCTAAAGCCTTCAATGTCGTGCCGCATTAAGTAAGCAAAAAATACAGGTTGTATGTGATTATAGGGTTTTTATTTAAATTATTTACGGAAATTACTTGCGCTTTTCGAAAAATATAATAATTTTATTTATATAAAAACAATCATTTAAAAGGAGTCCTACGCGCTATTACAAATAAATATATGAATAAATAATAATAAATAAATATCAGGGTTAATAACTCATTGAGGTAACCTGATAGAACCTGTATCACGATAGATCAGGCAGTAATAGAAGAAGAGGAGGTGGATCATGAAGAATAAGGGCCATGACTAACACTCAGACCTCAGCAACATTACAGCGGAGTTGATAAGAAACAATATCATGGCTGTTCAGGATAGTTTGAGGAATCTACGAAACAGGGAGAATACCACAAAAAATTAGTAAAAACATAATTATACTCATACCGAAGACGACTGGGGCTGATAGATGCAGGACAATTAATTTAGTATCTCATGCATACATTTTGGGGGGGAGGGGGTTAACAGGCTACATGAGGGTGATCCTGAAACTGGCAACTCCCCTTTAATAGCATAGGAAGAGAATTGAAAAGAGGGGATGCGGAAGGTAGAGCAAGGTAGCCTAGCAAGGGTTGACTAGGGGCCCATCGCATGCAATTATTTTGGATTAAACAGGCTTTATTTTTTTAAAGCTTTTGATAATGTGAGGATTTTGAAGAACTCAGGAATAAAATAATCTCTAAAGAAAGCGTTCAATATGAGAATTGATAGAGGGAAAACCAAGGTCATGGAGTGTAGTGTGGGAAACAGTGGAATAACAAGGGCTGTTAGATTGGGAAGGGATATTTTGACGGAAGTTAAGGAATTCTGCTACTTGGGAAGCGTAATAACTAGAGTAGGATAGCACAGGATAGCAACGAAGAGGAACTTACGAGTAATGTGTCTGAATATTAGGAAATTGTTGCTAAAATGTTGGTATGGAGCGTGGCAGAAAGGAAAAGTGTAGATGTTTTTGAAAAATTGTGCTAAGGTAAATGCTGAAAATCTGAACATCGAAATTATAAACAGCGTAAGGGAACAGAGAACAATTTTGAGTACTTTGAAGGGATAGATTACTAGGTCACGTTTTAAGGCACAAGGGCCTTGTAAAATTAGCATTACAGGGAAGTGTGTGGGGTAAGAACAAAAGAGGAATAGAATACTCTAAGCAGTTTACGGAGGATGTGCGTTGTGCTAGTTATGAGGAAATGAAAAGGCTTGCGCATGATAGGTTAGCATGAGAACAGTCTAAGGACTGAATACCACAACAACAACAATAAATTATGACGCAGGTTGCGTAAATGACTGAGCCGGACTTTGTCCTGTCAGGAGAATGTTTGTCCTCATACACGCTTTCCTTTGATATTTATCCACTGATTGTATTTGGTTTTAGGTTGTAATATATATTTGTTGTTACGAAATTCCTTAGCAATGTTTAAAGGAGAGCTCCAATGCGGCTCCATTGCAAGGAATTTTGCGAAAATAAATTTTAAACCATTTATAAAAGGCAGCGCAAAAGTTAGAAAAGTATTATATATCTGTATAGAGGAGAGAGGAGACTCAGGGAATTCATCTTTCAATGTTCTTCATTACTTAAAATTACCTGCCGCCGTTACAACACGTGTGCTTTCTTTGTTTTAGTTCCTTGCATTTATTGTTTACTATATTGGCAATTAGCAAAAAGATATATGTACCTCGTATATGGAAGTGGCGACGTTTTCGCATTGCTTAGTTGATTGCAGCTACTGCGCATGAGCGACAGCTTCTGCCTCACCGTCGTTTCCTCATAGCTTTCTCCTCACAGATGAGGATCTACATACTTTTCCTTAGTCATGAGTTAATTGCCTTGAGCGAGTCTCTCCAGGCATTCCATGGGCCCCTTACAAATGTTATAAATAAAAACTACTCATATAATTGCATTTAACGGCATTTATTTCTTTTCGTTTCTTCAGCTGTCGTATCAAATATCAATCACACAGTCTCCCCTCCTTTCTTCTGTCATCCTTTCTCTCTTTCTCGGGAACCTTTGTCCCTCAGCCCTTCTAGTTCAAGCGTAACATGTTGGAGGTGGTTGACCTACTGTAGTGCATTAGGACCCGTCCTCCAATTTATACGAATTTTTGGATTTTTAAACGATATAAAAATTTAGCAACAACATTCTAATTGGCGACAGGCAGGTAAGAATGTTTTTTTTCCCGACGTCAGGCTTGAGAACTGGATACATGCTTGTCTGCAGATAGACAATAATAACCTTTCAAGATTTCGAAGGACACTGTTCTCTGTGTCATGGAAATTTGCTCGCGCTGGACGAAGGATTCATGAGGTTGGCCGAACAAAAATCACGTGGGATAGCGTTTTCTCTTGAAGAAGGGATATATGAGTTGAGCTGGGAGGTGAGGAGCCGACAAATATTCAGTGTGGTGGAAACCGTTGAGAAAGGGAGGAGGCAGAGTAAGAGAATGGCTCCAGACGTTGAGAGGGCGAGGAGGTAGAGATGGAGACTTGATCAGGACGCCACGGAAAGCTGTGGAGAAAGGTCGGAGCCAGGCCAGCGGTCAGGGCTGCCATCCTACTTTACCCTCCCGATTCAATAAAACTTTCCTTTCTCGCAGCACATTTTTTTGAAAAAAAAACGTAGTGTTTCCACATCAATGAAGCTAATATTTTATATTTATGACTTTCAACCGCTCCAAGAACAACTTTGTTCCACTCTTCTGCGATGCGCAGTACATAAGTTAGTAGAGGTCCACTAATTAATTGAATTAAATTTAATTAACACAGATGGTTTAAACTTTGCGGTTAGGTTCGGAAGGGTTTGCACTGTTTTCTGTTAAATTTTTAGACCATTTAAAGAACGTTTGAAACCTATGAGTTGTCAAACTCCCAACATTACAATAATCAGAAAATTGTTCTCCAATTTTGATTTTTTTCTATCTGTTGCTTAAAACAATTCCTCTATGCCTGTTTCACTTAATTGCTCCAATAGGATATCATGAGGCACTGCATCAAAGTCTATAAGAACCCCATCTACTCTACCCTCATTACCTACTTCATCTTCCTGAAATAGATTTGTCCTTTGGATTTGGCAGGAGAACCCTTCCCAAAAACCATGCTGACCATTAAAAAACCACCCTTTTCTATGAACTTGAGATCTAACGTAGGCTGTTACTAAGTGCTTCTTAATCTGAAGTAAGACTGATGGATCTGACGCCTGATCTTATACCATATTTGTAAATTGTTATAATAATAGCAGTTTTCCAATTCGCAGTGACTAGTTTTTTCATTTATGTAATCAATGTCTGATTGTTTTCGTCTTACTCTCAAAAAGTTCCAAACTTCTATCATTTTCCTCTAACTGAAATTGGTTATCACTAACGTTAAATCCTGAAATGAAGTATGAATTTAGAATATTTGATGTTAGCCTGTAGCCGTTATTCCCTAAAGAGTCATTGCTTTGTTTCCACTTGCAAACGAATTTCTAAAGTTTTCCCCAGCTGTTCTCATGGCTATCGGTTTTCATTTTGCATAAGAACTTCTCTTGCGCCTTTTCTTTTCTATTTCTAATCATTTTAATAAACCTTCGAAGTTTTGTAACATTGCAGTATTTACATTTCTACATTTCAATCTGTTTTATATGTTAGTTATTTAAGGAACGTTCTGATCTTGAGAAACTCTCCGGGAAAGATTTACCTTAACGTATAGACGACGAGACGAAGATTGCTTCTCATTCTCATTTCAGTTTGTGTATGCTGCACGCATTCCTCACGAAATGGGAAATCCCCAGTGACCTTCCTTCGCCTTCGCATCACAAATATCTCTTGAAAATTATCTTTTATTTTTCCCTGTTGCGAAGGAGAATCACGGCTTCCAGTGAACAGTGAACGGGGTATCTGATGAGGAATGTATCAGTCGGGATTTCCATCAATCTTCAGAGAAGAGCCGATAAGAGGCAGTTGTATTTAATATGGAAAAGTTAAAGACAGAAGAACTGCTTGATTTGAAGCTCAACCAAAGGCCATTCTACTAAATTTAGAAGAAAAGACCCAGGAATGTAACCCGCATTCAGGCCAGGGCTAGTCTAGGAACATTCCTCTACTCTGTAGTAAACCACATATTAAGTAGTTATTAAGATTGATATGTACCAGACGTTAAGATATTAGTTATTAAAGTATATAGAGCCTTTATTTTAGTATCCGGTTGAGCGCATTAAATGCAGGATATTTGTTACATGACGTTTAGGAGGGTATCGCCCTCGGTATTGAGACTGAGATAATCGAGATCTGATTGCTTCGTCGAACCTTAAATTCCTTTGTAAATAATTCACTCATTAATGTTTTCCTTGTTAAATAGTCGTGTGTAAATAAATTTCCCAAGATTTATGAATTACCATTTTAATTCAATTCCCCGCCCTTCCTACATGATGAATTGTTCCTTTCGTTGGAAAGACAAAGATGATATGTGATGTATCTTAATTACTGGAACGATAATTTCTTTTTAACATCGTCATCATAGTAATCAGACGTTTCTGCAGTTGCAATGCAGCACGGATTGAAATAGCCTAAATTCTTTCCATTCATTTTGTTTACATGAAAAAGAAACTTACTGCATATTCTAGTTTCGTTTTTAGGCACACATGGGAGATAACAAAGTGTTGTGCTTCTGCCAAGAAGGAAAAGGAAGGTAGACTTTATAAACATTGTAGACCGGATATATATATATATATATATATTATATATATGGCTTTACTAGTAAAATAGTAAAAGAATGTGCTGTTTCTATCACCTAACCACTAGATTTAATAAATGTCTTCCCGCTGGAATTTTTCGCGATGCTTCGAAATATAATGAATATATGGGGTGATACTAACTTATAATTTAAATAAATGGTACTATTTTATAATAAAAACAATAAAACAATTTATTTTAACAAGAACAAACATATATACAATAATAATTATAATTTATTAATGCTTCAATATTTGCGCCGGCTGACACTTGTTTTCAATAAAAACTATTACATATATATTTACAACAATTATTTATAATAAATTCTTAAACACTAAAAATTTTAAAACTCATCTCAGGGTCGCATTTATGGGCCTTCTCATAGAACACAATTAATCCACTTGGATCTGGAAGCAAACAGAAAATTACAGATGCAGTAGCTTAGCTAATCGTCTTCCAGCTCCTTCCTCGTCATTTCTCCAGATCGTCACTGCTCTCCAACAATCTCCTCCAAAGTCTATCTCACCAATTCTCATCTCACCGCTCTCGACCACCAATCTCTCTAACTCACTTTCTACCAATCTGTCTCTCCACCAACATGATCACCAATCAATCTATCACCAAGGTGGCAGGGATGGATATCCTCCAATAATATCCATGGTTGGTTACTCGTTTCTCGCTTAACTTTGGGAAACTCCCGAGCCACGTCACCGACTCTAGGTTTGGTGGCCCAAGTGCCAGCCGCTGTCTCCTTTCTCTTGTTTCTTCGCCGCCAAAGCCCGAGCAGATGTATTTGTTCGTTACAGAAAGTCGCCTGATTAAGAAACGATCACCATCCGAAATATCAAATTATAGGCCCATTTCTCTCCTTCCTATTTTTTCTAAAATACTTGAAAAATTAATACATATTGGGTTAGTTCATATCTTGAATAAATATAAGATTTTATCAAGAGAATATCGTGTATGGCTTCCTTAAAGGAAAGTCCACAGACAGCGCAATGTACTGCTTCATTCAAAACATACACAATTCAAGGACTGAAGGTAGCTGCCATATTTGCTGATCTCTCAACCCTACGTCACCAAATACTAATAAAATAGTTGGAATATAATGGAATCCGGGGAAATGCGTCCCTTCTACCAAGATCGTATCTTACAACAAGTAGTTATTGGAACTAAAGACGGTAAAGAGAAGTATACGCGCTAGAAGAGTGAGACACATACGAAGTGTAAATCAGACAGAGAGTCTTGGCTACAAGAGGCATGCAAAGCGGTTGAATATTTCATGGGGAAAGGGAAAATAGACGTAGCTTATAGGAAAATCAAATAAATATTCGGCGAAAAGAAACATATTAGCAAAAACACAAGGAGAGCGGATGGATAAAGAAGAAAAAGCAATAAAACGGAAGTAATATCTAAAAGAGCTGTATCATGGTGGAAATCTAGTTCAGTCAGTAATAGAAGAAGAAGAGGAGGAGGTGGATGATGAAGAGTTGGGTCAGAGTTAGACAGGGCCATGGCTGACAGACATCAGCAACTAGGAATTGATAACATTCCAGCAGAGTTGATCAAGGATGTTGAGGATAGTTTGCAATATCTACGAATAAGGAAGAATACCGGAAGATTTTAGGAACAACATAATTATACCTATACCGAAAAAGACTGGCGCTGATAGATGCGCGTCATTTAGTATCTCATGCATGAAAATTATTAACGAAAATAGTATATAGGAGGATGGAATGTCTAATAGAATGCGACAGTTAGGAGAAGATCAGTTTGATTTCAGGAAGAATGTAGGGACAAGAGAAGCAATATTGATTTTGCGACTAATTTTAGAAGACAGGAATAATATAAAACGGCCTAAGTTCACGGCATTTGTTGATGTAGAAAGAGCTTTTGATAATGTGAGGATGTTAAAGAACTCAGGAATAAAATATAGAGAAAAAGAGGGCAATCCGAAGTAATTAGAATAGATAATAAAGAAAAGAAAGCATAAATGAAGAAAGGAGTAAGACAAGGATGAAGAAAGTTAAAAGTGAATATGGAAAATGAATCATACTGCTACACTTTGCCGACGATATTGTAGTATGAAGAGAGACAGAAGAAGACTTGTAAACCATAACAAGTGGCATGAACGTGGTCCTGGAGAAGGAGTTCAATATGAGGATTAATCGTGGTAAAACCAAGGTAATGGAGTGTATTATGGGAAACAGTGGAATAACAAGGCTGTTTAGTTAGGGAAGGGATATTTGAAAGGAAGTTAAGTAATTCTGCTACTAGAGTAGGATAGCACAGGATAGCAAGGATGGGGGAATTTACTTAGGTGTAATATAAGTGGGAATCTTAGGAAATCGTTTCTACAAATGTTGGTATCTAGCGTGGCGTTATATGAGCGCGAAACGTGGACGATAAGAGTTGGGGAAAGGAATGAAAGGCTCTGAAAAGTGGTGCTTTTTATTATCATTAGATGTGTGGATAGAATCAGCCGAGCCTCTGGGCCTACGGCCTACGGACTGATGATAAATTAAGGGGGAATGACGATGCTTGTTATTCTCTGAGAACACTAATGCAACACGTTGGTTGGTAAAAAAAATGTACGTCAAAATGGTTTACTTCACGTATTTTCATTCAATTATGATATATGGCGTCTCTAATTGCTCCAGGAGTAATGAAATAGCGAGCCATTAGAATACTTTCTAGATGAAGTAGCAAATCTTTCTTCAAAATTTTGCAAATACTTACTATATCAAGCGTATATATTCATGAGGTTTGTAAAGCGGAACATAAATTTGTTTCAAATGAATGGCGAATTTCATGAATACGCGACCAGAAATCAGTCAGCTTTAAGCCTTCAATACTGGGTAAATTTTATACAACAGGCTCGTTCTACAGGTTAAGAACAATAATAACTACAAAAGTAATGTCTGACATAATATATTTCCTCCATCGAGAACTAAAGGAAACAACAATAAATTAATAAATCAAAAATAAATGACACAACAAACATGTATTGTAATCTCTTAAAATCGGCTGCGAGTTCGCAAACTTGACTTGTATTCAGAAATTGACAGGGTTTCGAATTATATTTCCAATTTGCTTCTGGGATCTTTATAATTTTTCTGAATTTTGCGACTATCGCGTATATATATATATATATATATATATATATAAATGAATCCTTATTTCTCTTGGTCACAACTTTACCGATTTCAGTCATATTTTTTTAAAAGATTTATAATACTTAGTACAAGGTTCTTATGGAAAGAAAAATTAACAAAATTGCGCAGAAAAGTGTAATATTTCATAAAACTTAACTGCAGGAAGGAAGGCTGCCTGGCATCCGCGCGTTTGAATCTCCAAACTTATTGTGCGTTGCCTATACTCTTCATCTGCTTACGCTCCGAAACTGCTCAACTGATTACAATGAAAATTTCAGGGACTGAAACAGGAGTTTTTACTTAAAGATTCGTGTATGACTCATTTCGAAATCTTGCAGAGTTGAGAATATATTGATGTAATCCATTGATTTGGCGCGGGAAAGGCGGCGTAAGAATCAACTGCGAATTAAAATCCCTATTAACCGTTCGTATTCCATTCATCGCACTTATTATGTTATTATAAGCATGAGAGAGGGGGAGAGAGAGGGGGGTGAGCAGTATCACTAGATGTACTGTTATAAATGTGTGAAAGCCGACCCTGCTAAAACGAACTGCGAGTTATAAGGTTTTCCGTGAAACGATCATGAGCTTTGTTTCTCTCTCTTCTTTGTCAATTACTGGACTGGACGGACGTGTTCCCATAGTATTCATAGATAGACATTCATTAGTATTGAATTACTGTTTCTTTTGCAACAGGAAAACTTGTCTGTTTCGTGTGTTATTATGTTTATTTAGAGGTTTATCGTCGTGTTATTTATTGTTAGTGATAAGAAAAAGCCACCAGTGAGCCATTGGCGTAAGTATAACACAAGTCGAGTTCATAATCTTCGAGACAAGGAGACTGAAGAAGAGCGCAGGCAGCGTTTGAAGGCGAACAGAATGATAATTTCTCAAGCGAGATCTACCACTAACCCATGCCGTCAGCTTCAGGCGAGAGGTGACAAAACAGACGATCAAACTTAACAATTAGATAGATACATAGATTTATTACGTTACAATGGCCTGAGCCCTGGTGGTGGCAACATACATTTAATATTCCAATAAAGGAATATAAGTTAAAGAAATAAAAAATAAAATAAAATTATATTAATATAAACATTCAATATACAAATACTTTAACACTAATTCTAAGCCTGAATAAAATAAGTTAAACCATTTCCCTAATTCTGTCCCTAAATAATTTGACTCTCTTCGTAAAAATCGCTAGTAGACTAGGAACTGGCAAATAATTACAGTCTTTTATGGTCCTATTTACTAAGGAGTATTCACCCTTGTCTTCTCTCATCATATCTCATAAGCTACATATGTTGTTGGTATATGAATACGAGTTTTGATATGACTCCAGGCAGTGCCCTCGCCCTCCCTCTTTTTCCTCCACATTGCCGTACACGTGCCTCTAGAAATATTTGCTTTCCCCGCCCTGTTTCGAAGCCTGTCGACCGCGTGTACCTGATCCCATACTCTAGGATATAAGCCATGTCTTTGGTACTTTTTCCCTCCAACCTTCCCTTTCCCTGTTACTGAATTGATGTGTTCTCCCCAATTCAAGTCTTCGCTCAAATTTATTTACAAGTGTCTTCTTTTAAAATATTTTCATCCCCTAATTTATATTCAACTAGAAAAACGTTTCCCATTTTTGTAAATACAATCGATTTACTTTTTGCCGCCGCGTTTACTTTCATCCCATTTCCGTCCGACCAACGATGAATTCTGTTCAGATCAGATTGATGAATATTTGCATCTTGGACGTTTCTAATTTTTCTATAAATGATACTGTCATCGTCAAATAATCTTACCTGAGTCTCAAGACCTATCGTCTAATCATTTATATATCATAAGGACCTTAGTGGCCCGATTACGCTTCCCTGACGTCACTTCAACTGGCTCAGATATTTCTCCATTCATCCCCCAAACACTGAGCTTCCTGTTATCCAGAAACTCGCGAATCCAGTTTAAATTACTTATGAATGTTAGCGTATAGCTTCCGAACGACTGCCCTAGGATTAGGGGTGGAATTTTTATATGTAATAAAGGCTCAAGTTTGAGTCGAAAAACAAATCTTGAGGTCAATTATGTTTATAGTGTTTTCCCCGCCAATATTTAAATATAATTTCAATCCCTTGCAGCATGTGAAAATAACAAGGCAATTATCAACTTTGGGGTCGAGATCGGTGTTAAGGGGGTCGCTGTGCTACCTTTAATATGCGATTTAAGTAAAAATTAATCCCTTAAGTGGGGAGGAAATTTCATTGTGTACTGAAAATATTTTTAGTCTTGTTATTGTACAGGGAATGCTTTTGACTGTCGAGATACTGGAAGTATATTTGACGTTTACGATGCCGGTTTAGTCATTTGTTGATCAAAAATTAAATAATGTGCCGGGATAATATAAATAAATACGCGGGCAACGCAAGAAGAAGTGAATTGCTTTTTCAAAGTAAATCACCATTGGAAGTAATTATTTGTCCTTTTATTTAAGTTTTGATAGTAATTGTGTTGGTTGCTGGCAAGTAGAGCGAGTCCTCAGATAGTCACGCCACACGTTGCCGCAACATCCACTTCATCCCGTCTCTTCAGTAGCTTCTTGCTCTCCTTTATTTCATCAGCTCTGTGGACATTGGAAATTTCCCGTCGGTTTCATTTCATGTCAAGGTCGAGGTCCTTCCTCCTACGCTCCATTGTGTCCAGTCTTCGCCTCCGCGAAGCAGGTGTGGTGCTTCTTAACTAACATCGCAAGCAACGTTCACCAAGTTCTTGCACGGTAAAGTTTCCCCTTGCTGAGAGAAATAGGAAACTGTACTGTGACGTCAATACTTCAGGACAACTATGTCTTTAACTTGTATACAGAACACGCAACGAAAGAAGCTAAAACTGAATATGGAAAAGGAATCACACTGCAAGGACAATAAATTAAAACCCTAAGCATTGCCGATGACGATATTGTAGTATTAGGGGAGTGAGAAGAAGACTTGGCATGCACCAGGTCACGAAGAAAGACTTCAATTATTATTTATCACTTAGCTGCTATTGGGCAAAGAAAACACAAATACAATTACAAAAAGTTTACACTAAGGAAGAATTTTGAACTGCAGATTTGGACCTGAAAAAGAAAAGAAAGGAGTCACACAAAAATCACTTCACAGCACTTCACTATTATCACTACTCAATATTTCTTAGCCTGATTTAGGACTTTAAATCCTTTCCACCCAACTCCTATCGTCCACGTATTTCTCCCATATAACACGCCACGCTCCATACCAACATTTTCAGCAACGATTTCCTAATATCCACACTTATATTACCCGTAAGTAAATTCCTCTTCCTTGCTATCCTACTCTAGTTATTACGCTTCCCAATTACCTTGCCTTCCCTCGAAATATAGAGGTTATGTATAAGCCTCCTTTCTCGATATTTTATTGCAGTTCTCTTCAAAACCCTTAATTTTGCGTTCCAGTTAACGTTATCACACGCTTTTCCTAAATCTAGAAATGCCATATGAACGTAGGCCGGTTATTTCTTATCCTGTATTCTAAAATTAGTCGCTAAGTCAAATTTGCCTACATTCTTCTCAAAACCAAACTGATCTTCTCCTAACTCGCATTAGATTTGACGTTCCATTCTCATATATACTATTTTCTTTAATATTTTGCACGCATGGGATCCTCAACTAATTTTCCTGCATCTATCAGTCCCGGTCCTCTTCCGCATGGTTATAATTACGTGTTTACTAAAATGTCCTGTTATTCTTCCTGTTTCGTAAGAGCGCTTCACCCCAGAGTGACTGCGAGGCTCACCTGACTGTCGGGAATGCCTCTCTCTCTCTCTCTCTCTCTCTGGGTATTTTTTTATCAAAGTTCTCACATGTCAAGACACCTTCACCTATTTTAGGAGGTATATGTACAGGGGTCGAAGACCTTGGGCATATGGCAAGAGTTGTCCGCTAATCCCATTGGATAAGTCAGCCAACTACCTCCTGAAACTGGTGGAGACACGGAGAAGGGAATGCTGCGTCCCCACAGCAAACTTTATTATTAGTATTATTCAACCCATTAGTCCTCGGTTGAGTAAATAGGATACGTCAAATATAATATTATAAGAAATATACAAAATTTTACAACTAAGAATTGAAGGACAAAAAGAGGAAACATGAAATTGAATCTTCAATTTTCAGTGGACGGAGGAGGAAACAGCAGAAGATCGTGCTGCGTAGGTTGTTCCCGTCCAACATGAAAAAGAAAATATGTCAGCAGTTAAATTCTAGTAGAGTATAGTTGTAAAGTAATAGGAGAATTTGATAGGAAACCAGAAAACTGTTTTAGTCCTTCCAACTCTTTAATACGCTCCATTCATTAACAGAGATTTACAACTCTTTATAAATTATTTTTGAACCTTTAAAGCTTTTATTTCCTCCTGGAGACTGTTGTATAGATTTATACCAGAATAGTGAATGGAGGCTTGTTTCAAAAAGACTTAGACGATGTTTTTCAACACGGAGCTGAGAAGAGATTTCTAGTGACTTGAACAGCATATTGAATTATTGATGTTGCTCCATACAAATTTTAAAATTTCTAAAATATACTCTTCTCCCGTCATTCGGAAGGGCGTGAGAATAGTAACCAACTTACCTGATGCAGGTTTTCTCTGCATCTCTTTAGGAGAAAAGTCGGGTAGAATCCTTAAACTATAGCCCGGGGGCCAAAGTAAACCCTTGCTAGGCTACCTTCCGCATCCCCTTTTTCAATTCCCTTCCTATTACACATCTGTTAGTGTGAAGGAAAGGACGTGTTGAGGAGTGAGGTGTTAATGGCGTTGCCCTTCGGAGAAGGACTGAGGTGTTAACAGTCCGTAAGGTCTCCAGCTGCACGTACACGAACCGATATCGAAGAATCACTAATTGCAGGTTACGGAGGAGGAAAGTCCGGAATCGTGATTTAAAATACGGGGAAACCCATTTCCAAAGTGAATGACCGGTCGTCACCTGCAACACTCGGCTCTTGTTTAGTACAAACATACTGTAATTTATCAACAGAAATATAGTCAATTAATTACGAGCGCACGAAACCAATTAACATTTCAGAAAAAAGGATAAAAAAGTCGCAACTACTTAGGGTTTTTCTTGGTTAAGCAATAAAAAAGCGAGGCACTAACTTTAAATTCGGAGAGAGGGACACATACGACCTCATGTCACCTCTTGGACACACGATGTTGCGTCTTATTCATTGCAACTTCCTGAGAGGAACTATTAAAGGAAACCAGGTGATATGAGGTGTTAAAGACCTGAGCAATTGATAACATTCCAGCAGAGTTGATAAGAAGCAACAATATCATGGCTGTTCACGATAATTAGCGAAACAGGAAGAATACCACAAGATTTTAGTAAAAACATAATTATACTCATACCGAAGTGGACTGGGGTTGATAGATGCAGGACAATTAGTTCAGTATCTCATGCATGCAAAATATTAACAAAAATATTAGGATGCGAAGTCAAATCGGATGTGTATTAGCTGAAGTTCAGGTTGGTTTTACGAAGAATGTAGGGACATGAGAACCAATATTAACTTTCCGGCTAATTTTAGAAAACAGGATAAGAAAACATCGGCCAATTTTCATGGCATTAGTAGATTTAGACAAAACGTGAACTGGAACACACTATTAATGTAAAGATTTTGAAGAGCACTTGTATTAAATGTCGAGAAAGGAGGCTTGTACATAACCTCTACAGAAGACAGGCAGCAGTTATTACAATAGAAGAGTTAAAAGAAAACTTGGAAACCATAATGAATGGCATGAACGTGGTCCTGGAAAAAAAGTTCAATTTTAGGATATATAGAGGTAAATATAAGGTAATGGAGTGTAGTATGAGAAACACAGGAATAAGAAAGGCTGTAAATAGGGAATAGATATTTTGACGGAAGTTAAGGAATTCTGCTACTTGGGAAGCGTAATAAATAGAGTAGGATAGCACAGGATAGCAAGGAAGGGGAATTTACTCGCGGGTAATATAAGGGTGAGTATTAGTAATTCGCTGCTAAAAATGTTGCTATGTAGCGAGACGTTATATGAGTGTGAAACGTGGACGATAGGAGTTGAGAAAAGAAAAAGAGTAGAAGCCTTTGAAATATGATGCTATAGACGAATGCTGAAAATCAGTTGGGTGGATAGAATCACTGTCGAAGAAGTTGTAAAAAGAATAGGGGAAGAGCGAACAATATGGAAAGACGTTGAATGAGAGAAGGGATGAGTAATGGGCCACGTTTTAAGAAATTGTAAAATTAGCATGAGAGGGAAGTGTGTGAGGTAGGAACAGAAGGGTGAAGCCAAGGATGGAAGGCGCTAATGGAGGAATTCATCAGCAGTATTGTGCCGCGCCTGTAACGTATGGCAACCGTTCAAACACCAGAGCTGAGAGTAAGACGGATGTTGCAGGTGAAAGGAAATCCATTACTTTGAGAATAAAATTCTATTTTCCTGAAGTGACAAAATTATATTTCAGAGAACGTTTTTCTTCGTCGGTGCAAGTCACAAACATGCATCCCTTTCATGTTTCGTCCAGTGTCCGTGTTGTGTTTATATTGACTTTTGTCTATATACATTTTATTTTAAGATTATTTGTCTTTAATTATGTACCTAATTTTGTTCATTTTTAATGCATGGCGTATCCTATTTTCTCAATCGAGGATTAATGGAAACAACAATAAATCATTCCCATCCGTGTTTTCAATCGCAACTTTTTGGCGTCTGTTTTGCAAGTGCGATGTCAACGAAGACAGGGGAACTCCTCTCATTCCGTACAAGTCTAATTCTCTGAGTAGAATATTATGATCTAACGCTTTCCAGAGGTCAGCAACAATGCCAGTCCTGAATACTTTGAACCAAGTCGCATGAAGCTGTGTTTCCTCTAATAAAACCATGTTGCGATGTGGAAATAAGTTAGATCTGTAAATCTCATAAGCAATGCTTTGTCAAGAATGTTTGAGAATATTGGTAAGAGGGAAGGAAATAGGGAGAGACGTGTGACCTTCCTGTGTAACTTGCGCGTCTTTTAGAGCATCTGGAAATATACAAGTTAGTTATGAACTGAATTGGAATTACAATTTCACGTTTAATGATCTTACTGTTGATTCTGTGTAAGTCACTAGCAGATGAAGTTTTCAGATTATTTTTATTGACCGGGAGTAGAAAGGAAGACTTAGTAACCGTGTTTCTGTAGTTGTGCAGCATCTCGCTAAAGCTATTACATGTCTCTATAGCTTGCTTTTCTAACACATCACGGGAAACGTTAATAAAATACTAGTTAAAGTCACATGCTGCTTCTTTACCTGACATAGGCTGTTCGTCGTTCATTATTAGTTGTATATCGTTACGGTCTTTAGAATTACCGGAAGTAACTTTGATAACGTTCCTTGTCGCTTTTATTTTATTTTCCGAATTAACAATATATTTTGCATTACCTAGTTTTTTTTTGCGGCAGGGATAGATTTTTTTATAAATACCTTTATATTTAATATAAAATTTTTTAAATTCAGTGCTTGTATTATCTTTTTTAATTTATGATGGCGACATAGATTTTCACGTTAGGTGCCCACGTATTTCGTTTTTGCTAACGTGACAGAGACTGTCCTAGAGTTTACTCTTTTAAATCAACATCACAAGTATTTACACATGGGTTACTACATTCATAACATTCCGTGCCATAAATGCAGTTAACAACAACAACAATAATAGTAAATTATAACTCTTACAATAATCTAGACGTGTAAAATGACAACACTGCGAATTGCTAACGCTAAACTCGTTAGTAAAGAAACGGGCATCATAGAAATTTTTTACACCCTTAAAGTTACGAACTGATACATGATTAACTATAGGTATTTCAACTCGAGTACACATCACATGTACAAATCAATATTACAGCCAATTCTCACCATAAAATATATAATGAGTCATTTAATGAATAACAAACCTATGGAAGTGATTGTTTACATTATTTTAAATGTGACTTGGCCGTCTCAGCTACCATGTTCTTGGGCATCAATATCAAAAGGTAGACAATTCTTTTCTTTCAATTTACATTAGTGGAAAGTAACGTTAAAGATACAACCTAACAAGTTGATTGAAAGAAGAATAACGCCGATGTACCCAAATGAACATCTGTTTTGATGAAGTCCTGCAAGAATCATTTATCACAGAGCGGTGGTCATCAAGGTTCTTCAAGCTTTTAACCACAGGAGGTGGCACAAGCGCAGGACAAAATACCAATTTTTTCTGATATATTTGCAGGCCCAAATGAAGTCGCCGGTCATGAATGTTTTGTGCCTTTGCAAGTTGTGATGAACAAATTGCGCCCTACCTTCCAGTCAGTCCTTTATGCGCAATATCGCATATATTTCTCAGTCAGCATGGCAGACTAGATGGCTGCGATTATATAAAATCGCTGATTAACAACCTGCCTTATAGTTCAAACGGGAGTCGTATCATCCATTTTCTACCATCGTAGACCCCCTCGGCTGCATTTTACGGCGTCAAATTTCAGGCACCCGTGACAAAAAATCCCTTCAGTAAAACGTAGCAAACACGTTTTACGCGTGGCAATCTGTAAAGGATTTGAGTAATTTCATTCTTTCTTAACACACACAAAATTCTCCCTTTATTCAATGCATATATTTATAATTTACAGTATTAAAATAAGACTAGTTACGTAACACTGACCACAATTGGGAAATGTGATAGAGATATTCAAAAAATTGTATAACATTGCATATAAATATACATAAAGTATAATATGTATTATGTAAATATACAAGATCACGATCAACGCCCCATTCAAAACATTATGTACTTTGAACACCTATTTCTGTCTAAAACTTAAGAAAGAAGGGAGTGAAACAAAAACCTAAACACATGTCCATGATTAACTCTTTTCATCCTGCTACAAAGAAAAAGTAATATTGCAAATACAAACAAAATGATTAACATGCCCAACTTTCCAACAGGTTCAAACAAGTCATATCAAAACATGGAAATTGAAATTGGTTATGTCATATTGTCAGCTCACACATCCAAAAAACTCTTCGGATTACTACGTGCTTAAATAAACGGTAAATAAAATATTGTTTTCAATTATTATTGATCAACATCACTCATCACAAAAATAACTGAATAGTTTTTAAATTAAAATGCCACGTTGTTTTGTAAAATAATGTGGGAAATAATTTTGAAAAAAGTTAGATAATTATTTTTCTAAACTTGGCTCTAATTATATGCCCAGAACAAAATCATTAATGTAACATGATAATCTTAATACAACAATTACAAAAAGAAAACAATACCAGTTCCATGCCCATATAAATAAACTTGGCACCATGGCTTCATTAAGGCAAGCAAACTCTTAAATGAACCACTGAGAAAACTTGTGAAATAAAGATACTAACCAACAAAATTCTCTCTCTCTCTCTCTCTCTCTCTCTCCCCCCTCTCTCTCCCTCTCTCCCCCTCCCTCCCTCTCCCCCTCCCTCCCTCCCTCTCCCCCTCCCTCCCTCTCTCTCTCTCTCACACACACACACACAGAGAGGAAAGAATCTGTATGTCAAAGAGACCACGGAAAAGTTTTATGTACTTGATGCAAATTATAACCTGAATTCTCACTGAAGCAGAAACATGAAATGCATTACATGTGCAAAATTAAAATGTGATTGAAGTGACCACGGCACCAAAAGCAAGCAAAAAAGCACCAAAAATGGTTATAATCAAAAACTCCATTTAACACTTCCCTCTTATGTAAATAAGTACATTACACAAATTTAGTGCATGCCAAAATGTTGATAAAAAGTTGTTTCAAAGTCAAATGGCTATAGCATTATATAAAAAAAATTCATACAAAAGAAATAAAAACTGACTAATATCATACAACAGTTTCATAACTCAAGAAAAAGAATTGATCTGACGATACAGAGGCAACGGTCCTTCAGTGCTGCCGGCGACTCAGGATGTTGAGGTACTTTCCGCGTGTCATCTCCTTCGCCTCCTCAAGACCCAGCTGGTAGGCGATGTCGTGCAGCTTCTTTACTTCAGAAATGAGACTTGCCGCAGTCAGACTCCCAAACTCTGAAATTATATACAATAAAAACTTTTAGGTTATAGAGTGACACAACTACTTAGCATCCTTAGTGATTAAAAAAGTTGCCACCCGTTTATATTTTATACTTGCAGATTTCTCCTTTCTGATCTGCTTCATTCTGGCTATCTGGCATCTGAACTGTTCCACCGCTGCCTTCAAATGGCGTATGCAGTTCAGGATTTCATTACAAAATAGAAATAGAAAATTGTGATAGGTTCATAAATTTGTCAGAACTTGGAAGGATATGTGATAACTTATTCCCATTAATATCAGTTTACAGCAGGACGACCCAAGTCCTACTTATCATTCCTCCGAGGCCAATTCCCAACAATAACTTATTGTATGGCACTACCATTCAGGTGCTTCCCTGTTCTATTGAGAATTAATTCACAAGCTACATCATGCTTCAGAGCCATAAGCTATTGATGGCACTGATCTGAGAGAAATTGGAAATTAATATAACAGGAAGTGAATTTAATAATATGCACGCGTAGCTATTAAATTCAAAACAATTCATCAGAATACAGTCCCATTTCTCCGTCTAATACTCACGATCACACAGGAACAAACTTACGATGTAGCAGGTTGATGTCTTCGTTGTCCAGTTCTCGAGTCCAGGGCTGGGAGTTTCCGCCGCTTCGAGGTACGTTCGAGCTCAAAAAATTGGACACACCTGGAACTATAAGTCCGAAACGGACATAACTCACGAATGTCCCACTTCCGAAGAGTGTGTGAAATGCATTATCGTCTACATCATACTGCATTTGAAGGGCACAATTAGATAAGAACTGATCGAAGAACTTGTTTATATTTCTAAATGTCATCTTGAAGCATTAACTATAAAAGTAATGTCATGTGAAGAAAATTAAACATAACACCAAATCTTTGCATCGGGTCCATTCCATGTCAGTTCAACCCAGCCATGACACCCATGGTCTCAGATTTTAATGAAACTTGGCTTGTTTGTTCCTTGATATGATGATATGAAATATTTCTGCTCTATCACAAATGGTTTTTGTTTTACAGCCTGCTTCAATAGGAAAGGAAGCCAGAAAAAAAATGTATCTATAAACTATCTGTAAGTGGTCTGAAAAAAATTCAGAAGTGGTGAAATGAATTTTTTTTAATGAAGGAATCCTGATGGCATTTATATTTTGTACTTCGCATTTCTACACGAATGTCTACAATTCAGATGATTAACAACTTGTAGTTCAAAAGTCAGGATTCCTTGGAAATCAGAAATAGAATTAACGAAATTTTTATCGGCAACTTTGGAGGCCGATGATACTTTTCTTTATTATTTTCGTAATCTAAGCATTAGGTTTATCCTAGTAAGTACTCTGACGAACGGCTGCCTTCTGTGAAAAAACCCGTATTTCAGTCAGAAATGCATATTTCGAACTGAAATTTTTCAGATGTTCATCTAAGGCCTCATAGTACAAACTGTAAAAATTTCACCACAATCGGAAATGGTAGCTCGGGGATCGGTTCTGAAAACTAAGCCACATAACATGGAATGGCCCATTTCCTATTTTTGAAGTGAAAAAAAAAACAATTAGAGTGAAAAAACCATTAATTTTATTTTTTCACGTGTTGGTGTATATCTTTATAAATAATAATTATAAAAGACTTTTGTCGTTTCCCTTTTCCCTCACGATGATATTCCGCTTCGCGTCGATAGTCATATTTCATTAAAAAAAATTCATTTCACCACTTCAGAATTTTTTTCAGACCACTTACTGATAGTTTATAAATACAATTTTTTTTTCTGGCTTCCTTTCCTATTGAAGTATTCCCATAAAAAATTTCATCAACATTGGTTGGTAAATAAGGAAGATATAATGTATTTTCTATGGAAGAACAAATTTCATTTCATCCGCCGATCGAAAAAAAAACACGCGATTTCAAAAACTTTAGCAGGCTGTAAAACAAAAACCATTTGTGATAGAGGAGCAGAAATATTTCATATCATTCCTTATATCCATGAAAGGAACAAACATGCCAAGTTTCATTAAAATCTGAGACCATGGGTGTCGAATCGTATTTTTTGGGTAGATTTGACATGGAATGACCCCATTACAAACACAGCTCACATCATTGTATGTTAATAGTCGATTTAATACAGAATCACAAAGCAATTCATTTTGTACAGACAATAGAGGCATAAAGTAAGTTAATGTATAATGTAATGTCTCACTACTTTGCACAAGAGGAAGATAACAAAAGGTTATAATGAAACCTTCATGTTTTGTAAAATTACATGTGCAGTCACTAAACTTGAATGTCACAATAGTTTCTCTGCAAATTCATAAATTAAATAAGTTTATGAATTCCCGTGCATCATCATTTTTATTCCATAATAGAAAAAGACATACATGGGAACTTTTATGTAAGTGGAGCTGGTGGAGTTACATCCTCCACGTATACACCCCTAAATCGTGATTGGTGCACAAGTAGAGAGGTCACAGTCTGTTAATGTGTATACATTGAAGGGAAAATCCTGATATATACATTTGTGGGATCATATTCCCCTTTAGCCATATGAGATTTCAAAAATGGATTTGTAATTTGTAGGTTTTTTTAAAATAAAATTGCTGTGAAAATGTGAGGGACATTGGATGGCTGGTTTGTTGAAATATTCGAGTTAGAGTAATAAAACTTCTGGTATGGCTTTTATTTTATCACTTAATTTGTGGTTAATTATTTGACAACTTGTTTATGAAATTAGTACTATAATTTTTAATTTAGATTAAATATATTGTAACTTTGCACGAGTAATTACAATACTATATTATGAGTGATGCGTCTTACACCTTGGCGTGAATCGCCAGATAAGTAATTTTTTAAAGAAACATAAAACTTATTTACATGAAAACAAGACATGAATGTACACAGTATGACAGCCATGAATCAAGAAAATTTATGGTTTGTCAGAGTGATGAACACAGATTCAACGGAGTCAATAAATTTGGATGAACATGTGTTTACATTCAAGAGAAGAAGCTAGTATAAATAACAGACTTCCATCATTAGTTCGAACTCAATATTTTTGTAGATACTAGTAATTGAACTAACCACGTTAGCATTTAAAAAATTGAACACAAGCACAGTTTCTTTTGCAATTAAATTTAAATGACGAGCAATCTGTAATTAATCCCCATAAATCCTAATGTTGCAAGCTGATGCTACTAATAGCAGCAGATGACAAGAAGCCAGATAGAAATGAGTATAATGTATAAACTAAATTAATTATCCGGAACAATGGTGTAATTAATTAAAACCAAAATATCGCTCAGATCCTTACTCTTTTCTGGCCACAGCTCTGGTGAAGTCCTGTCGAGTTTCTCCATGCTCAAGAGCGTTTCGTCGAACGATGTCATGTTCCTAGTCTCAAGACAATTTCTAAACGAATATAGTTTCCCGTTGCTTCCAGACGCGATCCATCTACCAGCGCATTAATATGACTTATCACAATTTCCTCCACCTTGCACCACTCACGCGTTTGAAGATTTTGCCATTTCTTAGTTGCGTGAGGTAAACTCCAGAGATGCTAGCTGCAGGGTGCGCTGCCAACCCCTCCAATGCAAACGTCATTTTTGTTAAATAGCTTTATACAGAAAAAAGTACAAAGAAATTTAAATAGCTATAGATAAAATATTTTTAAAAAAGTTTTAAAATTTATCACTTGAAACAATATCTTTGTAAAGCTAGAAACACGAGCAGTGATGTTCGTCGAAGTTGGGTTGGCTGTGCACTGCCTACCGTTTACATCTTGGGCAGATAACTGCCCCTCTTCTTCACTGTATGCAAGTGCTGCCATCACTACAGAACGGGCAGAGAACTCTGATGCATATTTATACTCCTCTCCCATTTCTTGGCAACTACGACCGGTTGGATTGTTGATGTTGCATAGTGTCGATATATTGTTTATATCAAGTTGAATATTTTGAGTTTTTGCGCACGCATAATGTCCATAAACAGGAACTAATCACTTTGTATTTGTGATAGAATAGATGTAACGAGGAAAGGCTTCCTGAAAAAGTCAAACTCAGTATTACGCTACTGTACTATAGATACATAAAAATGAAAACAGTTGTTTAGTAATATTGCTTTATATTATTACTACAGAAATCAAGCAATAATAAAAACAGCAAATGGACTTTGAAGCTGGTTTTCGGTGTTTAATTGCCTCGGTTTCTATTACTTGTTGTTTTATTCCCCTTAAATTTGTCAATTACTGAACAAAACAAAATGAATTATTTTTCATTTCGTGTAATAGTAGTTCGTTTATAGCTATATATTATTATTTCGCGTAGTTGTTTTTCCAGTTAAAGTTTGTGCCGTTGGAGGGTGGACAAAAATTCTTTTTTGAAAGTTAACCTAAAAATTTATAGGCTCATACAAAGTCATACGAACTTTATCCCAAATGCTTTATAAACGAAACTTCTAGGCGCTGTTCACAACAATGATCCACTTAGTCCAATCGCACACTATACCGAACTGCGCGTATTTTGAAAACGCAAAATACAAACTGTTCACCATCGCGCAATCGATAGTCAGCCCTGACACACTCTTCACAATCGATAATTGACAACCGTAACTGCCACCCGTGTGGGCAGCTTATTCTAGGTCGGTGGAGGGGGAAGGGAACATGGTCAGTCATGACTGACACACTGTTGACACGCTCCAAGAAAAGTGAGGCAGTGCTCTCGTGTCAGCAGTTGCCAGTGCAGCACTGACGTACACTGCCCCCGCCATTTGAACTGATCACATCAGTGACACCAACTTGTCTTGAATTCGGAAGTGCAATGTACAAAACCGTTACATTTAGCAGAGCTTTAATAAAATTGAGCCTGTTCACGGACATACTTTTTTCTTAATTACCCATCATAATTACATCCGACAGCTTGATCCTAACATTTGTTACTCACCACAAGCCACAGGAACTATACAGTCAACGAATTGCAGTGGACGTCGTCCTTCACTTTCAGTTTCCTCTGCAAATAGTTTCTCACTATAAATCCGACGCTAAACGAACGCCCTTATTTGTATTTTGTTTCGATTCTTCCCAGCCATGTAAAAAAATGTCGATTCGGTGCCGTTAATTACATCCAACGTTTGAAACCATTTTAAAAGAAACGAGCCAATTATAATACAGAATGTGAAGCTTATGATTTAATGGAATGTACCATCAATAGTTTCGTCACTCCAAGATGCGCTCCATCTAAGAGAGCTGAGACTAGGTCCAGCTGTCGGGCTACATGAGGGTGATCTAATAACCCTAGTTAACCCTCGGCTATCTTTCGCATGCCCCTATAAAAATCCCTTCCTATGCTATTCTGTAGATTTCTCGTCAACAAGGTTTTGGTGAGCGTCGCTTCCAGTCAGGACTTTAAGAAAGTGCGCTTCATTAATCATGGTATATACCTTACATTCGAAAGGCGCAGCGTGACCTTCAGGAGCGAATTATGGACGAATAATTCACGATTCGTTCGACAACGTGCAAGAACAATGACCGGAAGTGACCCGGAGTTATAAAAAATACATTCGTGAATTAATTAGCAACAAGCTCAGAGGAATTTGCTGTGATTTGTTCAGTAGAACGTCAGCAGCCGTGATGGACCTGCCGGATGTCCTTCCCGACAGGGTTGCGGAGTATCTGGTTGACAAAGAGATCCTCCTCACCGGAGGCTCAGGTTTCGTGGGCAAAGTTCTCCTGGAGAAGCTGCTCAGGTCCTGTCCTGGGATCAAAAGGGTCTACGTGCTGGTCAGGTCCAAAAAGGGCAAGAGCCCACACCAGAGGCTTCAGGATCTGCTTGACTCTGAGGTGGGTGAACTTGCTACTCTGCATACATGACTATCACCTGATGAATATTATAGATAATAATTTCTCAAATTATCTGGAATCATAAAATTAATACCAGTCCACATCCAGGGCTTGACCTGGGATCTATCAGACGTGATGCAGCTTTGCTAACCTCTACGTCACAGCCTCCATGTTCTGTTGTTGTTGCGGTATTCAGTCCTAAGGCTGGTCTGATGCAACTCTCCATGCTAACATATCTTGGGAAAACCTTTTCACTTCCTCATAACTAACACTACCCACTTCCTCCCTAATCTTCTTAGTGTATTCCATCCTCAACCTCTCTCTTCTGTTTTTACCCCACACACTTCCCTCTAAGGCTAATTTTACAAGGGCCTCATGACCTATTAATCTATCCCTTCTCTAGTTCAACGTGTTTCATATTGTTAGCTCTTTCGCTGTTTGGTTTATAACTTCCTTGTTGGTGATTCTATGCACCCATCTCATTCTCCTACACAACCGCATTTCAAAGGCTTCCACTCTTTTCCTTTCTGCAACTCCTATCGTCTATGTTTCGCACCCATATAATGCCACACTTCATACAAACATTTTTAGTAACGCTATCCTAATATTCACACTTATATTGCCCGTAAGTAAATTCCTCTTCCTCCTCTGCGCTATCCTACACTTTATGTCTACTATACTTCTACCACCCCTAGTTATTATGCTTCCAAAGTATCAGAATTTCTTAATATCTGTCAAAATATCCCTTCCCAATCTAACACCCTTTGTTTCCCATACTACACTCCATTACCTTGGTTTTCCCTCTATTAATCCACACATTGAATTCTTTCTCCATTCTTTCTCATGTCATTTATTATGGTTTCCAAGTTTATTTCTGACTCCCCTAACACTACAATATCATCGGTAAAGTGTAGGGTTTTTATTTCCTCTCCTACCAGTATGATTCCTTTTTCATATTCCATTTTAACTTTTACATCACCTGTTCTATATATAAGTTAAACAGCATGGGTAACAGACTGCATCCTTGTCTTACTCCTTTCTTGATTTCTGCTTTCTTTTCTTGATCTTCTGACTGCCTTCTGCAGAGGTTATGTATAAGCCTCCTTTATCAATATTTTATTCCAGTGCTCTCCAAAATCCTTAATAATATTTTCCAGATCACATTATCAAACACTTTTTCTAAATCTACAAATGCCATGAACGTAAGCCAGTTTTTTCTTTTCTGTCTTCTAAAATTAACAAAGTCAATATTGCTTCTCTTGTCCCTACAATCTTCTTAAAACCTAACTGATCTTCTCCTAACTCAGATTCTATCTGTCATTCCATTCTCTCCTTTATACTATTTTTGTTAATATTTTGTATGCAAGGGATACTAAACTAATATCTTTCTGATTTTTCTTCTTTATCCAGAATTGACTCCTGATGTTATTGCTAATATTTTTCCTTTCGCCGAATGTTTCTTTGATTTTCCTACAAGCTGCGTCTATTTTCCCTTTCACCATGAAATCATCAACTTCTTTGCATTTCTGTTGTAGCCAAGCCTCTTTGGCAGATTTGCACTTCCTATCTATCTCATTCTTCAGGTGTCTGTACTGCTCTTTACCATTTGCATTTCTCAGGTTTCTATATTTACACCTTTTATCAATCATTTTTATTATTTCTTGTTTTATCTATGCTTTCCTATGATCTGAGTTATTCTTCCTATTTTTTCTTCTGCTGTTCTAGTAATTTCTTCCTTCAAGAGTGCCTACTTCTCTTCTATATTGTTTCTTTCTCCTTTCTCTATTAATCTTCTCTTGATATCTTCTTTGAAACTCTGAAGCATCCGCTATTGTTGCATTTTTTCTAATTCCCATCATTTTGTTCTTATTCCTTTCTTGAGTTTCTTCATTTTTAGCCTGCATTTCATAATGAGCAGATTATGATTCATATTTATATTTGCTCTATTTTATCAGAATCATTTGTGTTATATTGGTTATTGTCTGTTCTCATAATTCAACTTGAGATGCAAACAATTAACTTTTTTTAGCGTATGTAAATGATTTTCCTGTCAATATCCAATATCCAATTCCATATAAAACTCATTGTGGATGGCTGCATTATTTATAGGGAAATGAAATATTCAGTTATGCTGATGTTCTACCATCAGATTGAGAGAAGATATTTAACTGGTTTCTGCAAAATAAAATGAAGATTAATGCTTTCCAAAGTAAGACTATAAATTTACCAAGTAGAAAAGTTGTGAGGGTGTAAATCACCAAGAAGGGACAATTTAATAGAATTATCCAAAACCTACAAATATTTGGGTATAACTTTTACTAAAGACATGTAGAATTTACAGCACTAAGCTTTGTATGTAGGGTTTTAAAGAAGGGCTTCAGAAGGGCTAAGGCTGTTCTATATAGAAGTTTAGTGTGACATTCTAGAGTATGGCTCAGCATGTTGGGACTCTTGTAAGAATGAAAACCTTAATGGACAATACAAAATTCAGAAAAAGATGCATCATACTTATCTTCTACATTTGTCAAATAGAAGGAAATTGGTCTGACTTTGTGCAGAGGGTACACATAAACAAACTGTCCTGTAGAAATTATGTGAACAGTTCTTTTTTACCTACCCTTTACTTTTCCTTCTTTTCTCCTTGGCTCTACAGCCCATTGAGGGCCCGGGCCTGCCGAGTCGACTGCGGACTGTCATCTTGCATGACACATTCCGAATTTGGTTAGCGTATCAATCCTCCAACAGTCTTCATCCCGGTCTTCGCAACCAACCGCTTACTTTTGTAGGAATCATTTGTGCAAGGTTTGACAGAGGATAGCTGCAGGCGTGACACTACACAGAGTATAAAAAAATTCAGAAAAGAGTAACTAATTACAATAGAGTTAATTGAAAATAATAGTGTTCACATTAATAAAATTAAGTGAAGTGGAAAATTAATTAATGTTTTAGAAAAATGAATAGTCTATTAAATTTAAATCTAATATATAAAACATTGCAAGTTCCAAGAAAAGGTACAGAACCAGTACGACAACCTGAAAAGTTATTAGTTTCTTTTGCAGGGGTAGAGTAGTAGTGTGTTTTCTTCTTCTTCTCTTAGTCATGTATTACTTTTTATTGTTGAATATAACTTCATACCTTCATTTTATGTATTTTAAACATTACCAACATGCTTTGCACACAACAATGCAATATTTCTACCTAACTGTGATATGCGGCCTTAAAACCTGCAGACAAGAATAATTAAACTTCTTCATGTTTAATGTTACCCATCTAGTTTTCAATGTATCTAGTTAACTATGTATGACGGTCTCCTTCTATTACTGTACAGTTTGCATGAACATTCTCTGGTGGATATTTCACAATGCCAAGTCATTCTCAAATAGGAAACTCCAGTAAACTCTCAGTTTTTAGATTATGGGAATAAAGATTTTGTCTTTTTCTGCAGAATTGCTCCAAAACATTATTCCATTGCTATAACAAGTGAAAATATACAAAGTAAACTATCTTCATGATGCCTATATATTATTCTAACACATTTGAGACTCTGCTTAATTTAATTCCAAGCTCATTAATACGAATTTTCCAATTTAATTCATTACGCACAGATAATGCTAAAAAATTTGAATAATTAACTTTCCAATATTATCATTTTGTTATCCCATAATTGAGAACCAAGTGCTATAATTTCTGTCTGAAATTGCTCCCAATGTTATTTTTCACAACTACTCCATAATTCGATAACTGAAAACCAGTGCACTATATGATTGAACGATACATTGCTTACTCCTTTTTATTTCTCACATTTTTTCATTTATTAAAATGCTTACGTCATCTGCAAGCAGAATAACTTCAGATAAGTTTGTAATAGTTTTTGGTAAGTCATATATGTACATCATAAAAAGAAAAAGAGCCTTATGGAACCCCTGCCTTTGTTATTTCCCACTCAGAATGGAAAAAGAATTATCATTCTTTAGTGTGGCTCTTTTTTTACTCTTGCTCAAGTATGAAGTTAAGTAAGAATTGAAAGTTAACTTCAACTCCAGAGGTAACAAATTAATATGATGAAACTTATAAGCTGTTCAAAGACTGTTCTTTGGCCATAAATAAATAGATGTCATTGAGTCAGAAAAGTGTAATATTTCTTGTAAAATTTACAAAGATTTATCTTCCTTAGGATCTCTTTAAGTTTTCATAATCTTACATAGGCCCATATAATTCTGGAATCAATCATTTAGAAGCAAGCACCAATCACCTTGCCTATTTTTTTTATTTTAAAAAAAGATTTGACTCTTGACAGTGTGTAAGCAAGTTATATTTTACTGTTGAAAGATCTTTAATTCCTTTCACATTTAACTAAACAACTGAAGAGGTCCCTAAGCCTAGGAATGAAACATTTTAGAAAGCACAGGCTTTCCTGGTGAATCTGTTCTAAATACAAATAACAGGTTTCAACCCAGGTAAAAGTTTGTTTCTATAATGTTTTGATGGATAGCTCCACCTTCATTGCAGCCTTGTGGACACAAACTTTGACCTGGGCTGATACTCCAAGATCTTATGAAACATATTGTTTGGTGATAATTTGAATTTTTCTGACTTTTGGCATGTATATTGTTATTTATTTCCATGTTTTAGTATTATTTTATGTCACCATTCCAAGAATTTTATCAATGCAGGGTAACACATTAATCAGTCACATAACCTAGCAGCTAATAATATTATTTACAGGAAAAATACAGAAAACTTTTGGGCTGACTAGTGGAAAAATAAATTAACAGTATTGATGAAATCAGTGTCAAGTCTATCATAAAACAGCTTCAAGATTTTCACTGTCATGTTAATCACATCCTTCCACAGACAGTTTATTGGGAAATATTTTTTGATTCACACTTTGGGGCTTTCTAAAAATGATTAAAATAAAGCTGCTTTTAAGAAACACATTTCTTCTGGTAATCCATTATTTCGTTAAATACTGGAAAATAAACTTGATTACTTCATGATGAGTATTTTGCATAGTAGATTTATATGAGGAAAGAAAGATGTGATTGGCTAAGATCTCACTTATAACATACACATGGGTTGGCCTATACTAACAAAATAAACCTCCTTATAGATTTTTTGATTGATTTCTAAAATCTGCTAGATATTTTAAAAAAATTCTGCTCATTTATGCCTACATTTTCAAGGATTTTCAACATATAAGTACTTAATTGCTATTGAAATCTTCATAGAGAAAATATGAGAAATAACACTAGCTTTGTATCACATTGCCAAATTCTTGTTTACCTTTCCAACAGTCAACTATTATGAGTGAAGTCAACCACATATTACACCTATTACATTGGCATTCACTTTCCTTGTTTACATTTTTTTATTAAGTGTGGAGTAGATATTTTCTCCCAATGAATCCTCCTTTTCAGAAGCTGCCTGGAGATATTCTTCTAGCATAATCCAAGTTCTGTATATTTTTAAATTCAAGCTTTTTTGTTTATAATTACTGTAAAACTGAGTTGTAGAAATAACATTTATATAACGCTGAACAATGATTGCATTAACCATATAATATCACATATCATAATACATTTTGTGTGCTGCTATTGAAAATTAAGGTATATATTTCCTGTGCATGACATTTTTTGCATAATACAATTTTAATCTTCTTTTCCATTTACATCTTTAAGCCTCTACTTTTCACCTCTTTTCTTCTTTACCTTTCTTTCATAAATCCATTTGTCCTTTCAGATCTTTGCTATAATCTTCTTCTGTTTGACAGTTGTTCGAGAAGGTGAGGCGCAAGGAGGGTGGCTCGCTGTTGGCGAAGGTGACTCCTATTGAGGGCGACATGTCAGCACCTGACTTGGGATTGAATGATGAGGCCAGATGTCTTCTCTGCTCCTCTGTGTCTGTGGTCTTCCACAGTGCTGCGACAGTGAGCTTTAACGAGCCGCTGAGGTCTGCGGTGATTCTCAATGTACGGGGAACGCACTTGCTGCTCAAGCTTGCCAGGAACATGCCAAAGCTACAGGTTAGTCAAAGAAAAGGGCATCTGTACCTCAAATACCAATCATTAAAACTCAAAATGACTGCCAGTATTGCTTCACAGAGGCTTTGCTTTTGGTCCAGTTCAATTTAGCCCATAATGAAATTTGTCATGATTCATTTTATACATTTTTTACTATTTCTCCTTCACAGTTGGACATCATATGTGCAAGTTTGCCAGTAGTATTTGAATATTTGTCACAAAACTTTTTTCAAATGGTAAAGACCTAAATAAAAGTGTAAAAGTTATTGCATCTTCCACTCCTATCCTTTTAAGGGCAATAATTTTAATGCTTATGGAGTATCAAAAATATTTTTGTGTAAAAATAAGAAGTTTTAGAAGATGAAGAAAATTGTAAAGTTAGTATGAATAAGCCACATGAACTGTGACTTCAAATCCATCATTAAATACTTACATAGAGAATTAAAATATGATCTTTCAAAATGTATAGGTAAAATACTATTATTTATTTTATGACATTCAGAGAGTTCAGAAAAAGTTGTCAGTGCCAAAACATGAAGAAATTTTACCACTTTGAACACGAATTTTGGAATATATATATATATAAATATATATATTTTGTGATAAAAAGGGGGATTTTGTAAGGTTGTGGCGTTATGAGACACAGTTCGGCCAACAATAATGGCTAGTCGGCCGAAAGATGGTGTTTCCCCGCGGGGGAGGCCCGCCGAGCGTGTATAAAAAATGACGATGGTCAACCCCCGCGGGAAAAATTAGGGCGGGGAACCCCGAAATGTTGAGAAATAGGGGAATTCTCGTCGGAAGGTTTAAAAGGGAAGCCGATGGGTGGCTCGTGATCAGACCCGAGAAGACAGGCGAGTGGAGCAGAGCGCAGAAGGCAGGCGAGTGATCAGACCCCAGAAGGGAGGCGAGTGGAGCAGAGCGCAGAAGGCAGGCGATTGAACCAGAGAGCAGATATCCAGAGAGCAGATATCCAGAGGGCAGAAGGCAGACGAGTGGACGGACGTGAGCAGACGTGATCAAATCCTGCAAGACGCCAGAGACGCACAAACATTCGAGAGGTGGATGTTTGTTGGGCCAGTAATTGTGGGTAAGCGATATAAAAATTGTGAAACTTGCTCATTGCTCTGGATAAATAACATTCAATGATTTTTCTTTCTATTTTCAGCTAATGCATACTCCATCTCTTGAGAGACCCAAAATCCCCTGAGATTAAGCCCGTGTCTTCACTTAAATTAATAAACAAAAATATTAAAATTGATCATATTTGTACTTTAAATTAATAAATGTTTTATACGCAAAAAAGTATATTACAATATATATATATATTATATATATATATTGTAATATCCTCTTCTTTGATAAGACATTAATTTATTAATGAACAAATTTTAAATGGTTTGATAGTTTTATATTTATCAACTTTACAGTGATTACATGAAACAATATCTTAGGGGGATTTTGCGTCTCTCGAGAAGTGGAGTATGCAGTTTCTGAAATAAAAAAAAATCATTTAAATTTATACAATCAGCACAATGAACAAGTTTCACAGTTTTGATGAACTTACCCACAATTACTGGGCCTACAAACATTCAATCTCACGAATGTTTCCTGGCTTTAGTGCATCTTGCAGGTTTTTTACACCGATGAATGTAGTGGGATTCAGGTCCAACTCATCATTTTATCTCTCCTCCTCTACTGATCCATCAGACTGACTTTGTTGTCTCTTCTCTCCGTAACTCGTCTGCCTGTTCCATCGTCCCTTCTCTTCGCAACTCATCTGAACGATCTGTCGTCCCTACTCTTCACAACTTATCTGAATGACTGGTCCGTCTCCTCTCTCTCCCCCGACTCGTCTGACCCCTTTTTTGTGGGGGAGAAGGGGGGGGGGGTAACAGGCTACATGAGGGTGATCCTGAAGCAGGCAACTCCCCTTTTATAGCATAGGAAGAGGGGAGCTGTGGAGGGTAGAGCAAGGTAGCCCAGGGTTGACTAGGGCCCCCAGGCTATAGTGTAAGGATCCTACCTGGTGTTTCACCTAAAGGCAATGCAGGGAAAACCCTAGAAAACCTGCATGAGGTAGGTCGGGCTAGTGGGTACTACTCCTCCACCCTTCTGATGACAGGAGACTGGATTGTTGTGGGAACGCAACAAACCCGCCTCCAAGCCTCAATTAGTATTGACCGACCGACTGGTCCAATCGGATCACTGAACAACTCTCACCGTATGCTGCAGGTCTTTGACACTCGTCATACACCTCTCAAACTGCTCAAGGTCGTCTCAGGCTGCAGTAGTCTTAAATTAATTACCTTGGCCATGGACCAAGGGGGGAAGGGAAAGAGGAAAACCTAGAGGGAGGAAGTCAGCCACGATGGACTTGCCAGAATTCCATCTGGCTCATTTCCCTCTCTTATCCATGCTGCTCGAAATCCTTGTGTCCTCTCGTATTTATTTAGTCACCCCGCTTTTGCCACCCCCACCTCTCACAACTGACAAAAACAAAGAGATGTGTCCCCCAGCATACACCGTCTTGCCAAACATTATAAAAAAAGATAATTTTATAAATGGGATAATGCACACTTCAATATATATATATATATAATAATGTAGACGATCCGGCGTTCCTCCATATTCAAGGATTTAAATGCTTTTTGGGCGCCAGGTATTTTTTAATAAAAATACCAAAAGTGGATTATAATAGCTTTAATCCATTTCAGAGCTTGAGAAAAATTTTCACTACAGGGTGTGGTCATTCTCCGTCCGTAACTGCCGACACATCCTTCTCCTTTCACTACCCCATGACGACTGCTCAAGTCTCGCCAGACTCCATTGTTGGCCCGAGTTGCGACAATTGCAACTCGCAAGCTGGCCTGCATTGTTCATCGTAACTTTTCATGTTACAATATATATATATATATATATATATAATATAAATTATATATGGGATAAGTGACAGTCACGAATTTGATTATTGGATAGAAAGAAAGATGGAAATATTTGGGAGAAAGGCAGGAAATTCGCTCTTTGAATCATATGAATGGCATGGAATCATGCACAAGGAAATATATATGTCAAGTGTAGAAGGGAATGGAAGAAGGAAGAAAGACTGAAAAAATTCGATGTGGCCAGGAGGACTCGAACCTGGGTGCACGAAACAACAGTGCATCGCCACTAGAGCCATGGTGTGCATCTATCCACTCCGCCACCACATCGAGTACGACCAACCGAACATTTTCAGTCTATATATTAGGTTTTCAAGTTAGGATGGATAGAGAAGAGGGATGGAAGAATTAGGAGCATCCCTTAAGCATAAATTACCATCATATATATATAGCTATAGCAAACACAACAAAATAGGGAAAATAAATATACTGGTATGGTATGGTAGATAAACTTCCATAAAACTGTATTAAAACTAAAACATTATGCAACACACTGACTATATGAAGTGAACAATTACAATAAATAACAGAGACTGCATAGTTTTTACATAAATATTTTCTTATTACAACTCCCTCATAATTAAATAAATGTGAGTTTCAAGATTAATGTTATTTAGAGTAAAATGCAATATTACTTATAAAAGAACTTCTTACAAAATATGTGAATTTTTCTTTTCTCAGTGCTTTCTGCATGTGTCCACTGCTTATTGCCACCCAGAGAACAAGGTCCTCTATGAGAGGTTCTACGAGTCTCCTTGAGGGCCTCACCAGATAATCAACTTCGTAGAGACCAACTCTGAACACTTCATCAACTCAATGGCAGACAAGTCAGTATTACTATATAATACTGTACTATAATGCTACTACTAATATCTTGAAATAGACAAAAAATACTTCTGGTATCTTAAAAATGTAAAAAAATTCTCCTAGTACCTTAAATGGCTCAAAATATTTCCAGTAACTTATTAGAGTCAACAGTATTAGCGGTATCCTATGAAAGTAAAAAATTCTCCAGGTGCCTTAAGAGAGAGACAAAATTACTCCTGGTATCTTAAGAGAGGAAAAATATCCTCGGTACCCTAAAATAATGAAAATTAATAAAGTTGTATGAATGTGTGTGAGTCTTGCATCATATGCAAAATGTGTAAAAACTTTGCTTTGGCCCCTCTAAAACCATAGCCCACGCTGGGCCAATGCAGGCCATGAACATGGACAGGATAATGAGGAAGGTAGAAGAAAATGGAGTTGTCTGAGGTTGGCTCTGGATGTGGTTTTCTCCACATTAAAGAAAGCCAATATACATAAGTAAAGTGTGTAGTCACTCAGTGTGGCAATAGATGTAACTTGAGGTCTAGCCCTTTATCTGTCCATTTCACTAGAGTTCCAACAGGCTTGCAAAGGAAAGAAAACAGGTAGAATAATTCAAAGACGATGCTTATGTTCAATAGTTATTTTGTGGCTCTATATCACGGTGCAGAACACTTTGTGTTTTTGAATGGGTGACAGATTTTTTAATGGCAGCTGTTGTGTATGTGCTCATGTGTTACATCACACAAACATATTTAGCACAAACCATTAATACTTCATAGTGCTAGTTTTCTTTGTTGAATGGAGAGAATGTACAGTGTTGTCACATTGAACCCTCCCTATATGGTCAATGGAATTGGGAATATCTGTTTGTTTAGCAGCATTTAGTCTGCTAAGGTTTGAAGGAGCTCCATCAAGATATTTTCATTTGCACAAACTTACTCTCTTATGCTAATGTTCACTCTATTTCACACTGACACATTACTCGTAATCCTACTCTTGCTCACACATGCTTGTAGTACTCTGCTATACACTAATTCACTCCCAATCTCACACGAATTCACTCGATGACACACTCATACCTTCACTTTCTGGCCTGTGCCTGCAATAATGCGTGCACCCACACACACTTTCCCCCTAAATTCCAGTTATCCTGGGATTTCAGTATATATGATGTGACATCTTCTGGCATCATTCCTTTTTTGAGGAGCTACGTTAGTTCTGCTCTATGTTGACTTCCTTGCATACTTCCATCTATCACTGTCAATTGCTGCTCTTGATAGCTTTCTTCAAAGTCAAGCGGTCCCTACAGAACTGCTCCTATTATGTGAGGATACCTGCTTGCCCTCTCCTATACTGGTATATTTTTCAACTGGTGTACCATTTCTTCTGAGTAGTGCAAAATGCCGCTTGGTGTTGGCTTTTGTCCGAAGTCCTTAGCATAGCTACGTTACAGGCTTTGACAATGTTTACCGTTATCTGTTTGTCTGACGAGCCAGTAATCCTGACATCATGGATTCATCCAGTTTCCTATAGCTCCATCCATTCCCTCTCAGCTTCCTCTTGTCTCTTCCCTCCTGATCCGGGTACTAGTGCAGTACTGAGGATGGCTTGGTGGTCTTTATGATCTTCCACCTCAATCCTAAACATGTACCTGAAATAGATTGGAGTAGAAATTCAAAAAAAAGTTTTAACATTAGAATGGATGGAAACTATACCAATATAGAAAGTTGAAAAGCTGAATAACCACAGGCAAATAGCTATCCTGGGGCCAAGCTTTGGCTAATAAATATCTGTGTGTGTCTGTCTGCCTGCATGTATGTATAGAAAGTGCAGTATAACTTATTACTATCACACACAAGTGAATTTCATAAAACAATAACTTTTTGCAATACCTAAATGTTTTCCTTCTTCTTCTCAGGATTTTGGGAAATTTGCCAAACACTTTATGTATTCACTAAAGCATTGGCTGAACAACTCTGTGAAGAATTCATTGATTTGCTTCCCATCACCATTGTCAGACCTTCCATAAGTAAGCTGTATGAATCGTGTCAGCCAAGAGCTCATAAAACTGCCCACATACAAAGATAATTTCAATAAAATAAAATAGTTATTAAGTATAGGCGCAATTAATTCAAACTGCGGTTTAGACAGTGCATCGTGTGAGTAATGATGAGTTGTTGGGTACTAGCATGTGTGGAATGTAAGGAACGTTGAGACCCCGGGGTTGAACATCTGGAGGAAGTTTAAAGTAGCCGACCCCCTATCTATAGCGCCAGCCGGGCCTCTTCAGAATCTTCGGACGCACGAGGGTGACGAATGTGCATAATGTGACACACACCCCTGATGGAGAACAAAACAGCTGCCCTGGTGATGGAAGTTGTGGAGTTTTTGTGCCGTTAAGAAGTGCAGCTTCCCAAAACTATTTAAAAAGGGATGAAAGCGGAGATAAGGGGAGTCACTGGAAAAACTTCGAAGACAACAGTCGATGAAACTACTGAAGGCAGTCGAGGATAAAATTCGGAAGGCGACAGTCGATGAAACTACTGGAGGGAGTGGCTGGCAAAACTTTGAAGAAAACACTACTGAGAGCAGTCGCCATCATTCGATGGCAAACGACAGAAGCCGCCAGGGTCCACGACAAGGGGAAACAACAGACAGATAAGTTCCACTCATGGTTGTCCTTAACATTCTCATAATTATGCAGACATTGTAAATCCGTCATTTTTCCAACCAAATTTATCGCACGGTCAACCCAAGATTTTGGGATTTCATAGCTGAGTAGCCAGAGGGAGAAGAAATGTATTGAGTAGGATCGGTCTGCCGCAATTTGTTATAAATAAATTTCTATATTATTTACACCTTAAATAAGAATTATTTAACTCCCTCCCTTATACAAAATGGCGAAAAGGACATCCACTATGGTGCGCAACAAACAAGAGAGTACGCCACATTACCTTGGAAGAAGATTTTGGGATTGTTGTCCACTTAGAAAATGTGGTAACCATTTCGCCATGAAAAGTGCTGCAGTCAGATATTGTATAGGGGCAATAAGATACACAGTGTCAAAGGCTTTTGTTAAATTTAATACTAATGCAACTGTTCTGTGAGGAGGCTCTGTTAATAAAATCCATTAGCAACATGTGAGGACTATTGAAGCAGTGGAGTGGAGTGGAGTGGTCAAAAGCCATGTTGACACTTTGAGAAAGACCAATTTCTTGAGGAAAGTATGTGTATCAGATTATGAAAGTAGTGGAAAATTTAATCTCATATATTTTTATTAGGTTATTTAACAATACAAGTTATTTAAATTATTTAATTTATCAGTGAAGATACGTTACACATGTAGTCTCAGTGCGTGATATATTAGCATGCCACAATGCTGTTACTCTGTAGATGCATGGTAATTTAATACCATTTAGAAATCTCAAACGAATCAAGTTGATTTTCAGTTACTTAGTAAATACTCCACTGTCTGTACTTTTTTTTATAGAATTAATACACCAGCTAAAATGTTAGCCATCCTTTGAATTCTATTTTCACTGAACCAACTGTCCTGATATCCTTTATTCTAGTATGATGTTTTTACTATATGCTTACAGTTGCTAGAAAATTTATATAAATAAGCATACACTAATGTGGACAAGTAATTACTAAAAATTATTTAGTATTTGCAAACATGGAACAACTAAACAATGTACTGTAAAATAAAGTGAATTAGAATACTTTTGTCACAGATCAAAAGGCAGTTTTTCTCAACAGACTTGGAATGATATAAAGAGAGAGCTAATAAGAAGAAAACAGGAGCAGATAATAACTAGTTAATGGTATCTAGCAATAAATATCAAACAGATAGACAATTAGTTATAAATAAGATAGAGCTTAACAAACATTTAAAGCAGACAAATTTAATGTATTTTGAACGTTATCTGCAGATAAGACAGTTAATACCATTTTGAGAGACCACTTATCAATTATGGAATTGAGCACAAATACTGCCAAATTTAATATGGTCCAAATAATTTATTATTATTATGCCTCTAGATTATTGTAATTTGTTAACATGAAGCTATAAAATTTCAATACTTTTTGTGTTTTCAAGTTTTTATTAAATAGAGTAACCTTGCTTCCCCAACTAACCTCCACTGTAAACTCTCATCCTTCTCCATTTATTAATCATAATATAAATAAAAGACTCAGCAAGCTTAGATGTTTTGCTCCCAGGAAAGTAACTATAGGGAATCTAAAATTGACATTTGTATTGCCATTTTATCACTGAACTCAAAACTCAATTTTTTTAAAAAAGGAATTTAATATTTCTATCATGTCTAAAGCCACCAATTGTCTTATTCCATATTATTAGTAATAACAAAGATCTGGTAGACTTTGGCAACAAGCATTGTGTTGTGTAGAAGTTTTAAAGTAATGATTGCAGTTCAATCTATGTTGGTTAACAAAAAGAGCGTGAAAACTAGGATTACATAGCATTACATCAACTTAAATCTTCCAGAATACAAACACAATGTCACCTCGAAATATATTTTATCTACCAAACATCTTTTGATTGTGGTAATACCAAAATTCAGTATATTATTAAACATAGAATTACATACTCCTGCTGTAATAATTTCTCTGTATTGAGATGCCATTGACTTTCAGGCCTTGCACAAACAGAGAGTGATTATGATTACACAAAGGTATGGAGTTAATAATTATAGATGGCTTTACAGTGATTCCTATATGGAAGGAGCCATTAGTGGGATGGATGGACAATTTGAATGGCCCTGTCGGGGCTTTCATAGCTGCAGGCAAAGGTGTCCTCAGAACCATACTCGCTGATGAGGAAATTGCCTCGGACTTCATCCCTGTTGACATTGTGGTCAATGCCATTCTCTTGGTATCATGGGCTTGTATGAACAATGTGTGAGTATTTTCTTTCTTTCATTGCAGCATAGTATTTCTATTGTATGACAACTTCATTGGATGAGCCACACAAGAAACAAACAGTGGTGAGTCAGTATTCACTTAATAGTCCTTTACACAATTTTCATGTACCCCAAATATTCCCATGCTATTATTTTCCTCTAACAACAACAATGGTTGCCCATATTCTTTATGCAACCTAAAATCCCATTGACATATAAACAAAATTTTCCCAAACCATTTAATTACTTCACCAATTGAATGAATCCTCAATCCTTTAATTGACCAGGTCACTACATAATTTATACTATTTATCATTGTTGCCATACGTTTTCCATACTCCATAGTGAAATGATCCTGCATTCTCCCTTTAAAAACCCCAAAGTTTTTTTTTTAAGTCCTTCACATGTTTTGGTGCTTAAATATCATTTTTCTACCCACTTTGTCCTTACGCGGAGATATCCCTCTATCTAAAATAATATGACCCAAAAATTCTATTTCCTTTTGGCAAAATAGCGTTTTGTTTGGATTTATTGTCCATCCACTTTCTTTTAATCTGAAAAATAGAGTCTGCAAGTGCTGTAAATGCTCCTGGAATGTTCTGCTTGCCTTTACCAGATCATCAACATACATAGTTATATATTCCCTCATTTCAGGTGTTAAAATAGGATCTAATGGTCGAATAAATGCTCTGCAACTTATTTTAAGCCCAAATGGCATTCTGATGAATTGATATTGTCGTCCATCTATTACAAATACCGTCTATTTCCTAGAATCTTTGTGGAGTTTTATCTGGTAAAACCCTTTACTCAGATCTACGATACTTAACCACGTTTTATCTCCTGAAATGGGTTTTTCGCATATATTCTTAATTATTTTGTTCTCCCCTCGGGCATCTAAACATATCCGCACTGATCCATCCTTTTTCCTAATTACACATAAAGGATTAACATATGGACTTAAGCATCTTTCTATAATTTCTTCTAATAGAAGATTATCAATAGCCTCTTGTACCTTTTCTTTAACCGCATAACCTTAATAGGTTCATGATGATTTGTTTCAATAATATATTCACAGTCTTTCAACATTCCCGGTTCCTTATTAAATTCATCCTCATTATCTAGAATTACCTCCATTAAATCTTCCTTCATTTTTTCGTCAGTATGAGTGATATCTTGTATCTTATGTCTCAACTCATTTAATATTCCTACCCTTTCTATTTGTTCTTTAGCTCCTAAATCTCTTTCATCAACAAATGCTATATAACCAAAATTATTAATATCATTAGTTTCCAATAATCTCCATTTAACTCTTATTTCCTTTCCCTCTAAGTTCGTAGTCATTCCCTCTAAGCTTCTATCTTCAAAATTTATTTCAGCCTTTACCTTTTTCAGAAAATCTATACCGATTATTAGTTCCGTAAACAAATTCCTTAAAACTTAACAATTTATTAACAAATTTTCTTTCCCATATTTTATTTCTAACAAAACCTGTTTCGTCACCTTTACGTCCTAATGCACTATATAGTTTTAAATTAGACACCGGTAAGGAACCTTTAACACATCCCTTGTCGTATAATATCATGTACAGATCTTCTCTAATTACGGAATGCATTGCTCATGCCTACTTCCGTGCTACCCACTTTCAATTTAATTTTTGCTTGACAGTTATTTCTCTGATTATTGCCTATTCCTGTATCTACATCATCTTCTTCCAACAGATCACTTTCTTCTTCCTTCCAAAATCCTTTCTACAACTATTGCCCCAATTCTGATTTCCTTACTTTTATTAGCTACATGTCCTGGAGCTTTACATGTAACTGTTTCAAGTTTAAACCTTTCGAGGTACTAGCCACAGCCAGATCACATCTTTGACCCTTTCCCCCTTCTCTATTCTCATATCTATCATTTTGTTCTCTGTGTTTGACGTCACTACCTTTGAAGTTATTGCCTTGTTTCTCTTCATATCTAAACCTACTCTGTTCATTCCTTCTCCAATTATCATTTTCTCTTTGCATAAATCTATGATTTCTGTTATCTCTCGGCACGAATCTATGTCTCTCTCTTTCATCCCTCCATATATTTATGTTTCTATATTGCTGCCCTCCAATTTCCTAATATCCTTCCAGAAATTTTAATGCCTTTTTTTCAGTTTTATTTTTGCCCACAAAAATATCCTTGCTAATTCTGGTCCAAAGTGGTGTCCTCGAATTTTGCCTAACACTTCCTCAGTAATTGGGTGATCCAAATAACTGTTCATCGCGGAATATAGTGAGAAGTGTTGTGCCATTGTTCTCCCACATCCTGGTCTATACCTATGTTCGTATATTGACCTGGTAACTTGCGCTTGTTTCGTCTGATTCCGATATTTTTCCAAAAATATTTCCGTAGCTTCCTCATATGAATTTTTTATTTGCAACGTACTTTCAATCCGTTGGATTGTAGGACCTTCAATTGCTTGCATTAATACAGTTAATCTTAAAGGCTTAGGGATCCCTTTCAATTCAAAGTATTGTTCTAGGTCAGAAATAAATCTCTTCGGATTAATATTCCTATTTTCCTTAAACTTTGAGAGTTGAATACCTAAATTAATTGCTTGGCTACTTATAACACAACTGCCTATACTTCTTCCATTCTCATTTTCCTCCCATAGTTTAGTTATTTCATCTTGCACTAATTTTAACTTTCCATCATTAACCTTCTCGACTTCTTTAAACCTTTCTTCAAATTCACTCCCTTATTTCTCAATTGATATTTGTGAAGCTACCACCTGACCCTTCAATTCCTTTTGTAAATTACTATTTTCTAATTTAATTCTCCCTACTAATTCTTGGTTTTGTCTTTAAAGTTAATTATGTTTTTTTCACATTTATTTTCAATATTTATTACTTTCCCATCCAATCTATTGTTTTCTAACTTAACTTCTGCAATATTTTTTTACTTAATTCCTCCGTAAATTCCTATTTCAGATCTGGCAGTCCATTTTTAATATTTTCTGCCAGTTTCGTATGAGTAGCCTTACATTCTTCCCTAATCCCACTCATTTCTTTGCGCAAGTCTGCAACTTTACCATTTAGGCTTTCCCTTCGATCTTCCACATTTTTATTTATTCTATCGGTTTTTGCACTTAAGTCAGCTACATTCTTATTTAAGTCAGCTAAATTCTTAGTTAAATTCTCTAAATACTTCATCATTACTCCCATATCATTTCTAACAATTACATTTCCTTTGACCTTTCATTAAGGAACCAACATCTATACCTCCAAGTTCACTTACCTCTTCTAATGGCATTTCCTCCTCACCTTCTGCATTATTTGATTCAATTTCACAAAACATTCCTTCCGGTATATCATCGCTGATGGCTGCCCGCATTGAAAATTTATCTCTTCCGAATCCATTGCTTGTCTATTTATTAATTTAGGATTCTTCTTCTTCCAATGGCCCAACAGCCCTCTTGAGGGCCTAGGCCTATCGAGGCGGCTGCGGACTGTCAGGGTGTTGGGGTGACACGTACGTGGTCAGTGTTTCAATTCCCCAGCAGCCTTAATCCCGGTCCTCGCGACCACCATGACGACACAGACAGACATCCAAGCCCATGCCAGGATTCGAACCCGGAGCCCACTACACCACAAGAGATCGGCGTTAATTTAGGATTACCGTTATTTAATTTACATTATATATACACCTTTATAAAGCGTGTCAGTATAACGGACGTAACTCAGATTTTGATCCACAGAATCGATTAGTATTAACTCACTACAGATTGAAAGCTCCTCTATGTTCTAATTTCAGAAATTAATAATTTTGATCTGCAGTGGTCAAATTGTTTTTTTTTTTACAAATTGTATCACATTGAACTAGACGTGGCATTATTCGACCGCACGTTTCTGTGTCACACATTGATATCGATTTCTTAATCGATAAAATACAAAAACCGCCAGCTATATTAAACAGGCAAATTGTGGACTACAGGAACAGAGATTTATTCCTGGGAATAAATGATCGAAATTGTTTACAAAATTTGTACACAAACGAAAAGAATTTACGTAAGTTATATATTTTTAGTTTTAAAGTGTGTCCCGCTCCCTCTTCACTTCTGGATAATTGCTACGATTTTTATACTGTTTTGCTTGGGTGTGTTTTGATAATAATAAAAACACAATCAGGCAACATTATACGGCTAATATTTATTTTACGTACATTAATAATTTTATTCCCCTGGCATTTATATTGAGTTCTTCCTCTAAGGGTGTTGGTAGCTAACATGGTAAATAAACCCGCTAATCCCAGGAGATAATAGCTATCGAAACGTCGATAAATTACTGCACTTTCACTCGGTTGGAAGCGCGAGAAAGCGTTGGCTCTAAAAAAATATTCCTTTACATTATTTTTTTGAGTTTATATAGTAAAACTTTATAACGAATTCCGTGTAAATTGTTCCTAAGACTGCTCTAATGCAATTCTCCGTGCTAACCTATCCGACGTAAGACTTTTCGTACTACATAGCTACCACACTCCACAAACTCCCTAATTTGCTCAGCGTATTCCATCCTTGCCTCTCTCTTCTGTTCTTACCCCACACACTTCCATCTAATGCTAAGACCCACATGTCTAAAACATTCGTATTATCTATCCGTTCCCTTGGTCAGAGTCCTCCAAATTGTTGTCTTTCCCTATTCTTCTGAATTACTCTATCTACCCAACTTCTACAGAAGACAGGCAGCTGTAATTAGAATTGAAGATCAAGAAAAGAAAGCCGTAAGGAAGAAAGGAGTAAGACAAGGATGCAGTCTGCCGCTCATGCTGTTTACCTTCCATATGCAACAGGCGACGAAGAAAGTTGAAACAGAATGTGGAAAAGAATGATACAGCAAGGAAAATAAATATAAACCGTACGCTTTTCCCACGATATTGGAGTAACTTATTAAGGGAGTCAGAAGAAAACTTGGAAACCATAATAAATGGCATGAAGAAAGAGTTCAATATGAGGATTAATAGAGGGAAGACCAAGGTTATTGAGTGTTGTATGGGAAAGAGTGGAATAACAAAGGCTGTTAGATTGTGAAGGGATATTTTGACGGAAGCTAAGGAATTCTGCTACTAGAGTAGGATAGCACCAGAGCAAGGAAGGCTTTCGCAAAAAAAAAATAGGAATCTAATTACGGGTAATATAAGTGTGAATATTAGGAAATGTTGGTATGGAGCGTGACGTTATATGGGTGCGAAACGTAGACGATAGGAGTTGCGGAAAGGAAAAGAATAGAAGACTTTGAAATGTCGTTCTACAGGCGAACAAGAATCGCTAACGAGGAAGTTCTAAACAGAATAGTGGAAAAGCGAACAGTATGGAGGACGATGGCGAAGAGAAGTGACAGATTACTGGGCCACAATTTAAGACACGGAAGTTCTTGTACAATTAGCAAGCACTAGAGGGAAGTGTATGGGGTATGAACTGAAGAGGGAAGCCAAGTATGGAATACGCTGAATGGTTGAGAGGATGTGGGACGTTGTCGCTATGTTGAAATGAAAAAACTTGCGCAAGATAGTTAGTATTGAGGGTTGCATCACGCCATTCCAAACGAATTTCAGCATTCTCCTTTAAAATACGAGTTTCTGTGTTGCCTGAGGTAACGTAGTATGCTCATCGCCTCTGCCGCAGTTCAAGGGTGAGTGCACGGGCTCCGGCTTTTTAGCCACACTGTGCGGAGAGAACGTTTCATTGAAATGTTTGTGTCGAATATCGACGGTTACGAGTTCCTTGCTACACGGCGGAGTGACGGTTTCATCAAAATACATTACACTCCGTCGTTGCTTCAATATTATCTGAGGTGCGAATGTTATAAACAAGATAAATACGGCCATTAAGTCAGCAATTAATTTTATTACTATTTAATTAATACAAATGACACGTTTCTTCATTTCGGCCGTCACCGTCACGGGAGATGGCCGCGATACCAAATTCCTCTCGTGTAAAATAATTCATCCATTTAGTAATATACCTGAAGAAGTCCACAAAGTTGGACGAAGCGTAGTATTTGTATTAATTGAATACTAATAAAGGTAACTACTGACTTATTGTCACTCTTTTTATTTATTTTAAACTTGAAGTCAGAAAATTATGTTTAAAATGGAGGATGATGTTATTGCTATTTGCTTGTCTTGCTACAAATTACTATTGACGATTTTTCACCATCCACTCGACAGTAAATTCATTCATTTAAACGCATCATAAAACAATCAAATAATAGAAAATATTTTTAATATAAATACTTTGTTTACAACCGCGGAAGAGTAGAGGCATGTTGTAAGGGTGATTAAGATATAGAAAATTGATACAAAAAAACCCTATTATTAACTAATTTCGTTATTATAAATAAATTAATTATATTATCTGACTTAAAATTGTAAAGAAAAGCAAAGTGTGGCCAGAGTCAGAAATGTAAAAATTTAATTAGAATACATTCAATCCTCCAAATTTATGAAGCTTCTCAGTTATAAAATAATAATTACAATTTTTTGTTGCTCCTGCAACGTCCGAGGCCTAAATGATATTTTCACTCATTTCTGAAAGTTTTAATCTGGTAGCAAAAAACTTTTCTTATTTTATTTTAAAAAACTGACGAATCCCTTAACTTGGAGTACGAAACGTGTTCTAATTTCATAAATGCACATTAGCCTTTCTTCTATTTAAGTGCGTAATTTCAACCAAAACAGCAATTTTTTTTAAAAAAAAATATTAATAATACTCATCATTTCTCCAAGGAATTCAATAAATTTTGTTAAAATACTAATTTTTATTTAGTATGATAATAATTTTTTTCCTATGTTAATCAGTCACACAATAACCAAAGCTATAGTTCAATTTTGATTTCAAATTTAATTGGCTGGAGCTTTCGGTATTTCCACAGTCAGCTACAAAATCAAATACAATTTTTTTGAAACATTACAAAATTATATATATATAATGGAATTTGTTTAAAATTATGACAAGATAAAAAAATTGGTTTTCAATGATTTGATGTTAAAAGCATTGGACATATCCTCATGTAATTTAGTATATATACAGCAATTATCGAACTTCGAAGTTCCACAAGTCCAGAAATTATTTTGGTCCTGTACTAATCGGCAACACCCTCACAACCACGAATTGTCGAAAAGTTACATTGAAAATCTTTTTTTCACTGAGTCCTGAATTTGTAAATTTACCCACGTCAAAATTTTAAATGTCGAAAGTGTAGATAATAATCGTAATATTCAAATCGACTTATCAAATCTTGTAAGTGCAAATCAGCAAATAGTTAAATTATGGTTGATTATTTTCGATCGTCTGCAAAAAGTAGTGGTGACAAATACTATCTATCCTGTTTATTCCAACGTCAGTGAGTTTCTGTAAGTGGCCGAGAATAAGAAAAATGTCAATCCTACGTTACAGCTTGAAAAAAGAAGGCGGATAAGAACTGAGTTGAGAGGACGTCACAACTATTGAAACAGACGATTTTACAGTTGGAATTTAGTAAAGAAAAGTTCCCGGATTTTCATTTGTAAAGAAGTTTTCCAACACTGTCAAATTTGAAAGAGAGCTGCTCCGATTTTCCAGAAATGAGTTCATCAAATTTGAGTTGTCAAATCCAAGCTATATGAAAGGAAAGACCAAAAAAAACACGTGACATTTTTCAGGTTTTTTCGTCACAACATTAAAATGCTTTGAGAAAATTTCTGTGCATATAGTAACATGGCATTAAATTCTGAGAAAAATGAGGCCTTTTACAATAACGTAGGTCATCACAGTAAGGCTTCAAACTCAGGGCCTCTAGTGTTTAGACAGGGACGACAGTAGAGCACGTCACTCGTCCATCTATTCCTACGTCTGTCCTTTTTATATGTAAGGAATAAAGTTCGGCTATATACGGGGTTGCCTTTTCATTTCTTTTAAAAGACAATGTTTCGTTACTCGTTGGGTCGTACATCTTGGGAAAAATTTCAAATTACTTATTAAAAGTAATGCAAAATTTTGAAATGACACGTTTAACAATTTTTATAATAAATTTAATATAGCTAATGGACGCAGTGTTGGCGCTGTTAATCCGTAGGCGTGGGGAGAGTAGGTTAGCTCTTTATCTGGGTCATTACCTCGAGGAAACGCGGGTACGAGGGGGACAGGAAGGACCCCCTTAATTATGCTGATCCCAATAGCATATAATCTGGTAGATGACATGTCTCGTCCATAGTCTACAACAGATGTGTTGACATCCCGTCCCTTGCTGCTAGAACAGCTGCTGCCATAGAACAGTCATATATCTTTTATATTCGAGCCTAATGTCGTCCGTCTTAACATTTCGCTTTTAGTACTAATTAAATAACTGTAAAAGTAAATGAATCAACTAAAACTTCATTAATTTGTAATTGAAGATAATGTCAGATAATTGATTTATTGAAAGAAAATATGGGTAGAAAGTATAACAAACTTATGCTATTATATTAATAAAAGTTTAAGTTTATTCTTGAAATATATAATTCTATTCCTTGACGATTACATAATATTGATCATATAGAAAATGCATTGAATTGGTATTTAGTTAACTTAAACCAATATTACATGACTTTTAAGATGAATACTTTATTTAAAATTTTTAAATACGCCCTTCTTGAAGAACTCTAACGTTTTTTATAACCTGTTAAAAATTAAATTCGAGCTTATGGAGCGCTGTGCGCCCCTATCGGGCCAGTGTGGAACTGTATATAAAGGGTTGAGCGGAAGCTGTTACTATAACAGGTTATCTATAACAGAAGGGTTTAGCGGACCCTGTTACTAATAACAGCTTATGACGTAGCAGCGTTCGTTATATTGTCCTGTTGGAGTCTGTCTGCAAGACGTGTTTTACCCTTTCCTGTTGCAGGATGATGATATAATTTTTATATCATTCCAAAAAATAAATTAGATAATTCAATCCAAATTTAATTTTTACCAATTAAATAGAACCCTATTCATTTTAAAGATGTTAAGATGACGGTTTAGAATGAAATCATTACCAATTAGTATAAAAAAGTAACATATGCAGGAAGAGTTCTTAATTACAGGTCAAATATCCCAATTTTCATAGAAAGGCTACAAAGTTGTGACATCACAAATATCATATTGAAAATTTTAATATAGTTATTAATATTCTTGTTTTAAATTCATACCCCATTAATTTCGTCAATTTTGAACGAATAAAATGCGATTCTCTTACAACAATTTAAAAGTTGAAAAAGATAAAAAATTAATGATAATTCAATTTTTATCAATAAAAATAAATTTTGTAAAAAACGATGCCATCAATTTCGTAATAAACTTAAACTTAATATGGTTGTTGATATTGCAATTGTATAAATTAATAGATTTGTTATATAAGAAAATCATTACTTACGTAAGTAATGATTTCCTTGAATTATTTATTTTCTGTTATTCGTTTGTAGGCACAGTAATTTTGGGTAAGTTCATCAAAGCTGTGAAACATGCTCATTGTTCTGATTGTATAAATTATGTGGTGACAGGGTGATTATTTAAATTATTTATGATGAATTGGGGTTTTATATAAGGTTTGTTGTTTTCCTGCATCCCCTAACAATTATTGATGTGTGCTTTTGAATCAGAAGTGACTCTAATTCGTAAATTACTGAAAAAAAGACCTATTATTATGCAGCATGTATTTATCAGTCAGAATCTCATGAATAAAACAACAAAGAATGGACAAAAGTCAGAAAAGGAATAATTTAATTAGAATACGTTTCGTCCCCCAACTTTAGGTAAGTTCCTTCATTAAATTTTTAAAAATTTCCTGTTTCTCCTGTAAAATCCGGGGCCGAAATTAAAAACTGGGAGATGAAACATGGTCTAATAATTATTCCATTTCTGATTTTTGACCATTCTTTGTATCTTATTAAGTTGGAAAAAATTACTTTATTTAAGATTGCGATAAAGTTAGATTACTTTTTTCATTAAATTATATTACGATTTCAGTACAATAATTTGATTAATTTTTAATTATAATTTCTTGTTATAGTTTTAATGATTAGTGCAATGTAAAAGCTAATACTAACGTTAATAATGTAAATAATTTTAGAAGTTTAGTAAAATATATAATATTTGCATTTAAAAATCAGTTTAAAATATCTCAGAATTTTAGTAGAGATATTTACTCCATCTTTCAAGACTCGATACTTTTTTTTTGTAATAATAATTAAATTTTAGAAAAAAATTTCCAATGTGAAATGAACATATCTGTATAAATAAAAGGGATAAATATAGCGTTGCTAATTAAATGTCCAATGTAGTAGTAGTAATAGCTAATTGAAGTTCACGTTCTGCATATAATTTAATAAAAAAATTATAAGTTACGTTAATTATAATAATAAAATTAACAACAAAACATTTAAAAGCTTCACGACATAATATATATACGTTAGCTCTATATTAAATATGTTGCGCTTAAATTAATTAAAGTATATATTGTTTGGTGTAATTTTTCTTGTAATATTTTAAAGTTAAACGTCATATAAAATATCTATCTGTAAGTATCATCGATACAAGTCCACTATGTAATTAATCCTCTTACTAGCTGCTCAGCTCAGTCAACCCTTACACGGTCTCGTAAACGAGCAACAAAAATTTCACAATGCCGGCAATATTTCTGAAAATTATGGCCCGGAAATATTGTCCGGGCAATGTGTTGCCCCAGCTATGGACGGGCAATGTGTTGCAATGTATAACCCGGCCAGCAATATGTCGGCCACATTGTAACCGCTGCCGGAACGTATAAGTATAAAATCATATTCCATAAATCCTATAGAGAAGCACAAGCTTCAAGGATGTGGAACGAGTCAGAGATTTTACATAGGAGGTTGCTGTATTAATATTAGAACATACTGTAACTATTGATTACTTTTAACTTATAATAAGATTTTCTTAACTTCTATACAGAAGACATACAATTTGTACCTTATATATAAAATTGATAAATATTTTTACATTCTATACTACTAATGTTCTTTCATAATTATAAATATCTACCCTATGATACATTCAGCTCCATAAATTCTTCAACAGAGTAGAAGGAGTGGCTTTAGTAAGAAGTTAGTTAGTTAGTTCATATTTGAACTTGTTTGGATTTATTTTTAATTGTTTAATGGAGGTGGGAAGTTTATTAAATATGCTAATAGCATTGTAATGTACACCCTTTTGTATTACGGTTAGAGACTTCCCTTCCTTTACTTCTGGTATCAAAGTCATGTATATCTGAGTTTAGTGTGAAGAGGTTACATGAGTGATTGAATATGCTGGCAGTTTTCTTGAAAAGTCCCCTACAAGATGTTTTCGGTGAGACCTGACATAATATTCTAACAGCCTTTTTTTGAAGTGTAAATATTTTATCTTTCCCTGATGCATTGCCCCAGAATATTATACCATATGTCATTATAGAGTGGAAATATGCAAAATAAACTAATTTTCTTATGTTAGGATCACTACAACTTGACATAATTCTAAGAGCAAAGGTTGCCGCCGAGCCTAATTTTCGTAGGAGAATATTAATATGATCCTTCCAGTTTAATTTATTGTCCATGGATATACCTAAAAATTTTGTACATTCAACTTCAATTATTTCACAATTATTTGTTGCTACTTTTATTGAGTTCAACCGCTTACACGTAGTACAGCAGCAATATGGCCGAAAATGAAGTTCTTATTAGCGTTAGTGGTGATAAACTAAAGAAAATGAGAACGTGGTTTAGGCCTTTTTTTAAATGAACAATTCACAATTGAAGCAACGAACTGATTCTTGATTATCTATTCAAAAACGTCGCCTTCTATGTAAAAGAGAGACTTTGAATATTTCCTTCAAAAATAAAGGTCATTGTAGAGGAAAAGGAGGATACGGTGTTGGGGAATACAACACCGCGATCTACACGAGATTGGCAATTATCCAAAAAATTATTTTGACGGGAATGCCCCCCTGCTGTACATCTATGACGTATTTATTCAGTGTCCGACTGAAGTATGCGTAGTTTTAAAGGAAGGATTAATTGAATTTATTTAATTACAGGCTAAAACCTCTTTATTTGCTGAAATATTATTTTAAAAATTAGAAATTATTTTGTAATAATTTTTATGTTACTTTTAAAAAAATGAGCAATATATAGGTTTCACAAGTTGTAAAATTTGTTGGCTGTTGTTTACCAAACATCTATTTTTTCCCTTGTTATTCTTCTTAATGACCCACACACCCACGTCGTCTCAAATTGATGAATTTCCGTGATCTGCATCGATAAATGCAATAATTTTTTCGTTTGGCGAATCCATGATTGGAATAATGGATAATATTTATATAAACCACGACGCTAACCGCATCTAATATTAATTATTAACTCAGCTGATTGGCCCACAGAGGCCTCTGGGGACTAGAATTGCCGGGCAATATTGCATATATTCCATGCCGGACCCAAACTCACCGGCAAGTGGTTGCGGTACGGGCAATATTGCTCGGCAATACTGATATATTGCCGGAAATGTTGCTGGATTTTGGGCAATATTGCTCGGCCATGATTGCCTACCACATATTGACGTAAAAAGTTGCTCGTTTACGAGCCCCTTTATACCTGCTGTTTGACCACAAACGGGACGTCGTTGTAACTTTACATCTCCAGATTTGACGTTTCCGTCAAACGTGCAGCATTACGTCAAGCGCTACTGACGGACAACGATTTCCTAGGAAACCATAGCTTTGCAATGTGGCCGGGATGTACATTTCAACACATTGCCCGTCCATAGCTAGGGCTACACATTGCCGACAATATTGCTGGGCCATAATTTTCAGAAACATTGCCCTCCACCTTCACTGGCTTCGGCCTCACCCGCTTCCGGACCTAACCTTATGCAAATTCATCAGTGTCACCAGCTTGTGAAACACAAGATGCAGTTTTATCATTGTGAAATTAGCGTCACTTCAACTTTCGGTACCAAGTTTCTGCACATAATCAAAATTTCAGGATTTTTTTAAAAATAAGACTGAATAAAACCTTAACAATTTCACAATACACAAAGAAATAATTTAAATGATATTAAATATTTATTTTCAATCAAATTCTCCCCGTCGAAATTTAAAAAAATATATTTTCATAATTTGAATTTTATAATTAGTTTTCTATTAAAATGTTTAAATAACGTATTTTAATGTTTTACGATGAATTAAAACAGGTAATATTTCAATACTTTAATGAGACAGTGTTTCAATTTTAAAGTTTAGTTGGCCCAAGCATATAGAAAATACTTCATTATCTCAATTTACACCTAAGAAAAACCAAAAACATTCTCCTCCAACATTTGCGAGTAGAAAATTATATATTTTTAACATTTCATTGAGAAATATGCTGATATAACTTCGCATCCAACTCGCAATACTGATTTCGAAACATGCTCACTTTTTTTATATCCCCATCTGAATTAATATTTGTTCCTTATATATTTGAAAATACGAAGATTTGGTGTAAATAAATAATCCACTTTTGCTGTTTTTTATTGAGCTAGAGGAGTGGCGATGACGTCATGCTATTGCCCGCCTCTCTAGCTATTTCAGATAGTCTGCAAAAATCATTCAATCACATTTCTCAAAATTTTCCATATAGTAACACTTCCGAAAATAATCATTGTAATGAAGTATCATTATTAAAAATTTTATTGATAAGCTCAATCTTGGGCTTCAGCAAAAAAAAAATCATTATAGAGAACTAAAGGTTATTGATATTTCATCATATTGAAAGAAGCCATGTTCCCCACTTACCAGGGACTGAACGGTAAATAAAGTGTGGATATCACAATCAAGTGTTGTGACGTGTTCAAATATAATGTAACAAATTCTTGTGAAGAGTTTCATATCCAACGTCGGAGGCAAACTACTAAACGAAATTCACTCAAATGCCAAAGAATGAAATAATACTATATAATTTATTTTATTTGTAAATTTTACTTATATTGAATTTTTAAAAAGTATATAAAAAGTACTTTTGCGTTGTATGATAATATACACCAAATTTTACTCAAGAAGAACTTCCACCCCCATGGTCAATGTCTCCCGCTTTACCAATGGTAAAATCTGGTCACCTTATTCTATATGGTCTCCTAATAACTCTTTATAATATATCACATTTTATTACGTGTATTTATTTAGACACGAACGAATTAAATAACACTATTTTGTTCTTGCCTCTGTATTTGTGGTTAGGTCCGACATTGACTGATGACGAGGCTTTCGCCTCACGTCATCGCAGTTGGTTCATGTGGTTCAATGTTGTGCAACGGTGACGAGGCTTTATTAAGGAAAGCTGGAGGGAGAAAAGCAGCGGTTTGGATCTGGACGCCGTTGCATCCACGTCTCCTAAGGTAACAGGAAGATCACTCATAACCTTCATTCACCAGGAACGACTGCTTTAGTCAAAAATCTGCAAGTGTGTCATGTAATAAAAAGTCAGGTTATGAAACGTCACGACCTTGTAAAATAGTATAAGGGACAGCGTGAACAATATCTTAATTAAAGTTGTCAATTCATTTTCTTATTTCAAGTCACAAGATGTGATCAATAAATTACACAAACAGATACAGTTTTCTTCACCGATATAAATATTGTATTGGGAACTTGTAATATATATGAAGCAAGTAAAGATAGTATGACTGACAAAATAATTATTTTCTTTTTCTATATATTTGTATGTGAGGTCTCTCAAGAAGTGTCACTTTTCATAGTTGTCCTACCATTATCCCCCCCCCCCCCTTTCCTGCTTTACTAAATTCTTGAAGTCATGTGTCATATTGGCGCTGCGCCGGTCTAATGGCTTACAATTTATTAATATTGTGCCCGTCTACTGCCCTATTTTATTGTGCTATGCCCTCTCTGTTGCAAGTTTAAGTGCCCTTGTTCTACATCTTCATTTTAATTTCTGTTACTTCATGTTATAAATAGTGTGGTTCATTCTACACAGTGGGCTATTGATATCTTGAACTTTACCATTTTGTTTAGTGTACATGCTTGCATATATTTGTATAATTTATTACTCAAAAGGTATTTTGTTTCTACTCTGCTTGTATGTATTTAGAAATTAACATGTACATATATATAAAGTTTCTTTTCCCTTCCGAGTCATCCGAAAATAATTACACTACTACAACAACTAATGAAAATTGCTCTGAAACACAACAAGTGGATATTCTGTACGAAATTAACTTATATAAACCGTTGCCTCCTACTGTGAATCATTGTTCGTTAATTGCCGTGTGCTTGGATCTGCATTGTAAAAAAATATTCCCCAAATTCATTTAACTTGATTATCTAATCGTAGACCCCGGGCACGCTGGCTAAACGTTTCACGAAACTAATACATAAGATAGCACAGTGTTACACAAGCTGTGTAGAAACTTGTTTCATGAAAGAGATTTCATTCGATTCTCCTGTGTCTTCCATACTTGACCTGGGAACTCTGCTTTTGAATTTTCTAATCCAAATCTTGTCAATGTACTAACAGTAGTAAAATACTCTTACAAATTCAGATTTCATTTTCTCAATAACCATTCACAGCAAGATATATGCATAATACATTGCTATTATTACAGCATGTTCTATTCTTTGCTTTGATTGCTTCATGTTATTAGTCAACATCATATGATTGTATATAGTTAGCATGCAATATTAATATCAAATCAATAGTTGTACACAATGAAGCACTTGTATGTATGAAACACATTTCTCCAGTTCATATTTTGACAAGTGTGACACCTATAGAAATTTGTTCTCAAAACCACAGAAAAACTAATTTCATAAGTAGACAAGACTATGAATAATTGTAAGTTACTTTATTAGACCATTAAAGTTCCAGATAAAAACTTTTTATCTTCAATATCAGCGTTTGCTTTTGATTTTATTTACCAGATGCTCACCTTTAACATTAAGAATACAAAAATTACACCATTGAAGTTGTCGTTTGTTGATAGAATCACTTAATTGCATATGAGGCAATAAAATTTGACTAAGAGAGGAATTTCTGCACTGCTCGAATGATAGCCACAAAATCTTTCAAAGTAGTATTTACCTTCAATCATAAATAAGTATAATAGAAACAATTTTACAGTAATATTGGATCTCAACTGGACAAATTCAGACTTTGTTGGGATGCTATTAAAAGCTCGTGTACACTTGAAAGGACAAACACAAAACTTGTTCCTGTACGCAGGGACTGGAGGCGATGGCGACACACCTAGATGACCTTCCGGAAGAGGTGCTGCTGAGGATTCTGGACCAGCTGCCGCAATGGGACCTCATCACCACCGTCCCCTACGTGTGCCTCCGCTGGTGGCGCTTGAGCCTCGACTTCCAGCTGTGGAGGAACCGCAAGAGCAGCGAGTGGTGGGATGGCGACTCCTCGGCCATAAGGTTTTACAGCAAGGGACCAGCTCTGCGGTCAGTGGAATTCCATAGATCTGTGGGGGGCGCCGTGCTGCGATGCCTGGCGTCGCACTGTCCCACCATCACCTCGCTGAACCTCCACGGCGCGCAACGCCTGAGTCTGCGCACCCTCCGCGCCATAACCCGTAACTGCGACCAGATCCGCGTCCTGTACGTCAACAGCGAGGTCCTCAGCTGCCGACGCCGCGCCCGCGAGGTGGCTCTGATGCCGCGCCTGGAGACGCTCGCCGTCTACGGCTGTCGCCCTCTGCAGCTGCGCGAGCTGGGCGCCGGCTGCGCGACGCTGCGACGTCTGGAGCTGGGGATGGCCGACGTCCGTCTGGCAGATCTCGGCGCCCCGCTGCTGCGACGCCTGCAGGGGCTCGCCATCTGCTGGAACTCCGTGTCTCGCGACATCGGCCATTGCGCCCGGAGTCTGGAGAAGCTCACGCTGGACTACTACGACGACTGCACGCGCCCCGACGCCGCCCTCGCCGAGGACCTGACGCCCCTCGAGGCCCTCACTCACGTCGACGCCAGGTTCCTCTCCGCTCGTCCGCAGCTCGTGCGCGCCTTGCTGCAGCCGCTGCTGCGGTCGCTGACCCTGTCGTGGTGCACCACGCTCAACGACGACCTGCTCCTGCACCTCTGCCGCCACTGCCCGCTGCTCGAGGACCTGGACCTCCGTAGCTGCATCCTCATCACCGCGCGAGGGCTCGGCTCCCTCTGGCGCCTTCAACGGTTGCGGCGTCTCTGTCTGAACCAGTGCGAAAGCCTCGGAAGTGGTGCCGTGGCGCACCTGGCTCGCTGTGGCGGCCTCCAGGAACTCAACCTGGACGAGGTCGACCTGGAGCGTATGGAGCCCGGCGTGGTTCGGCTTCTGGAACTGAGGAAGTTGCGCGTTCTGGTGGTTCGAGCGTGGACAGCCAAAGACTTGATTCCCTGGGAGTCGTTGCCCAAGGCTTTTCCCGACCTCAGGATCCTGGAGCTCGGGGAGTGGATGTCCCTGGACACTACTCTCCCGGAAACCGTGAAGGCGGCGATGCCTGCGGCTCAGGTCTCCTGGTACGTCAGCTGGGATCTTCTTGAGGGTGAAGACTCTGTTCTGGAAGATGAGAGTGGAAACCCGGCAACCCAATCGGAACTTGAGGAACCTGACATGGATCTGTTTGTATTTCGTGAAGACTGAACTCTTTATTATTTAATCTTTCAAGTTAAGTTTCTAAATGAAAGAAATTTTATTAGCATGTCATTGTACCTGTGATAAATACCCGCCTAAAGAAAGACACTTTTTATACTGTTACCTTCGGTAGATTGTAAACCGTTCGTGTTGAACATTTTATAAATACCTACAATATGAAGAATACGATTTCTTCATAGTTTTATTTTATAAATAGGAAAGTGAGATAAAAATCTTTCCTTACTTGGAGAAGAAATTATTATTCCACATCTGAGCAAAGTTCTTAAATTATCATAGATGGCTATTAGTTCTCTTCAAAATACGTCATGTTTGCTCCAGTAGACTGAAAACTGAAATAACAGATAGGAGATCCGTCGCTGCTGTGATAAACCTCTACATCATCACGGAATCTGCAGCTATGAAGACATAGTTAAAAATTACTATAGCTTTTTTTATTTTAATTTTAAAACTATCTTGTCATGTGTATTCATATACCAATTACGTTTCCCTCTTGCTCTAGGACAACTTTTTTTTTCTGTTGTAAAGCCTTGCTCTCCATTGTTCATGTATTTGCTCCTACTGTAATACTCGCCCAGTTACTCCAATAGCATAATCTGTACCTTCATTCAGATCATCTCCACAAACCAATATCTCATGTCCTACTAACACCTGTTCAAATTTAAAAAAAAGAAATATTATTTTAACCACCACATACTTTTTGTACTACAATCAGTCGAATGTTCTCTCCTTATCTCTGTTACACATCCCACCCTTCCTTGCATCACTTTCAGCTTCTAACCACAGTCAACTAAATTCCTGCTCAATCTGACATTGCAGTAGGCACAGTTCTTCATTTTTTCTTAACTTCCCCTCCCTCCTCAATAATTCATCACAACAATCCTTATCATCTACCAAATAATTCTTCCCAAGTACATTTAAATTAAAGAACGAAGGCTTTCCCGGTGAAGAATATGTAGAAACGTTTCTCGGGTTTCCAACCGGGTAGTCTCAGTAAACAGCGACGTTTCGACAGATAGCAACTCCGTCATCTTCAGCCTGGAAGATGACGGAGTTGCTATCTGTCGAAACGTCGCTGTTTACTGAGACCACCCGGTTGGAAACCCGAGAAACGTTTCTACATACATTTAAATTCATTGCAGCACTTATTTATGAACACGCTTCAGAAAGCCAAATAATCTATTTGTAAAACAGAACTAAGTAACGTTGATTCAACTCCTGTGTTCAATCCAACTTAATTGTTTCCTGCCAGAAATTCAGTATTATTATACATATAATATCTAATTATGTCATTGTGTTGAAACTGGTGATTGATAAGGCACAGAGTAAAATTAAAAAGTGGAAAGACTTGAAGGAAAGTGTGCCTAAAATAATTTACTAGATACGATATCGCATCTATAGGATTTAATATGATTTTCTGTGGAAGTGTGTCGCACTTCTTAGTGTATATATAATATGGAATCACAATTAACATTGTTTTTTCTGTCAAATAATCAAAGTTTGAGGCTGTGATGTTTACTTTTGAAGCCTTTCCTGTCTGGTTATAATTGTGAAACAGAAAGGAATTTAATATTTTTAACATGTAATAGCTTTAAAGGAAAGTTTTTAACTTGCAGGAATTGATTGTATTTGCCACAATATAGTTTCTGTGACTAAATAAATTTGTTATGCAAGCTGAATAGTTTTCCTAAACATTTTCCTGTATTAGTTTTTTCAATTGGGAAAAATAAAATGCATGCTAAGACATATATGGACTTCTCTTTAAGAATTTCAACACGACTGAGAAACCCGGACAACAATGCTGTGAATGGGAACCACAAATGACTACAGTAGTTATGGAGGAGTCTATCACAGTTAAATTACGAATAAATGTAAAGCATGCATTTTACAAGATGTGGTGTTTTTATATACAGGTGACTTCTACACACAATGTTGAAAGCATCTGGAAGTAATTTTCTAACTACAATTTTGAAAAATAAATGAATATAATATTTTTGTGGTGTAAAATGGAGTGTGTCATTTATATAATAAAACCTAAAACAGTTTGAAAACGGAGTTTTTTTTTAATCATTTAGAGATATTTCCTAAAAATCTTAAATGTATTGTATTCACACTGCCAATTAAATTGATTCATGTGTGAATAGTATGGCACAGTCATACTAGAGAGATCTGCAGAAGCTCAAGTTTCAAGTATACAAATAATAAATATAATCAGTAATGTGTGTGTGTGTGTGAAAAGATATGTAAGCTAGAAATTAAATGTAAAGTTAAAACTAAATGCACATTAAGTCTGAAATAAATATGTACAAATAACAAACATTGAGAATTAAATATAACTACTTACTGATTAAGGTTTTCCATAAACTCATTCAAAGTGTAGAATAAATTGTCTCAGTATAAATTTCTTAAGTTCAGTTTATAATGTTCCTGAAATATAACTTTATGTAGGCAGGAAAAATAAGTTTTCTTACCGTATGTTTTGGTAAGTTTCTTTTACTTCTCGTATTAAATGAGCGATTCTCACAGAGTATGCACAAGGATTTTATGCTAAACACAGACATCTTAAACCTTAATATTAATGTCCGCCGTTGGTAATAATGATTCTGGGTGAAGTAAATTTTACCGTTCCATGGGGAGGAACAAATCAGAGTGGATCCGTGTTTTTAAAGTTTGCTCGTAGCCGGACCAGTCTGATAGGAGAGGTTATGGAAAGTTGCTCCATCAATTCGACGCCAAGCTTTCGGAAACTGCTTGCTTTCATTTCATGCTGTGTAACGATGGCTAAGAAGAGGAGGTTATATTAGGGAAAAGGAGAGAAACTGCGTTTTGAATGTGAACGTGTCCCCGTACTTAGGTAATTTTTAGTTGTCTTTATATATAAATTATTAAAAGGTTAGGTTACATTACGAACAATAACGAAACTAGAAAAATCATGTAAAATATAGGACGAGCAAAAGCTATCAGTATAATTTAATATTGACAGATCTTAATTGTGTTATATTTATGGTTAATATTATTACTATTTTTAACATTATATCATACTAATTTTTACCTAATTGATACAAATTTATACTTGGTTATACAAGCCATTGTATCCATCCGAGTGATTTTTAAATTAATTGCGCAAATAAAATATTATTTATGAAATCATGTTCTTGGGAGCTGCTCTGTTGAGTAATATATTTGTGAATGAAATTTATCTTGACCCATTTTACAGGTCACTTTACATATATTTAACTCAAAGTCTATCATTGTCTATTATTCTTGGATATTCCCAAGTTCTCAATCAAACAAATTAAATGCACTCCTTCTTAATCAATTGCTATTGTTGTCTGCCCTTTTATCCGAAGACATGTCACCCCCGTTACTTCGAATCCAATCGCTTGTCTCATGATCTCATCGTATGATTACTAGCTCTGACAGTTACACACTCCTTCACAGTGTTTGTATTTTATGCAATACAGTTGAGTACGAAATGACCACATTTGGTCGCACATTATTTTTTCTTTCAATTCTAGTTAAATGATTTCAGTACTATATAATTCTGTAGTTATAACATCTTAGAATCAAGTAAGAAAGCTTTTGCTACTTTTCAAGAACATATTATTATTATCATGCTATATAATATGAAGTAAATTATTTACTGTATGCAGATCCTAGATTGAATTTTCTAATTCCTAACAATATAGGGCAATGAGCCATATGCGTTGTGCTTTTCTCCAAAAAACATTGTTCATTTTGTCAGTTGATTTGACTGTGGGTGTTTCTGCCATGAACCCATCATTAGCCGTTTATTGGGTCGATGATGGTAATAAATTTCATAATATTTATTTGAAAAGTGTCATTTACAAGAAGACAAACCATTTATTTATATAATTGATACGTAATGTATACCGTATTTTAAATTCTGTTTTCCATAGTACATAGCTTCCATTTATAATATGGTTTAGTAACATTACATAAAACATTGGATTGTGAGATTTTAAAAATGTATCAATAGTGATCAGTCAATTTATCAATTTATTTTATTGTGTGTAATGATCCTGAAAACACCCACGAAATCTTGTGTCAAGACTAAAGGAGAATCTATACCCTGACCACGTACCACTCCAAATTCGGAATGTATCACGGAAGAGGGCAGCATGTGGGCGTCTTGGTAGATTCAAGTTCTGAATCCTGAGTGCTACTTCAGCCAACCCAAAACGGTTGGGTTAACTGATAGGAACTTGATTGATGCAGTGACAAAATAACCGGATCAAACAAAAATAATTCATAGAGATAAAGTATACACGTTAGAACAGTCGGCAAGTTTTTTACATTCAGAACAGTACTGTTTCACTTCTGGATATAGGTAGTATCAGTGACTCACAGTAAGCAGAAGACTTCATTTGGTCCTCCTGGAGTGTGCAGAAGTAATTGCTAAATAAAATTCATTAACAAAGCAAAGGGTCCCAATTGGAGTATTGCTCCTGATCCATTCTCAATATCAGGTGGATTATTATTTGTTTATGACTTTAAATATCTGGGAAAGGCGTGTATTTGTGAATGTGTTAAATATTGAAATCTGTACGCAGATGGCGGAGGACCTTCCGGATGAACTGCTTCTGCGGATCCTGGACATGCTGCCGCAGTGGGACCTCATCGACGCCATCCCTTACGTGTGCCTCCGCTGGTGCCGCTTGAGCCTTGACAGTCAGCTGTGGAGGAACCGCGTGTGCAACATATGGTGGGATTCCGACTCGGCAGCCATGAAGTTTTTCAGTAAGAGGCCAGCGCTGCGGACCGTGGGCTTCCAGCGCCGCGTGGGGGGCGCCGTGCTTCGATGCCTGGCGTCGCACTGCCCCACCATCACCTCGCTGAACCTCCACGGCGCGCAACGCCTGAGTCTGCGCACCCTCCGCGCCATAACCCGCAACTGCGACCAGATCCGCGTCCTGTACGTCAACAGCGAGGTCCTCAGCTGCCGACGCCGCGCCCGCGAGGTGGCTCTGATGCCGCGCCTGGAGACGCTCGCCGTCTACGGCTGTCGCCCTCTGCAGCTGCGCGAGCTGGGCGCCGGCTGCGCGACGCTGCGACGTCTGGAGCTGGGGATGGCCGACGTCCGTCTGGCAGATCTCGGCGCCCCGCTGCTGCGACGCCTGCAGGGGCTCGCCATCTGCTGGAACTCCGTGTCTCGCGACATCGGCCATTGCGCCCGGAGTCTGGAGAAGCTCACGCTGGACTACTACGACGACTGCACGCGCCCCGACGCCGCCCTCGCCGAGGACCTGACGCCCCTCGAGGCCCTCACTCACGTCGACGCCAGGTTCCTCTCCGCTCGTCCGCAGCTCGTGCGCGCCTTGCTGCAGCCGCTGCTGCGGTCGCTGACCCTGTCGTGGTGCACCACGCTCAACGACGACCTGCTCCTGCACCTCTGCCGCCACTGCCCGCTGCTCGAGGACCTGGACCTCTGCCACTGCGACCTCGTCACCGCCCAGGGGCTCGGCTCCCTGTGGCGTCTGCGAAGGCTGCGACGCCTCTGCCTGACGGACTGCGAGGGACTCGGCAGCGGCGCAGCGACGCACCTGGCTCGCTGTGGCGGCCTCCAGGAGCTCAACATGGACGACGTCGACCTGGGGCGTATGGAGCCCGGCGTGGTTCGGCTTCTGGAACTCAGGAAGTTGCGCGTTCTGGTGGTTCGAGCGTGGACAGCCAAAGACTTGATTCCATGGGAGTCGTTGCCCAAGGCTTTTCCCGATCTCAGGACCCTGGAGCTCGGGGAGTGGATGTCCCTGGACACTACTCTCCCCGAAACCTTGAAGGCGGCGATGCCTGCGACTCAGGTCTCCTGGTACGTCAGCTGGGAGCTTCGTGGGAGCGAAAACTCTATTCCGGAGGAGGAGAGCGGAAACACGGCGACCCAATCGGAGCATGAGGAACCTGACATGGATCTGTTTGTATTTCGTGAAGACTGAATTCGTCTATTTGTTTACGTACCGGTAATATTACGTTCTGGGTGTTGGTCAGGCTTTCGTCTCCATTCTGTCTGTGGAATCTTTTAATGCGTTGAGAATTTTTACTTTCTCAGCTGCTTCCTTTATGCTAGATCTTTTATTGGCCAATTGTGTAATAAAGTCTTTGGAGCAGTTTGAAAATTTTCAATGAAAATATATTCCCAGTATTCCTGAATACAATTTTGAGCCTTTCAGTATCGAAAATATTGTGACATCTGTTACGCATTGCTGTCATCTACCTTTCAAAATTACTCTTATTTTGGCAAATTCTTCAATGGTGTGGAACGGCAGTAATTTTGGTGTCTTTTGTTAATTGCAAATGAGAGAATATTGAATTGATCTGTGATTCCTGTACACATTGAAAATCTCTTAACTGTCACAATTATTTTAAAAATAGGCACCTAATCTTAATTTATTCTGCTACAATTTGTATTTAAAGACTTAGTACAGGTTCTTTAATGATGTGGAAGTTTGCAGCTGTTTTGAACCATGCCAAATGTTTTATAGGGGAAAGTTGCCTCACTGTATTACTGATATGTCGGTCTCCTGCGATTAATAATATATTTGTGCAGCAATCTAGAAAGAAGTTACTTACTGGTGCAATGAAATATTATTTATGCACGAGGACCCTGTTGTTCGTTCTTCATTGAGCAAATATTTTGTGTAGACCCTTGTCAATATTTAGTCTGCCTTTCTCCATCCCATGGAAAATATTCAACCCTTTTTAACTGACTGCAACAAATTTCCTTACTTGAAACTTATCAGGTTGTTAATAATTTGATGTGAAAACATTGTCATTTTGTGAGCAATCATTTCAAAGTTTGAGGCTGTGATAAGTACTTGTGTACCGCATGAGACTAGTTAACCTAACATAACAGAGAGAAAGTTATTTATTTTTGTTAACATATAAGCATTTGTGAGAGTTTGTATATTTGCATGAATACTCATGTCTCAAGATCTGTTTGTAAGTTTTCTGAATAAATTTGTTCCTGAAGTTAAATATTTTTCTTACGTTTCTCCTTCCAATGTTCACAACCATTCTTATATTAGAATCCAACACAGAGCCGGAGCAAGGGAACTTCACACCAAACAAACATACTCCATCACATCACCCAATTAAGACTGTAACTTAGGTCACTCTCTTTCACATTCCTGTAGAATATGTAGCGCACACAAATTAATAAATCTGACAACCAGTAATTTGTAATTATATGCTTTTATTTTGCATTTTTTTTTCTTGTAAACAATTACAGTACTTTAAATACGGACAACTACTGACAGAAATCATAATTTTCCTTTAAACCATGGGATCAAGGCCTTTCTTTTAAGATTTATTCAAATTATTTTTATATTATATTAAATTTAGTTTGGAACCTAATACTCTGACAATGTGTATATCAAAGTTATCAGGATATTAAAGATCTCTGAAGAAATTTGAGATTAGTAAGGTCTCATCTCCATTTTACTGTTCACCTTATGAAGCCAAAAAATTGGTTGAAAATTAAGTAAATTTTTCATGTTGTTATTTGCATTGTTTCAGATTCTTCTACTATGACATTAGTGTGTAGGACGACTTCTCGCCCACCCTGTACATATTCGTGACATGTACTCAATTTCCTTTCTAATCACCCTCCATAGCAAAAGAGATACACGCTAAAGAATGACCAAGTTTGGTTGACAAAAGCCTAATACTTTCACACAGTGTCCAATACTTGACAATGAAAGCTTTTACGGACCTCGATAATATTGAAGTCGGATGATTGTACCAAAGTAAGAATAGAATTTTGCTGGCTCTGATATTTTTGAGGAAAGTTTATCTTGGCCACTTGTGGAGGTAGATGTGTAAATTGAGTGACCATTTCCCAGGACCCCGACATTTACCCACCTGTGAGGTTAACTCCACGGGTTTCCTGCAATCGGTAAGTCACGGAAATTGAATATTTCAATACTATTTAGTTGTTGGGTTAGTCACAGTAAATATGTTGGCACAATTGGAAAGTTAAACAAGGTATAATGTGAACTGGGGGATTTGGATTTTAATTTAAATTATAACCAATTCAAATTTACCGTGGCTCACTCAGCATGAGAATCAATCTATAAGCATATGCAGCAAGAAAGTCGGACATAATACAATTCTGAATATTTGCGCTCACGTGTCTGGAAATCCAGGGTCTCTGTGCCTTCTTGGAGTGTGAACTTATGGGCTGGATTCTCAGATTCAGGGAATTAGGTGAGCGGACTTCCACCTGCTGCCGACTTCTCTCGATTTGCCACAAGATTCAAGACGCTTCTCTTAATTGTGACCAACTCTTGTCGCCTCACTCTCTCAAGCTTCTTCATTATTTAAATGTTCATCGCCAACACCAAACTCTAATTACTCTTGTGCCAAGGTACAAGCACTCTACAGACTTCCTTGTTTAGCAGATCATTCCCAACTGACTAACATCTAATTATTCTCTCTTCCCAAGTCATCTCTCTCATTCCTCTGAGTGCATGGCAGATCACCTGACCCTCAGTTTCTCTCCCTAATTTCTGGAGGTAAATCCCTGGGTCAAGGAACTGGAGTCTGATCTTTAAGTCGCCAAATGGTCCCTGCCCCCTCCCCTGATGCTAACCTTTATTAACATATTTAAAAGTTCTTTTAAATAAGTAATGCATAAAATATCAGTTTATATATACATAAGTCCTATTTAGTAACTAAAAATATTTAAAACATACATTAAGAACTTTTATGATTAAAAAGTAACATGCTCCACACATTATTGGGATAAATAATGTAATCCATACACAACCAAATCAGATTTGCTCAAAAATAACATATAACGGGGGGAAGGGGGGGACAAAACATTGATGAACAGAAATGAGTCCGTTATCAAATTTAATACCAAGTCCAAAACTACATGAAACAGTTAAAATACAAATTATAACAAAAGTATGGATGCAATGTTTGCTTAGCCATTTGTTTCTATTTAATTAATACATTTACAGAAGTATATTCAGATTCTGTAAATACGATGTATTATGGAAAACTTATGTATAAATCCTGAATCATTCAAGGGCATGGAATGTTACAGGGCATCCCCTGCTTATAGTGCTACTTAATTTTGCTAAATCAGTTTTGTTCTTTCTTCTTGATGTCAGCTAATCTTCAAAAGAGGCCCAGTATCTGGATCTCAAAACTTGTTAAATTTCAAAACATTAAATTTTGTCTGGAGAAAGAGTTTGAATACTACTATTCAAAGTAGCAATTGAATTAAAATATTCTACAACTATTCATAAAAGTAACCTGGCATCACTCCTCACTACTTACACTTTGAAACAAGAAGTAAACTTCTTCACTTATTAGCGGATTGGACAAAGATTATATTTTGTTGAACAAAGAAACCCTTTGGTAGTGGCATACCTTTCACACGTTCTTCTAATTTTTGGAAGTTTGGGAATATTTCACTTAAGTATCTTGCCCACAGTTCAGACTTTTATCAGATCTGGAGGCTCATTCGCTGACAGAAAAAATATTAAAACTTTCACTGCTTTAAAAGTAATGAAAATAAGAACTTTATAAGCAAGTCCTCTTTTAATGTATTATTATTATACGATTGTCGACTGGGTCAAATTGTTGTGGGGACATGTTTCTACCGCTCGCATCATTGCCATAGTCAAGTAGATCAATGCTGTCTACTGATGAACATTTGACCCAAAGTCGTTAAACCAATTCACCAGAAAAGCCTAAATTCATCAAACTCTTCCTGCTGTTACAAAATCGCATTAATATAATAAACCCATCCACTAAATTATATTTGACTGGGTTACCAAGGGACTGGGAAAAATATTTGTAGTCATAAACGCTGCACACTTGTGACGTTCCAACCATTCATCAATGAAAAACTCCTCTAATAATTTACTTCAAAATGGAAAACATGTAACCATTTTGTCTTTTATGATGACAAAACTTACTAATAAAAGAGACCAATATTATAAATTAAAAGTATAAGTAGCAATTACAAAAAAAATTGTAATTTATAAAATAAATACCACACATTTCTACCGACCTTGTCACTTTTGTAAGGTGACTGAAAAATGCAAGAACTACAACTAATTTATGCTGTTTTCTTCTTCCAGCTCTTGTGGTTGTAAATCACATGACAAAAGCTACAAGGTTTGCAGAAATGTTACATGGTATTTATTTTATCACTTATTTTTTGTCTGTACTTTGGCTACTTCTTTTGTAATTAGTGTACTTTTAACACAGACATTATATTTTATTGAATGTAACATTGTTCATACAGTTAATCAATTTACTTGAATATTTTTTAATGTGTAATTAATCAATTTGATTTGTAATCACTAACAACAAGTCATAATTGAAGCTTGCAGTTTATGCATACTGTTGTATACTACTACATACAATAATTTTATCTGCGTGTACCTTAGTACATTTTCTTAGAAATTGTCATTGATATTTTATTCCCTTTCTGTAACCAACCAACAGTGATTAATTCAATGAAGAAGAGAAAAGGTTGCAGACAAGACTGTCCATAAAATATTTCTCCCCTTCAAAATGCCGGTATTTGTAGCAGACTCTAGGATGAATACCTTACAGTCGTCTCATGATAATTTCAATTACTTGAAAATCGTTAGTTATCCAATGCCTGGCGGCCAAGCAATAAGTGACAACACGTTTTTTTTGACATTCAGTTATTAATACAATGCTTAACACTTAAATAGATAGGATTTGGGAAAAACATATTTAATATAACATATTTAATGTTTCTTATTTATTAAAAAGAAGAAGAAAAATACAAGCTCCCACTATACTGTTTTACTTTCACAGTTTTCCACAATTGCACCTTCTATATATTAGTTGGACACTAGCTTAAAAAATATCTGTATTCTTTGGTTAAGACAATTCTTGCAGAGTTTGAAACTGCCAATTCCTCATGGAAAAGCCGGAGCCACCAAATATTAAACTTCAGCACACGGGTACATAACTTAGATCAGTATTCTTTCTTCCTCGTCACACTACACGTAGTGGCACTGCAGCAAACTGGTTCTAACAGCATCGACTGTTTCATTTTTCCTCTGGAATTAAAATGAAATGTAGTAGAAATATGAGACCTTATGGCATGGGGTTAAATCGTCGACTTCAAAATAAAAGTTGAGATCTTGTCCAGACAAAACCAACAGTACACGCACACATCAAACCCCTTTCAATGTTAACAAAGACATCCAGATCTTGTGTGTCAGACGCAGACATCACCGGTTAGAATCCTCCAACCGACGCTTGTTTCTGCCGTTTTCGGTGGAACCTTCGCCGTTGCGCAGGATCCTCTGCGCCCTGTAGATCGGTTCAAATTCGGCCAACTGAGCCATGAAGCCCTCGTTTGGATTGATACAGAACCTTCGCTGCTGCACCAAGGTGAATGCCATGCTGCAAACAGATACTCATCTTCAGGAACAGACTGTAGCCATTCAATTTGTTGAAACCACATATTACTTTCCTGACAACATTGAAAACTAAAATATACTCATTAATAATAAACAATTACCTCGGGGTGAGGAACAGGACAGTTGGTAATTAACAGTTAAGAGTTGGTTCAAAATAAACCAGTAGATCAACCAAAGAGTTCTGAACTCATTAAAAAATCATTGATAATGTTAGTATTTTTGAACACTATCTGGAAGTACTCACTTGCACGAGAGGCCATACTTTTCCATCAGATAAGCCAAAACAAGGGCTGCGGACCGTGAAATGCCAGCATTCCCGTGGACAAGTACACGCCCACCAGATGACAGACAACCGTCGACAAATTCTCTGACGGTGGGAAAATGCTGGATTATATTTTCTGTAGGGGAGTCTGCTATATCTAGCACCAAATACCTGAAACAACAAATATTAAACAGTCACAGATCAGCTATCCAATTTGTGCAATATTTTAGTTTCTTTGCAGCCCAAATAATGTGTTACCCCACGTACACTACTCTGGAGGTGAGTCCACTTTCAAAAAGTGTGGGATATATAAGAGTTCTATATTAGTGATTCACAAATACTATTTTCACACTAAATATTTTCTGAACAAGTTGTACAAGCTGGTACTTCACAAGTGTCTTAGATACAGAACTGTAGCTAATCCTAGACATCTAAACATACAGTACGTAACTAGTGACAAGATGAAATCTGCAATTTGCCTTTCTCAACTTGAGTCAAGCACATGGTAGACAGTAGCTTGAAACGTGGTTGCAAAGTAAAAGTGAAACCCTGTTATACCATGAGAGGCACGAGTCATTTTACACCCACATTATAACCTATCTCTGCTCTAACGAATTTTCTATTCTGAAGTACAGGTAAATTTGAATTCCCCATGTATTTAATGTAAATACAACAACTTTAATTATTACATTTACAAATCTATTAAAATAAAAACTTTATATAACAGTAATTACATTTTATGTTGTCTTCACAAAGAACTCGCCAACTTTTAAGTAAATTAATTTGTCTGACTGTTGCAAGATAAATTCAATGTGTGTGTTCACAGTCTCCCATTCCATTGCTTCACTACAAAATCATTAACCTTTACATTTGATGTGGAATCATTAGACAAGTCACAAACTTCAGAATCAGAAATATTTATGCCTACCTGTTGTAGTGGAATGCGTTGATTTCCGATTTTTTCTGTAGTAGGGGGAGACAACACAAAGACAGTAGTTTAAACCAAGAATAAACTCCACGACTTTTATAAAAACGGACTTAAAACAAATCTCTTAAAATATTGGAGGCATTACAGAAGATTAATTTTTAACTATGCAGAGTGTCACAAGAATAACAATTCTGGGTGGTTTACACATACAAGTTCAGATTGGGGCACTGAAGATCTAAAATACAGCTATATTTAAGATGAGAAGTAACTTTACTGTTTCTGAAGAAAATTCAAACAAAGTAATTTGTCAGATTTTTGTGTGCTATCTGGAGATCGATAGATTTAATCTAGAAAGAAGAATGTTAAAAAATGAACAATTCACCTGAACTGATCAGGAAAGTTTGCTCTTATACAATGAGCCTCAATGTTTTGCCTGACACAAATTATATGTGTTATCCCATGAGCAGTGAGTGACTCCAACTTGGATTTCATGGCAGCAGAGTAAGGACCCAGGTACAACCCTGGGATTATCTCCTGCATTGACCTCCGCATCGTGTAAGTCCAATCGTCTGCTTCTTGAAACTCTGGGAAAGTCGGAAACTCCATTGCAGCCATCCCTTCCTGTTGAATCAAATTAATGGTAGCAAGAATTAAAATATAGATCAACCAGGACTAAATACATAGCTTACATTTCTCATGTAATTTAGTACCTTAATACAAAGATTGTGTAGCAAACTGAAGCAATTTATCTGATTAATAAAGTTAAAACAAACAATGTTAACACCACATTAAATGACAAAAATAATGTACACATTAGGTAGACCATTACTGTTGTTTTAGTCCTTGCTTTTAAAGATTACAGAATGATAATGGATAATAATTGGATTGAAGTTATTTATTTCAAAGACAGCAGCTTATACTGACTGCCATATTCATCCTTGTACTTAAAAATAGTTTTAACATATAATTTTTAAATATTTGTGTTGCTTATCATCAGATGATGTGTTAAGCAACACATATATTATAAAAATTAACAAAGTATATTGTACACACAATAGTGTTAAAACTGAACTGTTTTTAAGTACAAGGATGAATATAATGTATATAATATAAGCTGCCAAATGCTACCACCTTTGAAATAAATAGCTTCTTAAAACCATGACCAACAAAGGGATTTCTTATTATCCATTATCATCGACATATAAATGGTCAAACAACCCAATGAAGATTACAGAATAAATATTAGTAGGAGTGTTGAAGACCTATATTCTCACGTTAACCACCACTCCCACCAAGCCCGTGATGTCAGTATTTCCATAACATCAGATAGGTTAGACAAATCGTATTTGCTGTGCTGAAGTTTAGTGAGTTGAACACGGCACAGAGGCGAAGTGCAGTGAGGAGGCGATGGTATCAAACTATTCCAGTTTCTATTCTCACTCTACCTGATACAATGTGCACAAAGCAGGATTGTAACTGTTGAAAATAATTGAAGATGAGCAAAGAGAAGTTATTCTTTAAATGTTATGTAAAACTTCATTAATCTTTGCATCGCTAAAAAATATTTTACAAATTTGTACTGACGGTAAACAAGTACGAGTTTTTTGAGTGGAAATATGATGTATGCGGAGAACCCAACCAGTCTTCAGCCAAAATTAGTGTTGACATGCCACAGATTTCTTAAATTATTATGAGTAGGCACTGAAAAACGTGTCGTAGAATCATTACCTACATTTTACATGATGCACACTCAAACAACATCTTGGTACTGTCAAGATGCTTTCTTCTATGAGAGTTTTAGAATGTACTAAGTGCCTCTATAAAAGTTTCCACAATATTGATCAAGTGATCTTAATGCATGGCACATAAAATGTCAGCTAAAACACAAATGTATAAGTATTGAAGAACGATGCAATGAACAAATTAATCGTTAAGCAAATACGCATAGAATTGTAAATTGGTATAAACTTTTACATTTTTCAAATAATTTAACATTGACATTCAACATTATCAGATTCTTTACAGAATACTCAGAACAAGAACATACAGTTGGGCGGATTTAAATCATTGGCGTCTGAAGGAATAAAGCTTTTGCAGCTGCTGTGCACTTTGAAAGGTCGCCGTCTTCAGCGTTTATAATCAAACGGGATATAATTACCAAATCTCCCAGAAGTGATGCGGCGCACTTGTCGAATAGCATTTTTGAGTCTTTTTAAGTACCTACACAACTAAAAATTTGAAGGTGTTCAGTCTCTTAGTTCATTTTTTTTGTTGAAACCAAAGAATGAACAATGGAAACAAATGAGATACGTAGAAGTTCCAGACGGATGTCCTTCTCAAAGAGTATCTTAGATCAAAGAGATATATAAACATCATAGAGAGGCTACGAGGCTGTTACAGCGCCCTGGGTGGCAGCAACTAGCAACAGGGACAATCACAATGTCTACGGTCAAGAACTTTGACCTATGTACTGTGTTTATATGACTGAGGTTGAATAATCGTGTATTTTTGTGATTAAAATATATTGTTTTTCATCCGAAATCATGCCAAATGCGTGTTCAGCGAACAATTGTACTAATCGCAGTTCAAAAACAGCTGGAATATCGTATTTTAAGTAAATATAATCATATTTTCACTTTTGACAGCACGTGTTTGTAACTTCAATATTTACCAAATTTCTGATCTTCGTGGTGCTGTGGAATATGCAAGCCAGCTCTTGTTCTTTTTATGAAAACAGTTCTCTGTACTGTGATTAATGAATGTGTTTTATTTCGTTTAACCTTGATCCCTATCAACTTTCAACTATATTTAATGTCAGTCTAGATGCATTTAGATGTTACTTGTACAACGTACAATTGTATGATTGTAAAAAAATTAAAATTTTAGATATTGGGAGTAATCTTTATTATAGACTGATGCTTCATATCTCATCTAATAATTCGGCATTAATATCAGAAATGACTGATTTAAAACAAAAATGATAAATTAACTATTATAAAGTTAACTGTCAATGTTTACATGTTGTATTTAGCATTGAGATGATGTTAATGAGCCCTTTTATCCGTGTTAACTTTAATTTCGGCACTTTCCTTGTGTGACATTACAGAAATAATTTACCATTTTTAAGTGGTGTTATATATATTATATGTAATGAAACACTTTCTAGCTGGTTTCCGCTCATTTGTAACTTTAATACATATGTATATATAGTTTTTAAATCTTGATTTACGAGATACGCTTCCTGCACGTATTCCTAAGTCCACCTCAATTCAATGCCAGCAGACGACAGGACACGCCCACCCTTACCCTTCAAAAAATGGCGCCTGAGCCTTCAATTTGCTTCAAATATGGCGGCGCCTTGTCCAGTCTATGTTGTTTATATATGTCTTTGTCTTAGATAGATAGAGAGCAGAGCATAGAGGTGCTGGGAGCGTGACGTCATACCCTCCTCTGTAGGTGTAAACTCACTCGTAGGCCCGTAAGAACCTGGCATGTAAAAACAGCGCTTTTTGAGTCCGCTAAAATCATTGTTACAGCAGAAAAAGGCAAATTTAAGTGGATTTTTTTATTTACACGATACATTACTATTTACAAATATATAAGGCAAAAGAATCAATTCAAATGGGAATATTAAAAATATTCAGCATGTTTGGATATCGGTATTGCGAGTTGGATGCGAAGTTATATTAGCGTATTTCTCAATTGAATGCCTATAAAGAGTATGGATACGTTTACACGGCAGTGATGACTGCCACAAAACAGGGAGCAGTGATGTCAATGGCCTGTCAACATACGTCAGTGCTGCACTGACAACTGCCAATCCACCGCTGACACGAGAGCACTGCCTCACTTTTCTTGGAGCGTGTCAACTGTATGCCAGTGATGACTGACGTTCCCTTCCCCCTCCACGGTACTAAATTCTGCACACACGGGAGGCCAGTTAGTGGCAGTTACGGTTGTCAATTATCGATTGTGAACGGTGAGGCAGGGCTGACTATCGATTGCGCGATGGTAAACAGTTTGTATTTTGCATTTTCAATACGCGTGCAGTTTGTTATAGTGTGCGATTGGAGTAGGTGAATCTTTGTTGTGAACAGCGGCTAGAATTTTGGTTCAGAAGCATTTAGGATAGAGTTCGTTTGTTGCACCTAATCACCTATTAATTTTTAGGTTAACATTCCAAAAATAATTATTGTCCACCCTCCAACGGCACAAACTTTAACTAGAAAAAAATACGCAAAATAATGATGTATAGCTATAAACATTCTACTATCACATGTAATGAAAAATAATTCATTTCGTTTTGTTCAGTAAATGACACCTTCAAGGGGAATAAAACAAGTAATAGAAACCAAGCCAATTAAACAATGAAAACCAGCTTCAAAGTACATGTGCTGTTTTTATTATTGCTTGATTTCTGTAGTAATAATATAAAGCAATATTACAACAACTGTTTTCATTTTTATGTATGTATAGTCAGTAGCGTAATACTGAGTTTGACTTTTTCGTGAGAATTCAGGAACCCTTCCTCGTCACGTCTATTCTATCACTATGCGTACGCGAAAACACAAAGGGGAAAAATATTTAACTTGAAATAAACAATATATCGACTCTATGCAACATCAACAATCCAACCGGTCGTAGTTGCCAAAAAATAGCAGAGAAGTATAAACATGCATCAGAGTTCTCTGCCCGTTCTGTAGTGAGGGCAGCACTTGCATACAGTGAAGAAGTGTGGCAGTTATCTGCCTAAGATGTGAACGGTAGGCAGTGCACAGCCAATCCAACTTCGACGAACATCACTGCCCGTGTAAACCTAGCTTTATTGTCCAGCCTCCAACGGCACAAACTTTAACTGGAAAAAAAATTACGCAAAAGAATGATGTATATCTATAAATATATTACTATCACACGTAATGAAAAATAATTCATTTCGTTTTGTCCAGTAATTGACACCTTTAAGGGGAATAAAACAAGTAATAGAAACCGAGCCAATTAAACACTGAAAACCAGCTTCAAAATACAGTTGCTGTTTTTATTATTGCTTGATTTCTGTAGTAATAATGTAAAACAATATTACTAAACAACTGTTTTCATTTTTATGTATCTATAGCACAGTAGCGTGATACTGAATTTGACTTTTTCAGGAAGCCTTTCCTCGTTACGTCTATTCTATCACAAATACAAAGTGATTAGTTCCTGTTTATGGACATTATGCGTGCGCGAAAACACAAAGGGGGAAAATATTCAACTTGATATAAACAATATATCAACAATCCAACCGGTCGTAGTTGCCAAGAAATGGCAGAAAAGTATAAACATGCAGCAGAGTTCTCTGCCCGTTTCGTAGTGAGGGCAGCACTTGGCAGTGAAGAAGTGGGACAGTCATCTGCCCAAGATGTAAATGGTAGGCAGTGCACAGCCAACCCAACTTCGAGGAGCATCACTGCCCCTGTATTGCCGGACAATATTGCATATTTTCGATACCGGACCCAAACTCTCCGGCAAGTGGTTGCAATAAGGGCAATAACTGATTTATTGCCGGGAAATATGTTTATATTACCGGAAATGTTGCTGTATTTTTTGCAATATTGCTCGGCCATGATTGCCGACCACATATTGCCGTAAAAAGTTTCTCGCACAGATCATGGATTCGCCAAACGAAAAAAATTATTGCATTTATCGATGCAGTTCACACTAAATCATCAATTTGAGACGACGTGGGAGGGTCATTAAAAGAAATACCAAGGGAAAAAATAGATGTTTGGAAAACAATAGCTAACAAATTTTACAACTTGTGAAACCTGTATATATTGGTCATTTATTGAAAAGTAACAAAAAAATAATTACAATGAATTTCTAATTTTTAAAATAATTTTTCAGCAAATAAAGAGGTTCTAGCCTGTCATTAAATAAATACAATTAATCCTTCCTTTAAAACTACGCATACTTCAGTCGGACACTGAATAAATACGTCATAGATGTACAGATTCCCGTCAAAATAATTTTTGGATAATTGCCAATCTCGTGTAGATCGCGGTGTTGTATTCCTCCATCACCGTATCCTCCTTTTCCCCTACAAGACCTCTATTTTTGAAGGAAATATTCAAAGTCTCCCTTTGACATAGAAGGCGACGTTTTTGAATCGATAATCAAGAATCAATTCGTTGCTTCAATTGTGATTTGTTCATTTAAAAAAGGTCTAAACCAGGTTCTCATTTTCTCTAGTTTATCACCACTAAGTAACGATGCGCTAAGAACTTTATTTTCGGCCATATTGCTGCTATATTACGTGTAAGCGGGAAATGTTCCGGTTACAATGTGGCCGCCATAGTGCTGGCCGGGATATACATTGCAACACATTGCTCGTCCGTAGCTAGGGCAACACATAGCCGACAATATTGCCGGGCAATAATTTTCAGAAATATTGCCAGCAATGTGATATTTTTATTGCATGTTTACGAGCCCCTTTAGACTTCGCGGCTTTGAGACGACTGTACGAAGCCGCCGTCAATAAAGGCTTGCTGTTCGTCCAATCAGCGTCGAGGAAACCTTGCTGCGCCCAAAGAGTATCTTAAATTGCGCCGACAGTTCCTCCACAGAGTACTTAATGTCTTGGTTTCGGAACGACAGTGACGAGCCGTGACGTGATGCCTGTGGACATCAACAGATTGACAGAAGGGTGGCTGGAACTAGAAAGCGACCCAGGTAAGAAAATGATCGCATTTAGTTGCATTTTTTGACATTTGCCAGCGACTGACAAGCAAACTCCCATTCCCAAAATAGGCAGAAAGTAATCAAAATGGAATACGCAAAACATTTTAGACAATTTTTAATGTACTATAGTAATCTATTGAGAAGAAACTAACCTGAGTCAACATCTGCGTGTCTTAATTGCAGCGGTATAATTACCTTCATGTAGACTCCGAAAAGTATACTACTTTAACGGAATACAAATGCTTGTTCTTACCTAAAAATTCTCAAAATAGTGAATCCTGCAAATATATCAAGCTTGAATCATCCTACGCATTTCTTGCAATCTGAAAGTTTCAGCAATTTCCCTAGCCAATGAGGCATTCAGATTCTGACAAGGTTCTGTCTATACATGAAAGTTCCAAACATCTCTCTCTAGCAAAAAGAAAAATTCAAAATATAAACAAATTAACTACAGAAAGTACTTTTTGCCATTTTGTGTTCACTTAATAAATGTATCTGCAATAAAAATTGCTATTCCTCTAATAATGACATGCTGACATTAGGACCTTAAAATTTTTGGATAATAATTGATTACCAGTCAAATTAACTAGCAAATTCACTGCAATTTATCCAATTTCATGAAAATTCTAATGTAGTTCACTGATGTATTTTCTTATATTCTATGATTAAGTTGTGTATTTGTACTAAAATTATTTGGTATCAACATAACTGCCCTTGAACCCTCCATTTCTTTTGGTTTTATATACATTACATCATCTATACCGAAACTAAATTAAAGAGTAAACCATGTATAGATAGCTGAGATTTGCACTTCACATCTCAAGGGTCTTAGGTTCATATTCTGTGAGGTTAGAACTAACAAATTTTGAGTGTAAATAATTCCTGTGACAGTGATGTTTAATAGAAATGTCAGTTTTGTTGAGATAAACTTAAATATTTACTGATTACGTTGATTGGTGGACATCTATAATAATATCTGCTGCTGTGGGTGCTGAAACTATCTAGTTGATTCCAAAAGTAAATAAAGGTTAAACTTGATTAATAATTATTATTTTATTCAATATGTTATTTGTTCACTTTTGGCAAATTAGATTGTTCAAGAGGTTTATATTGAAATTAACAAAACATAATTTCATTGAATCTTTCTGAATGTAGTGCTCATTTGTAAAGGGGAAAAATCAGATTCTGCAGGGACAAACATTTCTTCCAGGATTGTTTACATTGCTGTTGGAAGATTTTGGAGTCAAGGGAGTGCAGGTGGAAGAAATATACGACCTTCAAAAATCCCTCGAGGGTCCGGTGTATGGCTTCATTTTCCTTTTTCGGTGGATAGAGGAACGTCGTTCACGGAGGAAGATAGTCGACGAGATCGACTGTTTCGTAAAAGATGAAGATGTTGTCAACAACATATTTTTTGCACAACAGGTATGTGGTAGTCCTACCGAAAGACTGCACACTTGCAAGGAATAAAAAAGTTGGCTGTATTACAGCTTTAAATCCTCATTTTGCTATTGTTAAAATATTCCTTAATTTACCCTTTTCATGTTCTATTCCTTGGTCTCTTCCTTTGAATATACTATTCCTCTTCACAGTTGCTTCCTAAATGAAAATTTAATGTTTCACCCGCCTCTTTTGGAAGCCCCTCCATTCTGTTGGCTGTCATTTTTCTTCTATAATCCTGTAGTAATAATCTTAGCTTGTAATTATATATTTATTATAAGACATTTATTTTCTCTAATAAAACCTAAATTTTTGCTTGTTCTACAGATGGTGCCGAACAGCTGTGCCACACATGCACTGCTTTCGGTATTACTCAACTGTCCAAACATTCACCTGGGGTCTACGTTAAGCAGGTTAAAAGCACATACTTCTGGGATGTGTCCTGAAAACAAGGTGATTTCTTTTATTTTTAAAATATCATCCATAAATGTAAATGCTTTAAAGGATTACATATTTAAAATAGAATGTTGTTAGTCTAGGAATTTTGGCTTACAAATATTTTACAACTTTGTGTAAGCCAAATTGATAAGTTAGTGTCATGACTTTTCTGAGCCAAGTTCAGCTACAACAATCATTTTATAAATGATTTTATTTCACAACAACATTCTTGCATTTCACACTTAAATGTTTCCAATTTTAAAGACTTTTGATTTCATGCTGATTGAGAGCAATTCATTAGGTCATAAACTATTCAACGCCAACTGGAGTTAAGTGGCATTTACAGCCTACATTTTCTCTGGTGATAACTTTTCTCAAATCCTGTGTTAAAAAACAGTTGTTTACTTCATTATCATTTTTGAGTCTGATGTTATTCAGTAATGTATCTTTAACTCGAAGGTCTTTAATGATTATTTTCTATTTTTACTTCATGGGTAATACTATCATTGTTTTATGTTTCTATGGTATCATTATCCCATATTACTTGTTCCTTTTCTGTCTGGTATTAATTTCTTCATTCACAAGCTTTGTAGAATTTATTTTCTGAAATCCACATGTTGAGTGACCGAGGTTATTTTTGATTAAAATTGAATTTGCTTACAGTAGTTTTGCTTCCTTACTGCAGGGTTGGGCAATAGGCAACACCCCAGAATTGGCTAAGGCTCACAACTCGCACGCAATGCCTCAGGCAAAGAGACGACTGGACAAGACTTCCTCTGGAGTGAGTACGGGTCGGTACACTGGTGAGGCATTCCACTTTGTGAGCTATGTCCCAATTCGTGGCAAACTGTTTGAACTGGATGGCTTGAAACCATTTCCAATGGACCATGGTAATAATGAAATATTATTATATGGCATTGTACAAAATTATTTGACGTGCATTGAATACTTAAACTTTACTTAAGCTCTATGGATAGTGTGGATATTAGATGTGGTTGGCATAAATGAGTTTTCTAGCATATGTTTGGTGGAACTTGACGAGATCCGAATTGTAAAAGTTGAAACTGTTTCTGCCCGTTGCTAGATATATTATTTAAGTATAACATTGTTTATGTTACAAAAGACCAAAGTAGAGAGATAAAATAGAAAAGGTTTTAGTAGTGGACGAAGGGTATGTCCAACATTTTGAACAGTATCGAAAACTCTGCTTATTTATCCTAAGTTATTTCTGTGTAAGCAGTATTTCTGACACATTTGTTGTTTCATAATTTGTGTTGGAAAAAATGTTAAAATGCCCTTGGAGACCAAACAAAATAAAGCACATTCACTTTGTCCTCAATCTTATAAATTCAGACCCAAATTTTTTCATCAGTTACTAAGAGTCTGGATAAAATACTGTGAAATAAACTGAATTTTGTATGCTTATGTTGTTAACCCCTTCAGTGAGTTAGATGCATGTATGTGTGTGTCAAAAGTTGGCTCTTCCATAGTGGGCAAGATGCCTGTATGCATTAGCACACTACCCACACAAAAAAATTAGGTATATTCTCTTTTAAGAATGTTCTGAATTTGCAGTAAGCATGTAATGGGGTTTATCTACAAAAAGGGGAGTCTTCTTCAAACAATCGGGTAAGTGTATTACCCCTTTACTTTCATGTTCACACCATTTGTTACTATCCATCCAAGAACTCCAAAACTAATAGCAAAATACTATAAATATTTAGTGTCTAGCACTTACAAGGAGAAGCTGAGATAAAGGTTTTTAGGATGTAAGAAAAGGAGAATGAAAATAACTTTTTAGAAGAAAGACAAGAATGGAAAAATGTCAACCGGACCAGGGAATCGAACCCAGGACCTTGCGATATCCAGCTGCATGCTCCACCAACTGTGCTAATCCGAGTTGACGTCCCGGGACCGACTTAACACCTCTCCATTCCGTAAACCTAAGCTAGGCTCACCTACCAATTCACTAATCACAATCCTCATGTCCTAATTCTAGGAAATGCGTGTAGACGGACATTGTGTAAATTGATCATAGGTACCGTCTTCACGTATTTCCTAGAATTAGGACATGAGGATTGTGATTAGTGAATTGGTAGGTGAGCCTAGCTTAGGTTTACAGAATGGAGAGGTTTTAAGTTGGTCCTGGGACGTTGACTCGGATTAGCTCAGTTGGTGGAGAATGCGGCTGGATATCGCAAGGTCCTGGGTTCGATTCCCTGGTCCGGTTGACATTTTTCCATTCTTGTCTTTCATCTAAAAAATTAACTATATGCTTTACTGGGCTTAAATTGAGCATCCCCACTAACTTAGTTTATAACTGTTTATTGGTTCATGAATTCCGAAGTTCCATTCTGTGTAATAGCTCATTTTAATTTTTCCATATTGAAATAAAGTTGTTAGTAAAAACAGAATTCATTTTGAAACTTAGAAAATGAGTTAACTCTCCAGTATTTTGCAGTCTTGGCACATCAACCCTTGTAAACACATGTTGCAACATGTCATTACCCAAAATAAGGTGCTCAAGAATAAATTACTAAAGGAGTTAATGAGCTCTTGGACTCGTGTGCCCACCTTTACTTTTCCAGAAGATGGCTTGTAATTTATGTCTCTACTTTGATTATTTCTGACAGACAGTGAAATACCCCAGTAATATCTTTAATGATTAATTGTTAATAAATTTTTAATTTATTGCTAATATTTAATAAATTTCAAATCTTTATTCAACTAGATGTTTTCCTAAATAGACTTTTGGATACAATTAGGTAAATACATAAAATTTTCAAGAAGTAACCGAGTTCACAAATATTTTTAATGAATATTTTAGTTTCCATTATTTAAAACGTGTGTTTTAAAATGCTGTTGAAGATGGCAGCAAGATATTAACATTGTAATTGCCAAAATTTAATAAAACGGTTTGAAATACAATTCTGGTATGTGAGTAGTGAAATTATGTGATTGTGTACTTTTAATCCTAATAAAAGAAGGGAGGACAGGAGTGAAAAAAATTATTGTTGTTTCATTTGACTGTACTTTTCAAAATCTTTCAGTGCATGTGATGAAATGGGTATCTTCGTATCATGGATGACCAGATACTAATAAGGTTGTTTAGAATGTTGAACTGATTGTCGGGACTTGTGGGACTGCAGGACTGGCACCTGCCCTGTATATGCCATCAGACTTGACAGGACATAAGTCTATACTTTCTGATAAATGGGGCAGTGCCTCCAGAAATTTAAAGAACTTCAAACCTTATGGGGGGGCATCTGTGAAGCTCTAGTAAGTCACCTACTTTCTACCTCTCGTACCTGTCCTTATAAGGACAGGAAAGAGAGACAGAAAGTTGGTGACTACCTGAAGTGTACAGATGGTAGGGCACCAAATAAGGTTTGAAGTTTCCGAGGTACCGCCCCCTTCGCCAGAAGTTTAATTGTAAACTAAACGGATATATACACACACATATGAGTTTAGTTAAATTTTTATTTTAAGTTAGCCACTAAATGCTCCATTTTTTACTGTAAAGGACCCTGGGGAGAAAAGGAAGACTGGACCGAAAAGTTTCGGCGAGTGATCACGGACCGCTTGGGTATAACCACTGGTGAACCATACCATGACATCCGCTTCAATTTGATGGCAGTTGTGCCTGACCGGAGGCTGGCGCTTACTCATAAACTGAAGATGCTGAAGACCAATAGGTACAAGCAATTTCCATTTGTACACACCTCAACACAATAATTTATGCCTTTTATGACTATTGAAGGACAATTATTCGGGTTCATAAGTAAGAATGTTATTAATAAATAAATTTGACACAAATTACTGTCACTGGCTTTTTTTCAGACAAGTTGGAACAGTTGAATTAATAGATAATTTATTCTTGACCAGAACAATTACTTGCTATTGAATTTTAATATTTGTGTGGCTTTAAAATAATTTTAATTATATTTTATGACATGATTTTCTTCATTTTGGCTGGAGATAATTATATTTCCCGTCTTTCTTTCTTACAAAATGTATTCTTCCCACAAGGCATGTTCAGAAAGTAAGTTACCGTTACCACAATGAGGTGTGGGTTTTTGAGGGTTGGAGGTGATCTGATTCCTAGTCGTGGAATAAAACCTACTGACATTTTGTTTGTTTGTGCACTGCAGGGAGTTTAGTGGAGGTGGAAAGAAATGTTCACAATTTCGGGCAATGAAATCATGGTCTGAGTGTTTTGGGACAAAAACTTTCTGCCTCAGTTGGAGACCATTAACACACCATGACCATAAAAATCTCTAAAGGAGTATTCAAAACAAAAGGAGAGGAATGCTGACAAGAGTAGTGTGCTTTTTGTTGCACTACAGCCCCTGTCCTTAGCCACCAAGGTGCTTTTACTCATTTTGTTGTGATGTTTTGAACCACCCCTGGGCCATTCCACTTCAAATCACCAAGTACCATATTAAGCACTATTCAAACAGAAAATCCATTTTTCGTAGATTTCCGGTGATGTTTCATATGAAAGATGTCCATAACAATTTTATGTGGAAAAATAGCCAAATTGTACAGCAATATATGTAACATTCCCTGTGGTTTTCAAGGGATCTATTAAAGATTCCAAATATACTTCTTTGTCAAATGACCAGTATTTCAGTCCCAAATGATTGATAAAATTTGTTCCTTTTTAGTTATTACTTATATGAGATGAATTACGAATTTTTATTCATCCTTACTTGATATATACATTTAAAAAATATTATAATATATAGATCTTTTCCTGCCGAGTAATTGGCCTCCAAACTGAAATCTACATTTGCCATGAGAAAATTTGGTGGTGGTTTTGGCATGGATAGATATCTGAATGGCCAGCTTTACTACTTTATTGATAATGCCATTACATTATGGGGTAGAAGTTGTATCGGTAAGCAAAGTTTCACACGTATCTGGCCCATAGAATTGATTTGACACGGGATCAAAGTTAACCCATTTTGCAGAGCGCGTGCTTACTGCAGCAAATTACGTTAAATACAGAGTCGTATAGTTGTCGTAATACTTCGGAACCCAACGCGAATAAATGTTTTTCTTGAATATACGAACCTGCACTTTATAATGATACTATTTAAATCCCAATGGCAAGTGACACACATTGGGATATATTGCTGTTTTCAAAGTGAGAGTTTTCTTGTCTACTTTCATGTGCAACATCTCTGGAAATAAAAGGCCAATAGAGTTTCTGTTTAAGTAATTATTAATATGGTTCCTGATATGTACATTTACAAACATTTTTTGCTTATAGATTGTTTGCTGCTGAGTAATTGGCCTCAAAACTGAGGTCCGAATTTGCCGCGACTTTAGGAGTGATACATATCATAACGGCCAAATGTACTTCTTCTTTGATCATACCACTACATTTTGGAGTAGAAGGTGTGCTGATAAGCCAAATTTCACTACTGTCTGACCCCTAGAACGGATTTGACACGAGATCAAAGTTGGCCCCCTTAGCGTCTCGCGCGCAATATCGCAGCAACATAGTTAGCTTCAGAAGCCTATAGCTCTTATAAACCAGTAGTTCCCAACATAAAAATACATGTTTTGTATACATAAAAGACTGCTCTTTGTAATGGTGCCATTTTTAAAGAAATTGGGAGTGACATATTTTGAGATATTTTAACCTGAAATTTGGCTACTTTTACGTGTAAAATCTTTCAGGGCAACTTTCATGAGGAATATCTCAAGTCATATGAGTATAATAGTTTTTCTGTTTCTGTACGTATTGGTATGGTAGATTGTCTCCTGGTTTCCAACATGTGGTGGCATATAGATCTTATTCTGCTGAGTAATTAGCCTCCAAAATGATGTGGAAATTTGACACGGCAAAATTTTGAGGCAACTTTGGCTTGAACAGACATCAGAACGGCCAGCCGTATTACTATTTTGATCATATCACTCCATTCTGTGTTAGTAGTTGTGTCAATAAGCCAAGTTTTACACTTATCTGGCCTCTAGAACTGATTTGACAAGGGATCAAAATTGGCCTTTCAGAGGCGCGTGTATGTTAAGGCGGTGACAGGCCATTGAAGATGGGCTTGTAACTTCTGAACCAGTGTACAATGAGCTCTAATATTTTGCACACGTTCAATTGGGATATGGGTTTACTTCCATACAAAATTTCATGAGATTTGGAGAGGGACGAGTGGGGCCATAGGTTGACTTGCTGCCTTCAGAATATCATATTTTCAACTAATGAACAGGTGCAGAAAGAGGTTCTGAAGTGGGGGAAGGAACTGGCAGGTGAATTATTTGGGGAGGGCATAAATAAACTTGTGCCACGGCTCATCACTTCATATTATGTGATGACGATTATGTGTAAGAATAATCAACAATATCCTGTGTGTTTCAGATCCACTTTTTCTAATAAATATAAAAACCTAGTACACTTACTTTCTTAACGTGCTTTGTATTACTCAGACTTATCAATCTTTATCTTATTTTTTGGTATGGAATTTATTAGTATTATGTTTGGAAGATCTGTCTTGACTTTATTTTAAAGCTGTGGGCCAATATTGTTTTTATAAACTGAAATATATTCCAACTTACATCAATTAAGGTATATACAATAGTTTAATGTAAAAATATGTTGTACATCACCTGTATTTTGAATCACATCACTATATTTTCACAGTGATTATTCTTTCCTTGTATTTGTATGCATGTAAATACTTTCTTCTGACCACAACCATTGTAACGTAAACTTAAGTTGAGATGTCCCTAGCTGATACTGCATATGAACACTTCTCTTCAAAATCTATTCCCTTTAAAACTGAAAAATTAAAATAACAGTCCTTAAAATTTCTTATAGTTCATGTTGTATTTGCCTCAACATTCCAATATATTGTGTCTCCACAGACAAATAGTCCTGGAAGCACTGCAACAGCTGGTGAAACTATCACACGCAGAGCAGGCTGAAAACAGCGCTGCAAGGACACACAGCTCTGAAACTGAAGTTGAAGTTACCTTGGACCAGGCTGGTGATCTGGAAACCTCTCGTAAAGAGAATAAATCTCTTGTGGAAGCAGCTGGGCAGCAGATGGTTGTAGTGACTACGGCTTTGCCTAACAGGTACATTTCAAAAATTGTTATCTGTAAGAATCAAAGTCTTAAACACGAGCACATTTGTGTATAGTACAGGGTCATGCACTTGGTTGACAAGTCTTTAAAACTGTAATAATTATCTTGAAGCCTATAACAGAACTGTACCGCTTACAGTTCGAGCAATAGAAGTGATGCAAGTGATGGTACAGAGAAGACTACAGCTCCACAGCAGTCGTCGTCTTCACTTTGCCCGCCTGACTATTCCACGCCGCTAACGATCCAGACCTCTCCAGCTCCCAGCAGCTCCAGTACGGATACGTCGTCAGAAGTTGGCTCGGCATTCAATTCGCCAACTCAAGGTGAGGTGGACAATTTAGCAGATTTGACATGGTAGAAAGATCAGCTTAAATATTACTTTATCTACATATTGGTGTGTTTATTTGAACAATAAAATTCTTTCATCCATATAAGTCGGGGAAAATATCATCAGAAAATATTAAATTGTTTTCATTTTGTGACAGTGATTTGGCTCTTGACATTATAAATCGTAAACATATATGTTAGAGGAGTGAAATAATATTTCTGTCTAGTTTCAGTTTAATTATAGAGCTGAAGTTCTTGATCTGACATATTTCAAATTATAATTACTTGAGGTTTAAATAAAATGGCAGAGAAAGGAGAAACCATAAGTAATAAAATTGATAGATGCAAACTAAACTAGTATTTCTGCTGTATTCCATGCAAGTATGTGTGAGCAAAATTTAAAGGTTTCCATCATGATTCCTGTGTAGTATATGCCATAAAAATGTTATATAAAGTAGGTAATTCCCCCGCCCCCATCGACTTGTGAACTTGCCAGATTGTGCATTTGTATGCCACCCGTAGCTATGTTGCTATCGTAAGAATCGGTCCCCTTCAATGAGAAAGATAAATTATTGGCATTATAGAAAGACTCCAATTGCTCCTTAAACATTTAATGTGAATATTCACAGAAACAGGCTAGGAGATCGAAGGAAACCCGTTTTCAAGGTACATAGCCTCACGATTTTGATATATGGGAACATTGTTTAAAGTATTATAACCACTCAAGAAGTTACTAAGAAAATACGATATACAAGTAATCTGCGATTGAATTAGGTTAAATGAAATATAACAGTTAATTTCCATGTAGGGAAAATGTTAATGTGCTGTTTTTATTTATTGTAATACTTAAATAAGAGAATTGACTGTTAGCTGCACTATACCTTTAAAACAAAATGTTTTGATAGGAAGCTGTGCCGTTGCCATCAGGTGGAAGCTTCCTTCCCACTTGTTGAGCCAAGCCCTAAAAATGTTTTTGTTTTAAAACTAACAGTATACTAAATAGGATTCTCAGTTTTTAACCTAGGACAAAGTTTGCTGTCGAAATGTTGTGTACGCTAACTTTGCCCCAGAATTATATATTATATATTAAACAAATTCGCTAGGAAAGTTTTTGCTCCCTAATACTACTCTGCTAGTAACCTTTATCTATTAGTATTGTGTAGGTCAGGAAAGCCATATATTCTAAATTTCATGACAAGGCTACAAATTATGTTAATTGTGATTAGGTTTGAGATATTGGAAGAAAGTATTGATACTTTTTGTAATTCTAGTATTGAATCCACTGTATTGATACCTAAAAATTATCGATACCAGTTAGTATCGAACAAGAATCGGGCTGAGAAAAATTATAATACAATAATATCTTTTGATGAAATGCTATTACTAATAAGTTTACCTTCTTTTTAATTCTCAATGCTTTCAATAAGAGCACAGGTAATAAACCATCAATTGCAAATAATGTTTATAAATATGTTTATTAATTGAAGTATTGAAAACTTAATTTGACAATTAAGGTAGACCGATAATTAATACTTACTTTAAACATTAGAATATATTTCTCCTCTTAATTATGATTGGTTCTTTTTATTGCACAAGCCAAGGAAACGTAAGAAGATTCTGATAACTTAGTCATTTTTAATCTAGTATCTGCACTTTCTCTGTTCTTAATTGATTATTTATATCCTCTTAACACTCCAGTGTTTGGAAATAGTCACTTCATTAGATAAATATAAAAAAAAGTAGACTTCAACCTTGAAATAATTTATTACATTTCCACATTAGGTATGCATTGGAGATGCTTTTATAATTGGGCATGTTTCCACGTGTTTTTATACATTTGAAACGGATATTGCAGATCACATGATTGAAAAATGACCATAATTTCCGTTTCTGGGAGTACCATTCTGGAGTAGTAAGTTATTGCATTTGAGTAATTATGAGAGAAAGTCGGTGCCCATAATAATTGTATTTATGTGATGAGCTTTTAATTAATGTTAAGTCATGAATAATAACCTCAACTTTTTACTGATATATTGGTATCTGCCTTTTGTTTAGATTGAAATTAATATTTTTTTTGACATGAAAATGTATTAGTTTGGGCAATGCTTTTGTTGTTGTTGTGATATTCAGTCCTAAGACTGCCCTTATGCGACATCACCCCCACATCCTCCCTAATCTGCTTAGTGTATTACCTCCTTGCGCCCTATTCTGTTCTTACCTCGCACACTTCACACTAATGCTAATTTTACAAGACTCTCTTGTCTTAAAATGTGGCCTATTAATGTATCCCTTCTGTTGGTCAACGTCCTCCATATTGTTGGCTCTTCCCCTATTCTGTTTAGAGCTTCCTCATTAGTGATTCTATACACCCATCTTATTCTACTATAGCACCACATTTCAAAGGCTTCTATTCATTTCATTTTTGAAACTCTTACCTTCTACGTTTCTCACCCATATAACACCACACTTCATATGAACATTGTTAATAATGATTTCCCAATATTCATACTTACATTAGTCATGAGTAAATTCCTCTTTTTTGCAAAAATCTTCCTTGCCTGTGCTATCTCATTCTTTATGTCTACTATACTTCTACATTCCCGAGTAACAGAATTCCTTAATTATCTTCAAAATATCCCTTTTACAAGTTTTCTGAGGTTTTAACTGATTTACATACTGCACTATACTTTGTATGATATGTTGTGAAAATCTGAGTTAAAATGTTGGAACTTTATGCTGCATGTCATGTTTCTGAGTCACAGTTGAACAGTGTCCACCTTGGATATGTACATAGTTAAGTTCTCATTCCGTATCTTTAAGTGAAAGGTTATGGCGCCTAAACATCGGACTATTCTTTGAACGATACCTAACTTTTTAGGCAGTATCATGATTATTTTTGAATGGCAAAAATGTGAACATCTGACAGATTTTGCGGAGAAAGAGGAACTTGTTGAATTAGTTGTATCTGTGTGTGGAACTGTTGTTCTATTTTAAGATATAATTCATTATATATTTTTTCCTACAGTATGCAATGTAGCCCTTAGTCCCAGACATTCCAAACAAGGTATGTTCTACCTGATCTGCTCTAAAACAAACACTGGAAAAAACAAACCAATAAGGGAAATACTGAGAGAAAGAAATCATTTAATTGTCCTCTAGGCTGGGAACCAAGTAAGGAAATTTGGCAAACACAGCTTCTCGTATTTAACTTCTTGGTTTGAAATTTTCAACTTAACAGGCATCTCTTTCATTTTATTAATATTTTATTTTAATTGCCCTACCAAAAAGTTGCTATTGATTAGGATAATTTTAGTTTCAATCTTTATTGTCTTTCTGTATTTATAGTGATAATTTTCATTAGGTTTTAATATAATTTTTAATAGGTAATTTCTTTTTATGGTATTTCTTTGTATCATGTGTTTTTGCATGATTTTTTTTATGTCTGTGGTGCTAAAATTACCATACCAGTCTGTTTAAGTGAAAACATTCAATCTTAAAATTTATTAATCTATTATAGCAAAAGTTATTAGTTTAAAGCACTATCAGTTTCTTATCAGAAGGAAATCAAAAACATCTGTGGGAAAAACAAACATAGGAAAAAAGTCTTAAAAAATGGTTCAATTTGTACGGATTGGTGTGATAGGTCTTGCATATATATGGTATTTTATTTCCCAATGGTAATAAATTTGAAGTTTTTGAAAACGACAGGCCATACTATAAAGTTAAGTATATTAGCTACAGCCAAACGTAATTATTGAATTTTGATGTTACAACTTGAATGGACTGTGAAAGGCTTTGGTCCTGAAAAATATGTGAATCTAAAGAAATTGTACTATGGCTGCGGATAATGCAAATTTTTAACAGTTTGGTTGTTCGATATTAACTAGAGGAATAAGAGATGTAAACATGAATCATTAAAAAGAATAAGAAAACAATTGACATGTTGACAACAACAAATTGTTTGAATGGAACAGATGCTCCTCCTAAGTTTTGGATGCAGATTTAGAGCACTTGTAATGTCACACATTGTCCCGGTTCTCCACAAGGGGATATACGTAATTAACAAATTATAATTTTTAATAATTATTATTTCAGCTTCCTATTCAGGTTCTATTTTTTTTTTTTACAATTTCAAGTAGTGTGTCAGTTATGTGAAACATTGGTCATATCCATTCTGGATAGCAAAATAATATATATATTTTTTACATTGGTCATGTCAATTTTGGATAGCAAAATAATTTTTTTTAATGTTTATAAAATTTCTTGAAGGATGGAGTTGGAATTCTGGTCAGAGCAGCCCTACTTCTACCAAGGATTTCAAAAAGTTTGTAGTGATCAGAGTAGCAGGATCCAGCTCAGATGAGAAGGTTGATTCTTCCCCTGGTAAGTCAGAAATAATTAATCTAATTTATAAGTGTACCTTATTTACTCCTTACCATTTTTTTGGTTTAAAAATTATAGAATTATATTTTGACTTATCTGACTTTACATTATATGTGAGGAGGCTTTTCTGGTGTAAATTATAAATAAAACACACTCAGGTTTTTCATATAGGTTAAATATTTATTCTTACACAATGTTTCCATGTCATGTTCTGCCATTTTTGTGATAATCATTAAGTGCTTAGAGATTTTAATTAAAGTGTTAAACAGTAAGGTTTTTCTGTAAAGTTATTGCCTACAATTTTGTGATGCAATGAGTGGCATAATTGTGGACTAAGATCTCTCAAAGTGGGCGTGACGAAGGAAGGAATGTCGCATATATCACCACAGAGGGGAGAGGGGGGGGGGGGAATAATTGCCCCTGGCACATGTCTACCAACAAGTGGGCTTGATTTAAGGAAGTTGGCTTGAAGTGGCAAAACAACTTTTTGCAAAAATAATAATTAGAATTATCTATTTAGGAGATAGGACAAGTCACAGTTACCAAGCGCACTTATAAAATGCATAATCTTGAAAAGAATTCGTAAATGTAACAAATGTACAATGTAATAAGCAATGAACAAAGACATCACATGCACACAAGAACGAGGTGTTATTCACTTAGTGCTTTTTTCTGTATCAGGAAATCTGTAAGATGCCAGGAATGACTCAAATGTGTTTTGTTTTACTGGTATCGCTCAAAATATCCTGATTAAAATTCCTCCCAGGATAACAATAAAGTTTTTCTTATTGGGATTGCAGAGAACTCATTTCAAGAAAAGTATTGGAATCACTTTCTGGTTGCCTATAAATTGACACAAAAACTATGTTTGAAAACAGCTTCATGCCGAGTAATCTATTATCGAATCTATCTTTACACATTTTGGTAAGAGATTCTCTAACATGACCCGCTGTTTCCCATCAAAGTTCTACTATGATTTGAAATTCTTTTAAAACCCTCTGTATGGAAGCATTTTGCTTAATATTCAATATGCTAATGTTCAATGAGTAAATCACGTCAAGGTTGACACTGTTGAGAGAAAACTTTACAGTTCTAGATTTTTATTTCGAAAACTCTGTATGTTTAGTACTTATAGTCTAACTTATTGTGATCTGGAGTGCTACTATCTGCAATATTTTATTTCACTTTTTTCCTCCAATTCCTCATAAAAGTACTGCTTATACAAAGATCTGATTGCACAACAACTGTTGTGAAATATTTATCACAAATTGGCATATATCCTTAATGTTCATATGAAGGCTATGTTTTGTGAAACCAGAATGGGTCGAATATTCAAAAAGGTTAAGTTTACTTAAATTTTTGTGTCCTGTTTGGTCAAACTGCACAAGTCTCTGGTTCTCAGCCATAGTTCTGCGATGGGCTTGGCAATAATAGATTCTTGCAGGCGACAGGTTCCCGATAATCATCTTTGCTTTCATTTTTGGCAACACGTAGTGAAGATCTTGCCAGTCAACACATCCACGTTGAGAGATGTCATTTGTGCCTCATCATAGTATGACTACTGCATCTGTATGTTTTGTTACCATGGGAACATCTCTGATGTCTCTGAAAGTGGTACTTCCTAATTTCACAAAACGCAAACACTAAATCTGCTACCTTGATTTTCCTTCGAAGTTCACTACACCATTTGCCATGGCTGGACACGAGAAGCACTTTCTTATGATTCATCTGTGGCTTTGGTCCTTTAAATCTGATTTCTTCTATGCTTCTACTGGAGAAATTTTGTTGCTGTTCTTATTCTTCTGGGGCTTCAGTAGAAGTTCATTACCTTTTAAATTGCATTTCTTCTTAGTTTTGGCTGGAGAACTTTTTGTCCCTCATTTCTTCCTGAAGTACAGTGAATCTGTTCATTCCCAGATTTCTACATTTTTCACAATTATTGCCAGGGCTGTGCTAGTTGAATCTCTTCAACATTTGCTTCTTTCACTTCGTAGGAAGTCCCACGCCTTCAGATGCTGCTTCAGCATAGCCAAGGTGAGATTAGACATCCCTGAAAATATTTTATGTCTGTCGCTGGAGCTACCAGGACATGTCTGAACTCTATGGCAGTTGACAAACAACTATAGAAAATATGTATTGTATGTTGAATTATAACTTTATTTTTTAAGCATTCTGGTTATCATTTTATAATTTCTAGTTTGTATTTTGATTTGTTTACATTATATTCTTATGTATTCTGGTAGGGTAATTTATGCCCGTAGTCCGAAGAACTTCAGGAAAAATACAGTGTAAGAAAATAGGAATTGTTGCAACATAGTGAGTGAAACAAATTAAAAGAATTTCAGGAGAAGAACACCAAGGCCAGGCTAGTTGAAGTGATTGGTTGAATTATATAGAAGAAGAAGTCACGATGGTAGATTTGAACACCGTGAAAGATCACTGCTGGTAAATGATTTACACAAGGAAATGATAGACAACACTAAATTGATTTGAGGATGGAGGGAGAGCTGGGAATGGTCAACACATGAGCCTGCGACTGTCAGGACCCCTGATGGATTAAAATGCCAGAAGGTGGTAATTTTATAGAACAAACCATCAAGGCTGATTTAATAGAAGAAAAGGAAAGCAACCCAGAGGAGGGACCGTAATAAATCACCACACATGCTGAAAAGATTGTTTTTGAATTTATAATATCCAGTTCTCCTTACGCAATTCAGAATATATTTTTTCAGAAAACATATCGGCCATCAGAGCAACTCTAGATTTTGTGCGTTGCTTTAGACCATTCTTGTTGTAAGCAGCAGATCATTTGAACTAGTGTATTTACTTGTGTATGCCATGTCCTTGTGAAAGAATTGCATCCTTATTTTATTTGCAGGGTTAAAAAAAATTTGAGAGCAAATTACCATTTTTATTTATGCAATGTTTTTTATTTCGTGGTTCATAGATTTTGGTTACAGACAATGTTAATGATACAAGCTATTGTCCAAGACTAACTAAGCATCAATTGTATGTAAATAATGAATTAACTGTTTTTCCTTCAAAGGCCTCCATGTAAAAGTTGCCTATGATGGGTGATAAAGAACATCTCATAGCAACTCCGTCAGTTTGTCCATACAACTCTACTTGAAGTAGTATTAAGGACACATCATAAACATTTGATAACTTTGACGAAAATGCTTTCTATAATAGTTGCGTTTCACTAATTGGTAAAGAGAGATACATCATCAAAGTCGACTATTAAGTCATGTTGTCTAACTATAGGGTTTTTGAATAAGGACGGGCCAATGATGAAATGGAATAAAACAAGGTGTGCCCGAGGTATTAATGAATTTTTTTTATATGAATGGCCCTTGCATGTCCTTTTATTTCAGACATAGTTATTATAACATTTAAATACTTATTGACTACATTCAAAATGTTTTTCAGGGGGAAGAATGTCTTTGGCAACAGGTGCCACAAAAAGATCCGGTGGCACAGAAGGGGCAGGGATTAGTGCAACGGTTGGTGGTGGATCATCTTCCAAGAAAGTTTGCCTTGAGTCACAGTCACCAGGTGACAGCTGTTCAGATATTGTCAATGCTGCCAACAACTCGGGGGAGGACAAGAAGGTGTGGCATGGCAGTTTACAGGTGGCAGTTGTGGCATATTCCTATAAAGCAAGATCTACATTAACACCAAATTATTTTTTAAAAAGGCTGTGTTTTCACTTTAAATAAGTTTTATCTATTAAATTTCCATATAACAGTCTAGGAATCTAAAAGGTATAATGTATGTGATTAATGAAAGGTGTTAAAGGATATTTAATATAGGAATTACTTTGGACAATAGGATATGTTGGAAAGAGAGTTCCTAAATATCAAGTTCACCCATCTGATGAAACAAAGAGTAAATTAACTCAGTGGTAAGGGCAGGAATTTGAGAAAGAAAGGTTTTGGCTTACCTTAAGTATAAAGCTGGTAGGCACCTTTGCATGTTCATTGTTTCTTCAAATTTTTGGAAGCTACCACAGGGCTTTGTCTGGACTGCAGAACATGTTCTTCCATAGATGAAGTTAAGCTTCTGATTAATCGGGGGGGGGGGGGGGGGGCTTTGAGGGGAGTCAATGTGAAGTACTGGTTGAAGTTATTGCTGTTGTGGCTACGGGCATGAATTATTATGAGTAATTGTGTTTTGGAGAGTTTTGACTGTGCTGCACAGGTTGGAAATTCCTTCGGGGACAGCTACGGTCACCGTTGTACCTAATATTGCCAGTCTAGTAGTTAGGTTATTTAGTTGGGATGGATAGAGAAGAGACATAGGAGAGTTTATTTTTTATTATTATTTTTTTTCTCCATGGCTCTACAGCCCATTGAGGGCCTGGGCCTACCGAGTCGACTGCGGACTGTCATCTTGCATGACACATTCCGAATTTGGAGTGACATTCACGTGGTCAGCGTATCGATCCTCCAACAGTCTTAATCCCAGTCTTCTCGACCATGACAACACAAACATCCAAGCCCATGCCAGGATTCGAAGCTGGGACCTCTGGGTTGTGAGTGAGGCAGCAACTAGAGGCTAGCCACTATACCACAGGAGGTCGGCGGAGAGTTTATTTGGAGTATCCATTTATGATAGATAAATTAATTAATTTTATTTGTTATTTTATTTTGTTGTATTTTTCCTAATTACTTAAGGTTGGAAAAAAGAATGTGTGTTGAAACCCTCCTGTAGTTTAATGAATTGAATATTTCTCGATGTATTGTGTGCAGAGAAACTGGTATATGGCGATTTAAAAGATAAATTTAAAATAACACTTGGAATATAATCTGAATTATATTAATAAATGAAATTAATGTATATACATTTCAAAAAGAAGTAACCAGATATAGACAAATAATCATTTTTCAAATTTGTGTACTCTTAACATAGAATTAAATATTTTTGTGTACTTAAAATAAAGTATAATGGCCAAGTCAGAATTTATTCAAATTTCAATTACACAAACAAAAAATGTTTTATTTAAATTCATATCTCAATTTTTAATTAAAGTGTTCCCTGAACATGGATATGAATTGTTGTATGTATTGTAAATTTGTACTTCAATAAAATTTTACTTTTGGTCATTTACTTCAATTTTATTTAAAAATAAATTGTACTAATTTGTTGAAAACTGTTAAGATTAACAGGAAGTTTTGAAGTGTATAAATATCAGACTTAAATGGTAATGCTTGAAGTTATATTTTCAACCCTTTTTCTGTATTGTTTCTATGCTCTCATGAGAAAATGAATAGTATTTACAATGTAAATATGTTTGGTTCATAAATATCTCCATAAATTCATGGTTGTCCTTCAGACAGTTTCATATTGCTTTCAGCTCTTGTTTTTATACATTAAATTACTTAAAATAAAGTGTATTTATATCAACAAACAGGGATATTAAAGAAACTGTTCACTCTCCTTGTTACAGGTTGATTTGAAAATGTGCTCAAAGTATCCAGAATTGTTTGAACCTCACACGTTTGCACCCAAGGACCTTCTGGCACTGTTAAAAAATCTGGAAAGTGAAATAAGTATCTGCGAGCTTAGCGTACAAGAAGAGAATGATAAAAGGAATAAATTCAAGGTAGAAGAATTAGCAATATTTTGTAACTACTTTGAATAATTTAGCTAATAATGTAGCTCTACAAACCATTTTGTGTGTGTACTTGGCAATCCAAATATATGGAAGTTCAAGTCTTGTACACTTAGTCCTGCAAGTAAGAGGTTTGTCTGAGATGAGGATAGCTTTAGAAGAAAAATAAATTGAGCAAGTATTTCACTAATAATAAAGTTGTTCCTGTAAGGCCTTTTTGGTGATGAAACAAATGCAGTAAGGTCACGCTTAACACTGCTCTGCTTGATACTGTTTCAGTATTGCATGGTATTTTTTGAGATTCAATGATTTTAACGAGATATTGGGATTCTGTGAACTCTTGTTCCATTTTGCTGCTTTAATTCATTATGTGTGTCAACTTAAAAAAATATAGATAATTTAAAAAAATAAAAATTGTTTCAACAACTTTTGTGATGAGAATTACCTTTTTCATAAGCAGTCTGATCAAGGAAATTGAAATTCGATTTACCTTCAAATAACGAAGTTGAGCGGAATATGCTATTATGTCAAGCAATTACACTGGAATTGGTGAGATCTATTTTTAACAATATTAATTACAAAATAGATTAATCAATTGAAAATTTTATAGCAATTCTAGGGTTGGTCCATCAATTTGAAAACACATTTTTCATAACGTACAGGTTACTGGAGAAGCAGCAAGTGAAAGTACAAAAGCAACTGCTGTATGTACAGTGACATTAGGAGGTAGGGAATTATCCTCCTGAATTAGTGCTCCATATTGATTCTTGAAAGAAAAGGTCAAACTTCCATTCTTTTTCCTATGCAGAAGAGCAAAAATCGGGATTTAAAGCCAGTGAATGTCATTTTAACACTTGCAGTGGGTAGTAACTCTAATAGAGACCATAAATTAGAACTACTGCCTGCACATTATTCCAAACCCTCATTAGCTGTGAAAAGAATTTCAAAATCATCTTTCCAGTAATTTGGAAGTTCAATAAAAGATATTGGATCACCACGATAATTTTCCAAATTCTGTTCACCGAACTGTTTTGCCCATCACTTGAACGCTACTGCAAATTTAGAAAACTGAAACCAATCTTAAATAATAAAGCTCCAAACCACTTAATGCATTTGCTCTACTTAACAACAATGTATCATAACAATATAATGTTACAAATTTGAACAAAACTTTTTTTTTCACTGTTGTTTCAATTATCTCCAATATTAATATAATCTCATTTAATGCTGTTTCATTCAGTGCACAAAACAGAAAAACTGTAGCTCCATATAAAGAATGATTTTATCTTCCTTGATTACTAACGCAATAAAATACTTTATGAAAATAGTTTGAATAATCTTACTTTTCACACAAAGCGGCAGTCATATTTCAGTTTCTGTTATGCCCAACCCTTAAACTTGCAAATTTCTTTGATTATATCATACTAGGCAATTCCTTAGCTTTTGTGTTTTTCACCATTCCCATAACTATGAATTTATGAAGACAATAATTTTTATAGGATTGTCGAACGAGCAAGGCATTAAACTTGACAGACACTTTTGTAGGATTTTTGAACTTGCAAAGGCAGTAAACTTGTTGGCTACTTTTATAGGATTGTGGAATATGCAGTAAACTTGTCAGTTACTTTTAAATTTGACTTCAGCTAAATCTGAATGACTGCTACAAACTATGCACCGTTTGCAGATTGACGACTGTCGACGCACACACAACTATGATGAGTTCATATGTACTTTTCTCTCCATGCTGGCGCAGCAGGGGAAGTTGGCGGACTTGGTCCAGCAGCACCTCCTACTGCAGCACAAGAAACCCACTGCACCGCCACGAACTGTGCAGAGGTTAGTCTTGCTCAATAATTTAGCATTTAGTGCTCTGATTGAATAGTTTATTTTTCATTGTCATTGTATATTCCTTGTTATGGGATACCCATGTTACATAAATTATGGCTGTGATGTTTAAGTCCATATTTCATGTTTTATGTATTTGGAAAGCAGTTCTTATGAGATTAACCTTGATTTTTGTTGCCAGAGCAAATTTAATCCCATTCAGATGTCTTACCTGGCTTATTATTGGATCCATACGACTGTTGTGTTGGTCATTTTTGGAAATTACTTTTTGCGTTAACATTGTATATAAGCAAAATGTATGAACTGAGAAAGATACACTTATGGTAAAAGAAAGATAATTTTTAAATATAAATATACATCACAAAATGACATAGTCCATGATTGACAATATATTCATAAAAAGGCAATTATAGGAAAATAGTCATGAACACAGAATAGAGTTATTAAATATGTTTATTGACAAGTTTTTGAATATCAATACATGGAGACATGGAATGCCTTCAATTTTATAAAGTCGCAGCCAAATTAAGGGATATGATTATGCAAACACTAACCAACAGCAAAGCAAGAGTTAAAATTAACAATCAGCTGAGTGAAGAGTTTGAAATAACCTCCGGCGATCCCCTGTCAGCAACCTTATTTAATATAGTCGTAGATGTAATTATGAGAAGAATGGAATTTAAGACAATGTATAGCTTATGCATATGATCTATTGATAACAACAAGAACGTATAAAGCATTAAAAGATACTCTTCTTGAACTCAAAACAATTTCCCTCGAATATGAGCTAATAATTAACACCAACAAAACAATATTCTTAACATGTAAGAATGGTGATATTACCCCAACAAGTGTAACCATAGACGGCGAGAATTATCAAGAAGTAAAATCCTATAAGTATCTAGGCTCAGTGGTAAATGGAAGTAATAAGATCGAAGAGGAAATTAAGGAACGAATTGCTGCAGGGAATAGAGCATACTTTGCAAATAAAGATTTTTATAAAACCAAATTACTCTCCAAATCTGCCAAAATAAGACTTTATAAAAAAGCAGAATAAGGCCAACAGTGATGTATGCCGCAGAAACATGGATCCTCAATAAGGCAGAAATTAAAAAACTAATGGTTTTTGAAAGAAAGATTCTGAGAAGGATATACGGACCCATTAAGCTAGCAGAAAATACCTGGAGACAAAGACATAACCATGAATTGGATATGTTAATAAAAGTGAATAACATAATAAATCAAATCAAAGCCTCCAGAACAAGCTGGCTGGGTCACGTATATAGAATGAATGATTATAGGCTGGCAAAGAAAGCTTACAAGTGGAACCCGTTGACATTAAAAGCAAGAGGAAGACCAAAAAGTAGATGGGGGATGATGTTCTGCAAGATCTTAAGAAGATCAACATCAAGAATTGGACGGAGAAGACTATGAATAGAAAAAGGTGGTGGGCTATTATACAGCAGACCAAGACAATGAAATAAATTATTGTAGCGCCTTCTGAGAAGAAGAAGGATGCTAATTTTTTACATTTGACATTGCTGAGCCACATCTGCTGGTGTAGTAAAATCCCTCGGTCATGCAGACCATACGAATTCTGCATTCAAAATAAAGATACGGAGAATATCTACAGTTTCTACCAGAGAAATAATGTACTATGACTGACTCCTTTCTAATAACTGGCTCCAAGTAGAATGAAATAGATTTGTAATTAGCATTATTTATAAACTTCAGTAAAAAATCCATTACTATGGAAGAAATCATTGCTGTTGAGCACCAAATAGACTACTTTAAAATAAAATATATATATATATATGGGGGGGTCTTTAAAAATTCACAATAAATTATGTGACTTAAAATAGGATTATCTACCCACAGATGGCACAAGTTGAGATGATTTAGTTACTTAGCAGAATGTCTTAGTCACAGCACTTCAGTATTATTAGATCTTTGATTTGTATTTAAGGTGGAGACATACGAATTTATAACAAATATTACTTAAGAAAGAAGTATAATATTTTGTCTTATTATATGAGGTAGCTTACTTATTGTTTTCTGTGCTGCAGACCTGCCAAAAAAGTCGAGCCAACTCCACCACCAGCACCTCCGAGACCGAACACAACGCGGAGGCGTCGAGGAAGAGCCAAACACCGCAAAAGGAAGTGAGTCTGACTAATCACAGAATCTGTAATTTCCGTTTTGTTAATTTCGTTATTTGGAAAATATTTCGAGACTTTCTTTTCCCTGGTGAAGTGTCTGGGAACAAAATCTTTTACAAGTTAATTAGAAAGGAATTTATTCAGTTAATACTTCTACAAATTGAGGAATGGTGCGGTGGTATGCAATTCATAACTTTAATATTCTGGAACTTCATTTTGAATCCATAACCTTAAAATTATTCACACCACTTGTTTCACATAAGTTGTTGCTCAGATTTTATAGTTTGTTTAATGCTGGTTTGTTACTGCCACACTGTTAATTGCCTGGTGTTGTATGTAAGTATGGTTACAAATGTTTCTAAGCACTGGATTGAAACTATGTTTATGTTAAAGGTGGTACAAATGAGTTTCCTTTTTTGTATGTATGTGCCGCTACATTTCAAAAAGGCATTTGTAAATAATTACAGTGTGTTTAATGTGAAGTTTGTTGATATTTAATACTTGTTACAGTTTATATTTACTTATATGATGGTTTTTATGTAACAGTCATTCTAAGCTAACCTCTTGCAATATTTTTTTTGTTGCTATTGAATAAACAAGACAGCTGCTTTATCATAAAAAATTTTTATTTTTACTTAATACATCTAGATGTTTAGTCCACATTTGTGGACTTCCTAAGATAAATTTTAAATGAATAACCTGCATCTAAGAGTGGATAATTTTGTGTTGTGAAATGCATCCTGAAATGGTTATGGCTGAACTGACGCAGTATTGTCCACTCTTGGATACATGTTATCCATTTAAAATTTACCTAATGAAGTCCACAAATGTGGACAGCATCATAGTTGTATTAATTTTTTTTTAAAAACTGTTGGAGATCAAAGGCTGGCTTCCCCAGTGAATTTGTTCTAAATACAATTCTCGAGTTTCAACTCATCTGGGTCAAAGTTTGTTTACACAACAGCAAGCTCGGCCAATGTCGACAGGTACCTGACGACGATGGTGGAGCTTGCTGTCGAAACGTGTAAACAAACTTTGACCCGGTTCAAAAGCCAAGAATTGTATTTAGTATAAAATTGTTTTCTGACAAATTGGTTGTATTGTTTATTTAGTATTACTTAACTATCAGAGTATTTACTTATTGAATCTTTTTCTTACTGTTGCAATTTTCTTCAATGTTATGGTTGTGTCAGTCAGTGGAGATGAATGCCAACAAGCTGTTGTTAATTTATTTTAAATATTTGTTTAAACACATTTGGTTTTTATAAAATGATACTTGCTCATCATCATAATAGAGACATGTTAAGAAAAAAATCTGAAATTGGAATTTGATTCGTAGAATGTTCTTGTAACACCATGTTAAAGTTCAACGTGACAAACCTAAATTATTCCTGATCTTGTATTGCTTTCCGAAATATAATTGAAATACAGTTACTTTCTCAGACTCTTGGGCTGTATTGTGTAGGTTGATACCGATGAGTGTGTGCAGTTACAGTACACATTCCTTTTCAAGCACGGGAAATTTCTTTATCATTTCAATTGAAAATTAGTCCTATGAAGGAGCAAAAACTATCTTCATCAGAAAATTTAGCATTTTCTTAGGTTAACAACTACATCAATTTATTGAAAGCTGGTTCCATTTGCACAATATTTTTGAAGATGTAATACCTGAATTCCTGCTCAATATATTTCTGCAAGTCTATAGCTCCATGTCGCCAGACAGGAAACTTCTGTTAAAGTAAACGGTCAGCTGACCCAGGGTAATTTCATTTGCATGTTCAGCAAACAATTTTATCTAGTCATTGTAAACTCTTGATGAAACCTTATCACAACTAGCCTTAACAAACACAAAGGCTTGCAAACTCTTAGAAATCAATGGCACCGTTTGGAAGCTCGAGGAAAGATTCAAGAGGCTTCAATCTTTACTGATAGAGTTTCATTGTACAAAGTTTGCTTAGATTAATGTTACAACAATAATGTAACATGTTGTTATTACATTGTATTCTGTATTATTACCTGTTTGGTAGAGAACAGAATTTTGAGCAGTGTCAAGAAATGAAAACGGTTCTTAAAAAAAATTGATATGTTTAACTTAACAATACCTTTTTTTTTCCAATGTTGTCTCATCATTTTTTAATTATATAATGTATTCTGTGCACACACACGCACATATTTGGAAATAAATGATATGGAAGGTGGTGTAAATTACAATGAATTATCATTGGAACTGGAAGTATTTATTAAGGTTTGCAATTTTTTCAGTAGTGCTTAGTGTAAAATCATGAATGCAGCTTTGAATTCATCTAATTTATAGACACACATTTGAACAAGAAGTATCAAAAACAGAAGTGTAACCTGCCACCCAGTTTACATTGGGGCTTAAATTGTTGAATACACATACAGTTTCCATTTTATGTAATTAGTGTTTCTCGATGTTTCAATTGCCTCCTCCCTTTTCCTCGCTGCTGCCTCCACCGATAGTTGCTCTCAAATATTTCCATTCGGTGCTCTTCATAGAAAACAAATGTGTTTTATTGAATATGGTGTTATTCCCAAAGTAGGTGCATTTTGCACTTTTCGAAGAATTATTATTTTGTTCTTCAGTTATCAGTGTATTGTTACATAACTATACAGGCTGTTGTACAATAATGTTATGTCTGTCTCCATTTAAATTTGTAAATATGTATATTAGATCAGCTCTTTGATACCTGCCTGAGGAATATCGGCACTGGTAGTGTTTCATGCCAAAGAGGTCTTTCTGGACACAAATTTATAAAGGCTCCAAATGCAGCACAAGATAATATTAATTAGTCGATTTAGTTATTGATATTTCTTTAGCCTCTCATAAATTGATGTGGTTAACTTTAAGCATTTCAAAACATTTGCTTAAGGCTGATTGTGCTGTCTTCCTTAAAAAGAGACTACAGTAATTCAAGCAAGTCTCTTAAATTTTATTGTTTTTATGGCCAGCAATAATCCCATATGGAGAAGTCCGAGCTTGTCGACCTTCACAGTGGTGATGTTGTATTAAATGTGGTTAGGTCCATTGCAACATTTATTTTGGGCTTCCAACAGCTGAGAGGACATAATTACTTTATGTCGAGACCAATGACGAGCTAAACTTGTCTCTGAACGGCCATTTCGAGATTTGATGTTACGTCCACAGTTGTAGACAAGGTCAAGGTGCATATTCTAACTATATGGGATATTTCAGTTTGTGGTTTGGAAAATATTTGCCATGTGTTTGGTGGCTTCCCCGGGCAAGGTATATCATAGGTACCCCATTGAACTTTACTGACATGTGCAACACACATATATAGCAATAGGTGCATAAAGTAAAATATTGTCACAATGTAGATTGCAAAAGAGCTGTGACAAAAATATAATTTCTGATAAGAATACTGCACATTCTGTGTAACCTTTCATTGTTGTAATTTGATGTTGTAACATGCAATTAATTGTTGAAAGTAAATATTGTACAGAAACCATATACATGTGTAAATACATTGTTTTTTTTTTTAAAAAAAACATTAATATGTGTGTTCATTGAATCCTAATCTAATTGTCCTAATCCTTGCTGACATGATCAACACAAGATGATGCCTACTGTATGATTCGGAAGTTATTTTGAGATTTCCGTTGCCAGTTGATAATTTTTGTGTTTGTCAATTCTGTGTTGTCGGATAATAAAAGTAGAGGGCATTCTCATGTCACCATATGTTTATCCAGGCAGTTTGATTTTAAGCTTTTCTTTCATTATCACAAATTATCAAAGAACAAGTATTTGGACTATTGTTAACTGCTTTGAAAATTGTTATTGTTTTGAAATGTTAATTGTAACAGTCCATTTCTGAGAAAATGATCATGTCCAGAGTGTCCGTAGCTACATTCTTTGGTTAAAGACAGATTTACTACCCACAGCCCTCTATCCCCCTCTCCCTCCCATGCCCCATGTATTATTGGTGAAATTTTTCTAACTGTAGTTGACTTGTTCATTAATGGATTTTTCAAGAAACAATTTTTTTTACAATAGTGTCTTATGGAATAAATTTGCCAGACCCATTTATAAAACATGATTATAAAAGTATTGGTACAATGTGTCTAAGAGATAATATATTTAAGTAATTACATTGCTAGTCTTTTCATTATGGTCTAGACCGGTATTTCCCATCATGCCCCACACGGGGATAATGTGAACCAATATATTTTAAAAACCAACCACCTTCTATGATTATAATTGCAAAAAAAGAATTGTGGGTATCTCAATTTTATAGATCACACTAGGAAGTTTTGGGTAATTTATATCAATAAATAAAATTGAAGTGTCTTGTCAGTCAGTCAGTCTGTGCATACGTATGTCTCGAATAGGCTCCGCGATGGATTTCAATGAAAATTTGAGGGTGTAAACTATAATTTACTCAGAAAGTACCATTTACCTTCCTAATATGTACTGTAATGTATGGGATCTGCAATGCACAACACTGGCCATTTTATTTTTATGAATAGCAGAGACTTGTGACTGAAGCTGACTAGTGTAACCTCTCTGCATCAACCTCGAAGTCTCTCACTAATCCAGAAGTGACCTCACACTGAAAACTGAAATTATCGAACAATTAAACGGTGATGACCAACACTAAGATATTATCGAAAATTCTAATCTATTTTGCATTTGAATTTTACTTGTCCATTATGTTCTGAAAATATACTTATATCTCCTAGCAATTGAAGAGCCTAGTGCAAGAAGGCGTTATCTCAAAAAATGGCCATAGGACGTGGTTTCCCAAACTGCGTTCCGCAGGGCCTGAATAGGTGTTCCGCAAACATTTGGAGTACTTCTCTCTATACTATGGGTTATAGTAGGTTATAATACCACTTAATCAGTTCGTATGGCGAAAACTCCATTTGCACCGAACGAGAGAAAATCGAATCACAACGCCGAGAAAGAAAGAAACCATATTCCTTGTTTTGTACAATAGGAAACATGAGTAACAATGAACAAGTGAGCTCAAGTTCAGTCAACCAGAACCTGTACGAGTGAGATAGAGATTGTCGTAGCCCTCAATTATACAGTTAATTTTTTATTTAACTTGACAATGACCGGCTATGATAAAAAAATAAGACAACCTTTGTTTGTGGAATTTAATTCAACAGCGCATAACTGTAGTCTGTGAGGATCATTTAGTGCAGCAGTTGTCTAACTTTTAGAGGTCACTTCAATCCAAATTATTTAAAATTTTGTGTGATAAAATGGCTGGTGAACGCAAAATACTTTTATTATGTACTGAAATGAGATGGCTATCCAGATGAAAAGCACTATTATGACCTTTTGAACTTCGAAATTAGTTCTTGGTCTTCTTGAAGACACAAAGTAATTCAGGACTACATTTTGTTGAAGCTTTACAAAATCCTTTAATGATTGATTAAATTCACATATCTGGTAGATATTTTTACAAAGTGCAATGAACTTATCATGACTACGAGAAAGTACTATAAATTTTAATACAGGAGATAAAATTGGATCTTTTGATGAAAAAAATACAATTTTGGATTTCATGAATTGAATCTAACGTTCTTAATTAGTTTCGTACCATTGATGAATGTTTGAATGAATTAAATTTTAAAGTATATGGAGAAGCTTCCCAAAATGTTGTTATAACATCTATATAACTTGAAATCAACTCTTTTGCAAAATAGTAATGACGATTCCGTGGTTCAGAATCCATTTTCCGTGACAGCTGAACCAGTAGCTTTAATGCAAGTGACTGTGAAAATCTAATTGACTTAATCAGTGACTCTGATTTGAAACAAATATACAAATATTTCTGGGAAGTTTGTCAGAAGTGTTCCCTGATTTTTCAAAAGAAGCTATTATTGTTTCACTTCAGTTTTCTACACCCGATTTATGTGAAGTGAGATTTTCTGCTTATGCTGCAATGAAGTCAAAGCGTAGAAAAATTATCGTGGACGTAAAGGAATCGCTTTTCAAAAAAGTATAAGAAGCCAGAGACTATTGTATCTGTATTTAAAGGTATTTCAGTGCTTCAACTCATGAAAACCAACTAATAAATATTAGATTGTAAATTAATCAAATGAATTAACGACCCGTATATACCAAATGGATGGTCGAAACGTCAAGTTTATGTAAAAGGTTCTTCAAAATATATACAGATCGTTAATTCTTCATTCGATTATGTTATTCACAGGCATTAATTGAGATTGTGAATATCTTAATCACGACTTGATGACCTAAAAGACCAATTTTAAAGCAAGTATTAATAGTTGATACTCACTCGTCACCACCAACAGCAAACCAAATCCTCTCCCACGAAAATTCTAAAAATTATGAATAAAAGTTCGCAGTCTTTGCTTGACATTGTTGCCAAGTCAACCAACAACAATGGCTGACAAAATTTTGGTCATATCTGTGCTTCAATCCAAGCACAAACAATTCATCACAGAATTAGGAACATTATATTTAAAAACAGAAGACATTACCAAAATATGTCCTACAATAGGGTATTTAACTGCATAACATAAAGTGAGAAGCAACTCATACGCTGTGACTATGACAGTCGACAAAAACACTGAAGAAATACCAAGTTGTACGAGCCACGACTGTGCCTTTTTGATGTGGGCTCATCTGAGAAGTGAGGAACCAGTACATCAGTTGAATGTTATTGTAAAAAGCCCTTGTTGTCTTGTGTTGGGTCAAATTTAAAGTGTATAACTGTGCAGGAGTTGTGTAAAAGGAAAAGACAACCTCTTGTCAGCAACACTGCACTCCTCGCAGAGTTCATTGAGGAATAAAAGAGAAGAAAAATAGGAAATTGTGAACTTTTGAGACATCCAAATGATTTTAAGTATAATGATGAGAGACAATTCTCAATGCATTATTTCATAATGAGCCATTGTGAACAATGATGTTGAAAAAATGCTTAAATAGATGAGAGAGAAATTAAAAATAATTCATTGATTTCAATTGAGAAATCAACTGTAGGCCAAAATAACGTAAGGTTGTGGCATTTGAAGTGAGTTGTTGCCAAACTTACGCTGGAGCATTAGTATCTGCAGTAATGAGAGCAAGATCACCCAATGTGTTTGCCATGAGAAGAGGAAGAAATGTAGAGTCTTCTGTACGGAAGGTTGTAAATTGAAAAAGACATCCAAGCCTTGTGGGTTCTAATGAATGCCCAATGATAGCTGCATCTCCTGATGGTATTTGCAAAAGTACACCAATTGAAATAAAATGCCCAAATAGTGAAAAAATTAATAATTATATATAAAATGGAGTGATCTGTGAAAAAATATATAGTTTAATTACAATTACAACTGTTCACTAGTGGCCTAAATTGGAAACTATTTTTGTGTAGCTCGCCCTGATTTTGAAAATCCCAAAAATGTTTATATTATTTCAGTAAATTATGACAATAAATGTTATAACCTATTAAAATTTTTGGAGTCATTTAAAAAAAATGTCCAATTTTGTGTGGGATAAAAGAATAAAAGTATTTTACAATTTTTTACCCAGGAAACCCTGGGTCATTCCATGACAAATCACCCAAACACAATCTATTGCACCCCACTTGACCCTCTCCAAATTTCATGAAATTGGTTTGTTTTATTTATAACTGATAAATACATGAATATTAGAATAAATAAAGATTGGAAAAAATACAACAAAAGCCAAAATTAAAAAAGACAATTTTATATTAAATTAATATATTTGAAAATACTAAGGCTAGGTTTACACTCGGGGGCAGTGTTGTCAGTGGCGTGTCAACATACGTCAGTGCTGCACTGGCAACTGCCAATCTATCGCTGACACGAGAGCACTGCCTCACTTTGCTTGGGGCGTGTCAACAGTATGTCAGTCATGACTGACCTAGACGCTGCCCTCATGGGAGGCCAGTTAGTGGCAGTTACGGTTGTCAATTATCGATTGTGAACGGTGAGGCAAGGTTGACGATCGATTGCGCTATGGTAAACAGTTAAGCTAGGTTTACACGGGCAGTGATGTTCGTCGAAGTTGGATTGTCTGTGCACTGCCTACCATTTACATATTGGGCAGATAACTGCCCACTTCTTCACTGACAACTCTGTTGCTTTCCTCACTACAGAACGGGCAGAGAACTCCGATACATGTTTATACTTCTCTGCTATTTCTTGGCAACTACGTCAGGTTGGAATGTTGATGATGCATAGTGTCAATATATTGTTTATATCAAGTTGAATATTTTTGCCCTCTGTGTTTTCCGTAAGCATAATGTCCATAAACAGGAACTAATCACTTTGTATTTGTGATAGAATAGACGTGACGAGGAAGAGTTCCTGAAAAAGTCTAATTCAGTATCACGCTACTGTGCTATAGATACATAAAAATGAAAACAGTTGTTTAGTAATATTGCTTTATATTATTACTACAGAAATCAAGAAATAATAAAAACAGCACATGTACTTTGAAGCTGGTTTTCGGTGTTTAATTGGGTCGGTTTCTATTACTAGTTTTATTCCCCTTAAAGATGTCAATTACTGAACAAAACAAAATGTGATAGTAGTATGTTTATAGCTATACATCATTCTTTTGCGTATTTTTTTCCAGTTAAAGTTTGTGCCCTTGGAGGCTGGACAATAAATATTTTTTGAAACTTAACCTAAATATGTATAGGCTCATAGGTGCAACATACGAACTCTATCCTAAATTATTTCTGAACCAAAATTCTGGAAGCTGTTCACAACAAATATTCACTTACTCCAATCGCGCACTATTCCAAACTCAAAATATTCAACTTGATATAAACAATATATAGACTCTATGCAACATCAAGTTGCGAAGAATTGGCAGAGAAGTATAAACATGCATCAGAGTTCTCTGCCCGTTCTGTAGTGAGGAAAGCAGCAACAGAGTTGTCAGTGAAGAAGTGGGGCAGTTATCTGCCCACGAGGTGTAAACGGTAGGCAGTGCACAGCCAACCCAACTTCGACGAACATCACTGCCCCTGCCCTGTGTAAACCTAGCTTTAGATATGGTGTTGTGGCGTGTTCTTGATCGCGGCCAGAGAGATTATTTCTCCAGAGAGCATCGCAGGTTACATAGCGACACAGTTTATGTATTTGTAGATCGCTGACATGACTGTACATTTTATCAAGAATAATAAATATCATAAATAAATAAATAACTCTACAGAGTAAATAATTAATCCACTTTAACTTGCTCTTTAGGTGCTGTTTTTACACGGGCGAGTTAGGCCTGCAGCTGTTGTCAAGTCCTGGTATTGCCTCTCTATCTATTTAAGATGCTCTTTGCTCGGCATGCCACCGCCCAATCCTGTATTAAGAATTTAAGGCTAGGTTTACACGGGCAGTGATGACTGCCAGAAAACGAGGGGCAGTGATGTCAGTGGCGTGTCAACATACGTCAGTGCTGCACTGACAACTGCCTATACATCGCTGACACGAGAGCACTGCCTCACTTTTCTTGGAGCGTGTCAACAGTATGTCAGTGATGACTGACGTTCCCTTCCACCTCCACCGACCTAGACTCTGCCCACATAGGATGCCAGTTAGTGGCAGTTACGGTTGTCAATTATCGATTGTGAACATCGGTGTGTCAGGGCTGACTATCGATTGCGCCACGGTAAACAGTTTGTATTTTGCATTTTCAATACGCGTGCAGTTTGGTATAGTGTGCGATTGGACTAAGTGAATCTTTGTTGTGAACAGCGGCAGAATTTTGGTTCAGAAAGCATTTAGTTCGTTTGTCACACCTATGAGCCTATAAATTTTTAGGTTAGCTTTCCAAAAATAATTATTGCCCACCCTTCAGTGGCACAAACTTCAACTGGAAAAACAACTACGCGATATAATGATATATAGCTATAAACGAACTACTATCACACGTAATGAAAAATAATTCATTTTGTTTTGTTTGGTAATTGGCACCTTTAAGGAGAATAAAATAACAAGTAATAAAATCCCAGCCAAATTAACACTGAAAATCAACTTGAAAGTACAGGTGCTGATTTTCTTATTGCTTGATTTCTGTAGTAATAATATAAAACAATATTACGAAACAACTGTTTTCATTTTTACGTATCTATAGTACAGTAGCGTAATACTAAGTTTTTTTAGAATTTCCCGAACCCTTCCCTCGTTACGTCTATTCTATCACAAATACAAAGTGATTAGTTCCTGTTTATGGACATTATGCGTACGCGAAAACACAAAGGGGAAAAATATTCAATTTGATATAAACAATATATTGACACTATGCATCATCAACAATCCAACCTGACGTAGCTGCCAAGAAATGGCAGAGAAGTATAAACATGCTTCAGAGTTCTCTGACCGTTCTGTAGTGAGGGCAGCACTTGCACACAGTTATCTGCCCAAGATGTAAACGGTAGGCAGTGCACAGCCAACCCAACTTCGACGAACATCACTGCCCGTGTAAACCTAGCTTAAGAAATATCAAGTATGGCGCTACAATATGTTTGTACGTCAAGAACTTGCCCATCAAAGCTAAGAGTTGACGACTATAGAGTGTGGGTAAGAAGGCGTTGCGTCATTCTATACATATATCGCGTTTAACAGTGGCAGTAGAATATTATGAAATCTCTATCAAGTTGTAGCATTTTTACTTTCTACAAAATCCGAGTTTGCCATATATATTTTTTAAACTTAACAGAAATATTTTCACGATTCAACGAACAGAAATAAAATTTCCGAGGAAATAATTACGGGTGAAAAAATCGACGCTTTCAAGAAGGAAATAGCAGTGTGGAGCAACTAAAGGCACGTGGCTACTGCATTGCAAGATGAGATGCAGGAGGGGGAAATTTGGGAATTGAAAACCCCGTCGGAGCTCCATGGGAATAATGTTTTCGTTGTGGTATTCGGTCTGGTACAAACCTCGAGGCTAACCTATCTTGTGCAAGCCTTTTCCTTTACGCATAACTAGCACATCACACATCCTGCTTAATCTGCTTAGCATTTCCATTACTTGGCCTCCCTCCCGCCCACTTCCCTTTAATGCTAATTTTACAACGTGGCCTACTAATCTATCCCTTCTTTTGGTCAACGTCCTCCATATTGTTCGCTCTTCCCCTATTCTGTTTAGAACTTCCTCTTTAGTTATTTCTATCCACTATCCATCTCATTCTCCTATAGCAACTAATTACAAACACTTCTATTCTTTTCCTTTCTCCAACTCCTATCGTCCACGTTTCGCACCCAAATAACGCCACAAAATTTTTAGCAACGATTTCCTAATGTTCACAATTATATTACCCGTAAGTAAATTCCTCTTCCTTGCGTGTGCTATCCTACTCTAGTAGCAGGATTCCTCAACTTCCGCCAAATATCCCTTCTCAATCTAACAGCCTTTGTTATTCCACTGTTTCCCATACAACACTCCAACACGTTGGTTTTTTCCCTCATATTGAACTCTTTCTCGAGGACCACGATCACGCCATTTGTTATAGTTTCCAAGTCTTCTTCTGACTCCCCCTTATACTACAATATCATCGGCAAGCAGTAGGGTTTTTATTTCGTCTCCTTGCAGTATGATTCCTTTTGCAATAATCAGTTTTAACTTTCATTATGGCCTGTTCTATGTATAAGTTAAAAATCAAGGACGACAGACTGCATCCTTGTCTTACTCCTTTCTTGATTTTTACGGTTTCTTTTCTTGATCTTCTATTCTAATTACTGCTGCCTGTCTTCTGAAGAGGTTATGTATTAGCCTCATTTTTCGATATTTAATTCCATCGCTCTTCAAATTCCTTAATAGTGTGTTCTACCACACATTATCAAACGCCTTTTCTAAATTTACAAATGACATGAAAGTAGGCCGGTTTTTTCCTTATCCTGTCTTCTAAAATTTGTCGCAAAGCCAATATTGCTTCTCTTGTCCCTACATTTTTCCAAGAAGCAAATTGATCTCTTAACTCGCATTCTATTTGCTGTTCCATCCTCCTATATACTATTTTCGTTAAAATTTTGAATGAAATAAATAAGTGCCTGCATCCCCCCTCTTTTCAATTCCCTTCCTATGCTTATTAAAGGGGAGTTGGCTGTTTCAGGATCACCACTTCTGTGTGGTTATAATTATGTTCTGGTATTCTTCCTGTTTCGTATATTTCACAAACTACCCTGAAAAGCCATGATATTTCTTCTTATCAACTCCGCTGGAATGCTATCAATTCCTGGCGCTTTACAATTGCTGAGGTTTGTCAAACTCTGATCTTAAAATTTTGTCCCCCAACTCTTCCTCGTCCACCTCCTCTTGTTCTTCAATTACTGACTGCTCTATATTTCCACCCTGTCGATATTCCTTCCACCATTCTGATATTTCTTCTTTATCCAGAATTGGCCGATAGGAAAGTAGTTACTTTAAGGGGCTTGTAAACGAGCAACCTTTTTACGGTAATATTTGGTCGGCAATATTGCCCAAAATCCAGCAACATTTCCGGCAATATAAACATATTGCCCGGCAATATATCAGTATTGCTGAGCAATATTGCCCGGCAATATATCAGTATTGCTGAGCAATATTGCCCGGCAATATATCAGTATTGCAACCACTTGCCGGTGAGTTTGGGTCCGGTATCGAAAATATGCAATATTGCCCGGCAATACTAGTCACCCAGAGGCCTCTGTGGGCCAATCAGCTGAGTTGATAATTAATATAAGATGTGGTTAGCGTCGTAGTTTATATAAATATTATCCATTATTCCAATCATGGATTCGCCAAACGAAAAAAATTATTGCATTTATCGATGCAGTTCACACACTAATTCATCAATTTGAGATGACGTGGGAGGGTCATTAAGAGGAATAACAAGGTAAAAAATAGATGTTTGGTAAACAATAGCCAACAAATTTTACAACTTGTGATGTTGGTCATTTATTGAAAAGTAACAAAAAAATAATAATTAAAAAAGTAATTTCTTATTGTTAAAATAATTTTTCAGCAAATAAAGAGGTTTTAGCCTGTAATTAAATAAATTCAATTAATCCTTCCTTTAAAAGTACGCATACTTCAGTCGGACACTGAATAAATACGTCATAGATGTACAGCGCAGCCATTCCCTTTGTTCTAGAAGGCGACGTTTTTGAATCGATAATCAAGAATCAATTCGTTGCTTCAATTGTGAATTGTTCATTTAAAAAAGGTCTAAACCAGGTTCTCATTTTCTTTAGTTTATCGCCAGTAACTAACGATGCGCTAATAAGAACTTTATTTTCGGCCATATTGCTGCTATATTACGTGTAAGCGGGAAATGTTTCGGTTACAATGTGGCCGCCATATTGCTGGCCGGGATATACACATTGCCCGTCCGTGGCTAGGGCAACACATTGCCGATAATTTTCAGAAATATTGCCGGCAATGTGAAATTTTTGTTGCTCGTTTACCCGCCTATGGTCAGAATCGTTCCACGCCGCAGTCGCTAGATGGCAGGATAACAATATGGCGCTGGCAAGATAGTTAGGCGTCCCACCGCTAGATGGGAGGCGAGCGCCGTTTCCACAGGGCTAAACACCTAATTAACGGTATAAAATAACTGATTAAAACGATGATTCGCCAATTGCTTGCTTACGGCTGCCAGAATTTTGGGGTACGGCATATTCTTCAAAAAACACAAAACAGATTAAAAGTTGGGATCGACAAGGAGAATAGATTTACATACGCAGGTCAAATTAAACTACATTAAATATGAAATAGTAAGACTCACAAAACGAAAGCAGTTCTACAGTAGATTAAAAATTGACAGCAAAATATATCCGAATTTAAAGCTCCAAAGTAAGATGGTTCCTAGTGATTATGACAGCTGTAGACTCCCTAGGAGTATCATTTTATAATCACGTCCTGAGTACAGCTTAACACTAGAACATTGTCCCTTAATGTAAGGGGTTTTCCTTTTCTCCCTTGAAAGTTAATGATACGTGAAGAAATAATTAACTACTAACCGTCTGTCAAGGGCACGTTAGCCCGGTACTATGGAATAAAGAACTTATGGAATATGGTGCAGCATGCCCCAGGATAGGTCAAATAAAATCCTTAGAAAGGGTGGCAAAATTCGTACAAATAGGACCTGGGCATGGGAACGAAAAGGTAAAGCGACTAGGGTGGGACACGCTACAGACAAGAAGAGAAACAGCTAGGCTACACATTCTCTACAGAGCTTTTGCAGGTCAAAAACCTTGGCAGGGAATCAGAGATAGAATGAAAGAATCGACTCGGAACGGGAGGAGGAGGAGGAGGAGAGATCACCTGTTTAAATTACAAGCAAGGAACCAAAAAACAGACGTTGGAAAATACTCATTCCTAAATAGGACAATTAATAATGACTGGAACAATCTGCCTGCAGGAGTGTTTTAGGGGAACTTCCTCTAACAGAAACGAAAATTTCGACTCAATCTAAGTTTAGTGCAGTGCAGTGACGTCATCAGTGCTGCCAAATCTCTAAAAATATATTTCCAGTTTTTTGTTTCTTTTTTTTTCAGGCAAAAACAATACTACTCTATTTTTTAAAAAATTCATCTTCTAATAATATGATTCTTTTTTTTTGGTTAACAGGCTACATGAGGGTGATCCTGAAACAGGCAACTCCCCTTTAATAGCATAGGAAGGGAATTGAAAAGGGGGGATGCGGAAGGTAGAGGTTAACTAGGGCCCCCGGGCTATGGTTTAAGGATCCTACCCGGTGTTTCACCTAAAGAGATGCAGGGAAAACCCTAGAAAACCTGCATCAGGTAGGTCGGGCATTGGCTACTATTCTCACGCCCTTCCCTGTGAATGACGGGAGACGAGTTTGCTGTGGGGTCGCAGCATTCCCTTCTCCGTGTCTCCACCATTTTCAGGAGGCAGTTGGCCGACTGATCCAATGGGATTAACGGACAACTCTTGCCATATGCCCAAGGTCTTTGACCCCAGTTCATATACCTTCTAAAATAGGTGAAGGTGTTTCGGCATATGAGAACTTTGATAAAAAAGTACCCAGTGAGAGTGCGAGGCATTCCCGACATGATCAGGTAAGCCCCGCAGTCACTCTGGGCTGAAGCGCCTGCAGCAGAGAAAACTCCAGCGCATGCTAATGCCATGTTTTTAAAGATATGTATATGAAATTTTTTTAAAAACATTTCATAGATACGTTTTGGTATTCTTTCATACAACTCACAGATTTCAAACTGTTGCTTCAAATGGTCTGAAAATTTAACAAAAGATAGTGAAAACCCTTCCAAACCTATCTCTGTTTCCTGCTTTTTTTTTTAAATTAATCAATTAGTGGACCTGTTTCTTGAACAGCGCATCACAGAAGAGTGGGGCAGAGCTTTTCTTGTAGCGACTGAAAGTCACAAATATAAAATATAAGCTTCATTGATGTAGCAACGCTCCGAAATTTTTTAGGGAGAAAGGAAAGGTTTATTGGAGAGGGGAGGGTAAAGTAGGGTGGCATCCCTGCCCGCTGCCCCCCTGGCTCCAACGTTTCTCCACCGCCTTTCCTGGTTGTTATTTTATTAATATATTGTAAATAATGCGTCCTACGTCGATGTGATGCTATTTATTTTATTTAAAGAAATCATTTTAAGGGTATGATATAATAATTTTATTTACGGGGTCCTGCGCGCAGTTACAAATAAATAAGTCAATTGAAGGGGACGATTTTTTTAATATCAGGGTTAATTACTCATGGGGGTAACTACGTGCAGCAGAGATTTCCTTCACTTGACCAACCTGTTTTATCTTTATTCGGGTCTAGATGCAGGTTTATAGGAGAGCGGAACTTCATTCTTCCTTCCGGTTGAATTGTAGATTTTCTCTCTGCCGGCGGAAAGTGGGATAAAACTCGTACTGCAGGTGACTGAGAAAACCCCCAGTTTTCCTAAATCATCTCTCTAGCCTTCCTTGTTCTCAATACCTTCTCACTAAAGAGCCGCAATTCACACTTCAATTTCAACTCTTGTTGCACACTATAGCTTCCTCCTCCCTTTTCACGTCCTGATCAATTCTTCATCTCTACCTCACCCGTCCTCTCAACGTCTAGAACCATTCTGGATATTTTTCGGCTCCTCGCCTCCCAGCTAAATTCGTATATCCCTTCTCCGAGGGAAAACGCTATCCCACGCGATGTTTGTGCCGTCAATCCTCGTGAGTTATTCGTCCAGCACGGGAAATTTTCTATGACCCGGGGAACAGTGTCCTTCTGAAAATTTGAAGGGTGAATGTTCCTTCAGCAAAAACGAGGTTAACATTACAAATACGCAGACAGGCGTGTTTTCCCAAGTCCGCCAGCCTGGCGCTCGGAAAAGTCCTTTCTTACCTGCCTTTTCGCCATTTGTAATGTTCTTCCTGAAATTTTATATCGTTTAGAAATCTAAAAATTCGAATAAAATTGGGGAGGGGTCCTTCTGCGCTACAATATATATATACATGTAAACGTATTGAAATAATACCTCGTTGTTTAGAAATGCCTATTAATAAATTGAATCAAAATACCGAAAGGTGTTCGTATTCTTTAGTGTAATATCAATTGTCACACGAAATGCATACATTTTAGAGAAATTACGTTCGCCCTGCCCGCCCCCCTCCCTCTTTTTTTTTGGGTTAACAGGCTACATGAGGGTGATCCTGAAACAGGCAACTCCCCTTTAATAGCATAGGAAGGGGCTTGAAAAGAGGGGGGATGCGGAAGGTAGAGCAAGGTAGCCAAGGGTTGACTAGGGCCCCCGGGCTATGGTTTAAGGATCCTACCCTCGCGGTGTTTCACCTAAAGAGATGCTGCAGGGAAAACCCTAGAAAAACCTGCATCAGGTAGGTCGGGCATTGGGCACTATTCTCACACCCTTCCCTGTGAATGACGGGAGACGACGAGTTTGCTGTGGGGTCGCAGCAGCATTCCCCCTTCTCCGTGTCTCCACCAGTTTCAGGAGGCAGCTGATCGACTGATTCAACGGGATCAGCGGACAACTCTTGCCATATGCCGAAAACAAATTTTACTGACTTTTATTAATATATACACAGATAATTATAATTCGTGAATAAAGAATTCGACTTTTTTCTTGGGTTAACAGGCTACATGAGGGTGATCCTGAAACAGGCAACTCCCCTTTAATAACATAGGAAGGGAGGTAGAGCAAGGCAGCCTAGCAAGGGTTAAGTAGGCCCCCCGGGCTATGGTTTAAGGATCCTACCCGGAGTTTCACCTAAAGAGATGCCCCCTGCGAATCTATTTCGAAAAAAAATAATTTAAATGTATAATATTGAAATGAACAAGTGAATAGTGCCTGGGAGACAGACGGCTAGGGAACGCATTCCCAAGTATGCTCAGACCCTCTGGTTAAACGTGATTGGCCAACTTCCCCCCACTAGGGGTGAACGCGGCAATATGAAATTTAATAGTCCCCCTTGAACCTCCAGAGCGAAGGGGTTTCTAAGCAAAGCAAATAATTCAAAATCATTCTACTCTTAGTGGAATTTCTCAGCGGGGTTTTGAATTGGCCATAGCTCTTGGGATTTTCGAGCTGAGCTGACTGGAACACGCTCGTCCGTGCGGGAATTGATTTCCATTCAGTTATCTGAAGCTTCTACGCTCTAACCAATCGAATTCACATTAACACACACATTCCAATTGTTTTTTCATAATTGTCCTTTTTTTTCTACAGGCAGTGCATTAGCTCTACACGTGAATATTCTACATACGCTCAAATTATTTTTCTGATAATCGTGCATGTCGTAATTCGTGCTTTGATACCGTCATGCTCCGCTCCACCCCCCACCCCCCCCCTCCCCGCCCCGCTGCAAAGTTTCTATACTGTTCGTGACGAAAATTATAAGATTCAACACATTATCAGTAAAATTTAATTTAGTAACAGATTTTCCTTCAATTTATAGCTTTGAAATGATTTTTCAGGGCTCAATTCGTGCAAAATTGTAATTTAGTAATGATTCTCCTTGACACTATACAACTTAACCAATTCAAAGACCAATTAAAAAAATGTTTAATTTGGTAGTGAATTTCCTTTCATTTTATACATATCAGCTCTTTAATTTACAAATTGAATCTGTTATTTAAGAACTCTCATATCTGTACTATTTTGAGCCCGAAAGCAGCCTTTATGAAAATATAAATGTAGAAGGAAATTTTTTTTTGTAATAAACATTGGATAAAAAGATGAAATCATGTTTAAATAAAAAACACAGTTTTTAGCAATCAGCTCAGCTCAGCTCGAAAATCCCAAGAGCTAAGGCCAATTCAAAACCCCGCTGAGAAATTCCACTAAGAGTAGACTGATTTTGAATTCTTTGCTTTGGATAGACAGCCCTGCGCTCTGGAGGTCCAATGGGAACTATCAAATTTCATATTGCCAGGTTCACCCCTGGTGGGGGCGGAGGGGAGTTGACCAATCACGTTTAACCAGTGGGTCAGTGGGAATGCGTACTGCAGCCGCCTCTCCTGCGAGTGCGTGTGGCAAGTGGCGCCTCTGGCGGCGGCGGCGCGCGTGCGAGGGTACATAAGGCGAGACTGGGCGCGTTGGCTCCAATGCGCCGTGACTCTTGTACCGTCGAGGTCGAGGACGACGTCGAGGTTGCCAGCCAAGCTGCGGGGCTCCGACTAAGGTCAGACTCTTCACTCTTTTATTTGCTTTTCATTTCCGATCACGGGAAAAAGAAAACTCTGCTCAAGTTACAAGCAAAAATTCATAGTAGCGCAGTGAAAGCTCACTTTGCAATGTAATTTTTAAAGAAGTTAGAAGCCACTGTGATGAAGGCTGGACGCTAGGGCAAAGCGGAAGGTTTAAATTACGACACGAAGACGAAACAAGTCTTTTCCTGGTTCTTAATCGAGTTATTCAATAACTAAAATTTTTCGGATTCAAACTCGAATAGCTTAGTTAAAATGCGCACAGAGAGGAGCAGAATTTTCTTACTTAGATGTCATTGTAACGGAAATGGAAACGGTCCAAACAATTCTCACGATTCTATTTTGGATGGAAAATTTCGGGAATTTTCACGTCTGTAACAAGAGACGTTAAGTACTGTAATGTAGATCAAGTTGGCGGGAAGGATTGGATTGGTAGAGGGGAGAGAGGAGGGAAGTTTAATTTGGCAATTTTGAAAATAAAAATGTGGCCAATTCAAGTCAACGAAAACGGTAGTGAAAGACGAGAGGAACAGAAAATTTTATTTCCCTTTCCTTAGAATTAAATTTGGAAAGTTTAATGCGAGTTTTTTTTAGTTTCCTGAGGATCCTTTACTCCTTTCTTTGCATGGGAATGAAGTGGTCGGATTTTTAAAATACGAGAATGTTCAACCTAAACGTTCGTTGTAAATTGTAAAATTATGTCATTTGATTGATTAGAATGTGACGCTAAAGCGCGAAAATTTTGTAAGCAAGAAAGCCACATACAAAACATGTTTATTTAAAATTTATGACTGTAAATGTTGGGCATTTATTCCTACAGAAAGTATTGTACTAAAAAAATCGTAATTTATTGATTTTAATCTTAATGTGTAACGATTTAAATGTGTTTAGTATATATACTAATAAGATATATATTTATGTTTGTGAATTTTACTAGAACGAGAATTGCGTATTTTTATGTTACAAACCCTGAACGTCGCAGCAAATAGGATCATTTTTATTTATACATAATTACTAAATTTCAGTAACAAAATCAAGATGATATTATTGTTTTTGATACTGACGCTACTTGAGCTTCTGACTGCCTACGGTATTGAAAACCGTAAACTACACATTTAATGATTATACAATTTATTGTAATATTGAACAAGAAGTTCCTCGGGATTTCACCCGGGTTATGTCATCAGTTACGTGAAGACGATGGCGGAGATTGCCTTCGAAACGTCGTATCTTATGATTCACACAACCCGGGTGAAATATCTTCTTGTTCAGTTTGTTCCACCGGGAAAGCGCCTACATTCTCTAATATTGCAATATTATTTGTAAAAAAAAATTGACACATATTTTACCTTGAACGTTGGTTATTTATGCTAACGGCCACCGTAAGCAGATCGACCAATGGCAGCTTTATTTAAGCCCCTTTACGATGTCTCGTACAGATTTTTGTACTTCTTCGGGTAGATAAAGTAATCACTTTCCAATGAAAGATAACTGTAGACAAAATATTTAAAAAATCACCCCTGGTGACCAATGAGCGACTACTGTCGTCGTCACCGTCAAAATAGAAGAACCCTCACGTTGAAACCTCACTGCTCCCGTTCGGAATGATCTACGTTATTGTGTAACGTCTCATTTTACGCACAATTCATTACCATTTTATGACACGTAAGTTTTTACAGTATTTTACACTTGCGTTTTTGGTGAAAACACAGAAAAAAGCCATGGTTTTTATTTTTTTGTCTTTCGTTCATGTAGCTCGACTTTGACAATTCAAACTCTTGCTTTAAACTGTCTGAAAATTTAGCAAACGTCGGTGCAAACCCTTACAAACTTATCCGCAAAGTGTGTCTTCCCTTTTTTAAATTAACTAATTACTGGACGTCTGCTAAATCTTAAGACGGCGCATCGCAGAAGAGTGAGATAAAGTTTTTCTAAATTAGATTTCAGATTAGATTTATTTTTATTCAATCCATTAGTCGTCCTCGGTTGAGAAAATAGGATACGTCAAATATAATATTACAAGAAATATACAAAATTTTACAACTAAGAATTGAAGGGACAAAAAGAGGAAAGATAAAATTCAATCTTCAATTTTCAGTGGACGTTGGAGGAAACAGCAGATGATCGTGCGTAGTAGGTTTCCCGTCCAAAATGAAAAAAATAAAATAAGTCAGCAGTTAAATTCTAGTAGAGTATAGTTGTAAAATAATAGGAGAATTTGATAGGAAACCAGCAAACTGTTTTAAGTCCTTCCTATCTGTCAAATCTTTAATACGCTCCATTCATTAACAGAGATTTACAACTCTTTATAAATAATTTTTGAACCTTTAAAGAATTTTTATTTCTTCCGGGAGGTTATTGTATAGATTGTTGCGACTGAAAGTCACAAATATAACGTATATAATAAGCTTCATCGATGTAGCAAAGTTACAAATTTTTGTACGAATTATTTAAAAAGTGCAGGGAGAAAGGAAAGGTATTTCAAGCAGGAGGGTAAAGTAGGGTGGCAGCCCTGCCCGCTGACCTGGCTCCGACGACCCTTTCTATGCCGCTTTTCCTGACTTTGAGCCGCTACAAGAAAAAAAACTTTGTCTCGCTCTTCTTGGTTGCGCTGCCTCAGATGTCCACTAATTAATTATTTTAATAACACGTAAGACACACACACATGATTCAAACTTGGCGGATAGGTTTGTAAGGGTTTTCACTGACTATTTTTTTCAGACCATTTAAAGCAACAGTTTCAAATCTATGAGTTGTTAAAGTCGAACTATATGGAGAAAAAAAAAGGACAAGAAACTCATGAGACTTTTTTCATATTTTTTTTTGCACCGAAACGCAAGAATAAAATGCTTTAAAAAATTTACATATAAAAAAATGGAATTAAATTATGCGAAAAAAGGGACCTTTCACAATAACGTCCGAATAATGTCCGAAAGGCTTGAAACTCAGGGCTCTACTATTTTGACAGTGACGACAGTAGACTGAAACACCCACCGCACAATATGTAATTTTATTGTTGATTTACATATATATAAAGAATTGGAGGAAAAATTTAGTTTGGAAGATGGCAACAGAGCTTGTTGTCAAAACGTCGCACATTGATTACTATGTTTCCCGTGTGGAAACCCGAGAGCTGTTTCTGCAACAATTACACCGGGAAAGCCTTCGATCTCTAATTGCAGGTAATTTTTCAAGAATACGTTCGACGTTTCGACGCAGCTTTGTTACTGTGTTCAAACGTAGCCTACGTTTACGTTTCAACGCTGTAACATAGACGTCCCAACATTTCCCCCTCCCCAAAAAAATAATTCTAAATAACTAAAATTCCTCTGCAAATTAAGGTTTGTTTCTTTGTGGTTATTTTATCATTCGTTAAAAATTTTTTTTTGTAATATTTAAAAGAATGTTTATAATAGAGTCTCAATATGTAGCACTCCTTATTTTATATTGTAAGTAAATTTTTGTATTTTCAGCTGAAACAATTCACGACATTTCTCTAAGTGAGGCTTGCCAAATGGAACACTTCGAAAAATCAGATATTTTAACGGAATCCTTGGCTTATTTTTTTTAGAGGTTGGGTAATTCCTACTCGTAAACAATTATTTTTTTAAAAAAAATAATTATTATTTAGTAATTACTTTTAAATATAAAACTGTAAAATATTATAAAAATAAAACTATTAATAAATAAAGCACTGAATAACTGATGGTTTTTCCGTCGAATTTGCATATCTTGTCGATATCAGGATCAATATTTTTATGTTTAATTCTAATATCTGTCTGTTTCTGCACTTTGACTTCATTGCAACGTAAGCAGAAAATCCCGCTTGGCATAGATGGGGGGAGGGGGAGGGGGCGGGGCGTAGAAAACTGAAGTAAAACAGTAACAGCTTGTTTGGAAAAATCGGGCAAACTCCCCGGAAAGCCGCTGGTTAAATCACTTAGGTTTTCAAAGGGCGTTGCAAGAAAGCCAACAGTTTAGCTGTCGCGTAAAAATGGATTCTGAACCCAGAAAACGTCATTTCCATTTTGCAAAAGGGTTGATTTCATGGTATGAAGGTGATCTGAAATCATCTACTTCAAAATATAATTCATTAAAAAAAAATCGTGTAAGGTTCGAAGCAATTTAAAATTATTACATTCAATTGATGAAATCCGAAATTATATATATTTTTTTAAAAAAAACGATGTAATTTTTATCTCTTCTATTGGTAATTGTAAACTACTTGCTTGTTCCTCGTAATGACAGATTAATTACACGCTGTAAAAATATCTGCCATATGTGCAAGTTTTATCAACCACGAAGGATTTTCTGACTTTAAAATAAATATTACCTGTATAACTCTGGGCTATGGTTATCTCCCTCTCTCTCTCTTTCTCTTTCCATGTTTCCTTTTACAGCGGGAAAAAAGGAATAGGGTTCCTTCGTTTTAGCAGTGTTGTTGAATCGGTTCTTAAACAAGCTAGAAACGAAGAAAGGTGTGAGAAATTACTCCACTTTCTCACGTTAGATATAAACGGAATTTTCGTTTTACGAACTGATTAAGTAGTATTATAACAGGATAATAGAGGGAAAGCCAAGGTAATGGAGTGTTGTATGGGAAACAGTGGAATAACAAAGGCTGTTAGATTGGGAAGGGATATTTTGATGGAATTTAAGGAATTCTACTACTTGCGGAAGCGTAATAACTGGAGTAGGATAGCACAGGCAAGGAAGGAAGAGGAATTTACTTACGGGTAATATAAGTGTGAATATAAGGGAGTCGTTGCTAAAAATGTTGGTATGGAGCGTGGCGGCGTTATATGGGGCTGCGAAACGTGGACGATAGGAGTTGGGGGGAAAGGAAAAGAATAGCAGCCTTTGAAATGTTGTGGTGCAGTAGGAGAATGAGATGGGTGGATGGAATCACTAACGAGGTTTAAAGAGAATAGCGGAGGAGCGAACAATATGGAGGAGGTTGACTAAGAGAAGGGATAGATTAATAGGCCACTTTTAAGACAGAAAGGTCTTTTAAAATTAAAATTAGTGGGGGTAAGAACAGAAGACGGAGGCAAGGATGTAATACGCTAAGAAGATTAGGGAGGATGTTTGATGAAAAGGCTTGCGCAATATAGGTTTCATCAGATCAGTTTTTAGGATTGAATACCACAGCAACGACAATACAACAAAAACAGGATATTATAATCCATAGTGTAGATAGAATCACTCGATTTTTTTGGAGGGGAAACCTGGCTCTAAGTAATTGAACTTAAATTAAAATCTATTAAATTCAATTTATCAGAATGCATCATTTTAGGATATCAAATTGTTGGACTGGGCAAGAAGGCTGTGGATATTATTCCTTCTCCTCTCATTTTGGTTTAACTGAGGAGAAGAGAACAATCAATACCAAGGTCCGTCAAATGTCAATGTCGGGGAATCCGCGTCCGAATTTAGTTCTCTCCCTCTCTCTCCCCCTCTCTCCTCCCCCTCTCTCCTCCCCCTCTCTCCTCCCCCTCTCTCCTCCCCCCTCTCCCCCTCCTCTCTCACTGTCTCCCTATCTCCCTCCCTCTCCCCCTCTCTCCATCACCCTCCCGCTCCCTCCCGCTCGCTCCCGCTCCCTCCCCCTTCCTCCCTCCCCCTCTCTCCCCCTCCCCCCTCCCCCTCTCTCGTCTCGAATTTCCATTCACAGTCCGTGATGTCCCTACGTCTGAAACCGTCTCAATTCTTCCGTTGTCGTCCTCAGATTATTTTTTTAGTGTTTGCAGAATACTTAATTACTCCCTAGACTTGCTACAAATAAAACATAGAATTTCTCCGTCGAGTTTCGATTTAATACGGGCTGCGGAGAAGGGATGTAATTTGGGGGTTATATTTCGTTCCCCCTCCCCCCTTGTTCACCTGATAGAAACGAAATTGTCGTGCGTCGTCCAAGTTACCTCAAGTTTCAGGGCCAGCCTCCGATTTGTACATTCATTTTTTTTTTGGTTAACAGGCTACATGAGGGTGATCCTGAAACAGGAAACTCCCCTTTAATAGTATAGGAAGGGAATTGAAAAGGGGGGATGCGGAAGGTAGAGCAAGGTAGCCCAGGGTTAACTTGGGTCCCAAGCTATGATTTAAGGATCCTACCCGGTGTTTCACCTAAAGAGATGCAGGGAAAACCCTAGAAAACCTGCATCAGGTAGGTCGGGCATTGGGTACTATTCTCACGCCCTTCCGAATGACGGGAGACGAGTTTGCTGTGGGGTCGCAGCATTCCCTTCTCCGTGTCTCGACCAGTTTCAGGAGGCAGTTGGCCGACTGATCCAATGGGATTAACTGACAGCTCTTGCCATATGCCCAAGGTCTTTGACCCCGGTACATATACCTCCTAAAATAGGTGAAGGTGTCCCGGCATATGAGAACTTTGATAAAAAGTACCCAGACAGAGTGCGAGGCATCCCCGACATGATCAGGTAAGCCCCGCAGTCACTCTGGGCTGAAGCAAGCGCCTACGAGAAAACTCCCGCAGCGCCCTCATCTCTCTTGTACATTCATGGGCGTGTGCCAAAATATCTAAATAATGTACAGTAGCGTCTGGAAGAGAAGTTTTATTATTTCAGATTGTTAAACACACATAGTTCTATAAAAATCCTGTCCACTTGTGGCCTACGTTTTTCATCCAATTCTTGGGGGGTTAGAAACGTAACCTAATTATTTGGTTTTTTAATACCTTCAGTCGTATCTTGGGTTTGAAAAAGCTTTAATTGGCAGTGATAGTTGGCAAGGTCCATTTCCAATTCCCTTCCTATGCTATTAAAGGTGGAGTTGCCAGTTTCAGGATCACCCTCGTGTAGCCTGTTAACCCACCCCCCCAAAAAAAACAATTGGCAAGGTGCTTTTAGAATATCCTCGATGTCTTTACAGTCGTTGTTGTTGTTGTGTTCAGCAAACGTTTTCCGCCTTTTCTATGCCACTTTTGGCCCAGCATCTGTCTGGTTTTCTGATTGGGGAAACAGTGATCTTCGGCCTTTTTTGTTGTTTTTTTTTGTGGCTTTTCATGGCTCAAATAGTATTCAAATGATGGGTTTTTAGCTTCAAAGAGCGTTTTGTAGAGCCTTCGTTTCAACCTGTTGTATTCTATTTTATCGTTTTTGTTTCGGGTTCTTTGCCATCTGCCTCTTGTTGTTCTTGTATTGTATTTATTAAATCTACAAATGGTGCAGATGCCCCCCGCCCCCCCCGGTGGCAGATACATAGAAATTAAACAATAATTAATAATCTGGCCGTAAGGACCACATTTAACCTATAGTTGAATGTATAATTATATTCAATACAAATAAATAAGTGTGGAATCATATTATTAGAAATAAATTATTAAAAAAAAGAAAAATAAGAATAGTATTGTTTTCCCTGGAAAAAAGAAACTGGAAATATAATTCACTGTAGTATATTTTTAGAGATTTGGCAGCACTGATGACGTCACTGCACTACACTAAACTTAGATTGAGTCGAAATTTTCGTTTCTGTTAGAGGAAGTTCCCCTAAAACACTCCTGCAGGCAGATTGTTACAGTCATTATTAATTGTCCTACTTAGGAATGAGTATTTTTTCCCAACGTCTGTTTTTTGGTTCCTTGCTTGTAATTTAAACAGGTGATCTCTCCTCCTCCTCCTCCTCCCGTTCCGAGTCGATTCTTTCATTCTATCTCGGATTTTGACCTGCAAAAGCTCTGTAGAGAATGTGTAGCGTAGCTGTTTCTCTTCTTATCCCACCCTAGTCGCTTTACCTTCTCTTTTCAATCACCATTTCTCCAGCGTCGTGGATTAGTGTGGTTAAGTAGTTGACAGCTTCTCAGATACGTTCAGTTTATTTTAAACGGAGTTTTTAAATCGATCTGATTTTTCTATGCGAAACTAGCCCAATCTGTTCTATTATTCGTTCACGTTGGTATGTTTTCTTTATTTATAATGTTGCGATGATTACGACGTGTACGACCTGACGATGTGTCGTGGTTGGATTGGAAATAGCTCGAAGGACCTGCCGGTGATGTTACTCACAAAGTCGAAGACGGTCGCTGTTGGGAGAACTGGTTGCCCTTCTACTTTCTCTCGTAATCTTTGTGACCTTGTTTCATAACTAAAGATGCGGCCTTCCTACAGGTTGCATCCCTGACAGAGGACCTGTTGAATTTTTTACGTTTCGAATATTTTACTGCTTACGAGAACTTGAGTGTCGCTCTCCCTTCACTCGTTTCATTTCGCTTTATTTTACGAGTCACACCTATAAAAATATTTCACTTTGTTTCCTCTTTGGAGATTTTTTTTTCTTCTGAAAAGCGAACAACAGCGAGGGTCACAGTGAGCGGTTACTTCCTTATGAAGGTCGAGACTAGTTTCTTATTCTTCCGTTTATTTTTCTGGTGCTTCTGAAACGACAGTCAGACATTCTACCGTCGTCGAGTTTGAAGGCCGCAGACCGTTTGCGGTCGCAACCCGTATTAAACCGAAACTCGAGGAGGGATTAACTTCATGTTCTCTCTCGTTCTCCGTCCCTGAAATCAAGATCGCCCGCCCTCCCTTCCTCCCTTCCCCCTCATCACCTCGTAATTAATTAGCGCAGCTGGCCGCGTGCTTACACGCAAGCCCGTAAATCAACAATTAGTGATTAAAAGCCAATCCGGTCCATCCAGTTCAATTTAACTTTCCCTCTCGTCCGTAATGCCCACAGCTGGTTTCACGAATTAATTAATTAATTGAAGATAACTTTCTTCTGGCGCGCGATTATCCCGAAATCTAAGATTGATCCTTGGGGAACTCCGCATTCTCCCTCCAGTTCCGCTAAATAAACCTGAAAGGGGCGTAACGCTTACTAGATCCTTCACATCAGTTTTGACGCCACTGAAAATTTCGGAATTAATTCAAATTGTTGAGTCGAGCGACACCAACAATTTAATCAATTGATTTGCGGGGGTTGTTTAACAATCAAACGTTGTTGTTGCTGTGGTATTCAGTCCTAAGACCAGTCTGATGCTCAACCCTCCATACTTTTTTTATTGATAATAATTTACTTGACCTGTTTTCTAGATTCAATAACAGGTCTTTTTAACAATATTTTTCTTTTGTTGGTACAATTTTTTACATAGATATAAATATGTATGAATACAATATTAAAGTATATGCGTATATTTAAATTTGTTTTAGCGTGTAAGATGATGATCATCTGTTACACTAGTTTTATTATTATTATCTATCCACTCATCCATCTCATTCTCCTGTAGCACCACATTTCGAAGGCTTCTATTCTTTCCCTTTCCCAACTCCTATCGTCCACGTTTCGCACCCACGTAACGCCGCGCTCCATACGAAAATTTTTTAGCAACGATATCCTAATATTTACACTTATATTACCCATAAGTAAATCCCTCTTTTTCGCGAAAGCCTTCTATTCATGTCTACTATTCTTCTACCATCCCTAGTTATTACGCTTCTCAAATAGTAGAATTCCTTAACTTCCGTCAAAATATCCCTTTCCAATCTAACATCCTTTGTTATTCCACTGTTTCCCATACTATTAATCTATTAATCCTCGTATTGAACTTTTTCTCCATGACCACGTTCTTGTCATTTATTATGGTTTCCAAGTTTTCTTCTGATTCTACTAATACTACAGTATCGTCGGCAAAGCGTAGGGTTTTTTTATTTCTTCTCCTTGCAGTATCATTCCTTTTCCATATTCAGTTTAACTTTCTTCATCGCCTGTTATATATATATAAGTCAAACATAATGAGCCATAGACAGACTGCATCCTTGTCTTACTGCTTTCTTGATTTCTGCTTTCTTTTCTTGGCCTTCTATTCTAATTACTGCTGCCTGTCTTCTGTAGACGTTACGTATGAGCCTCCTTTCTCGATATTTTTTTTCGTGTGATTTCAAAATCCTTAATAGCGTCTTCCAGCTCACATTATCAAACGCTTTTTATACGTCTACAAATGCCTTAAACGTAGGCCGGTTTATTTTATCCTCACTCCTAAAATTAACCGTAAAGTCAATATAGCTCCTCTTGTCACTAAATTCTTCCTAAAATCCCATTCTATTAGACGTTCCATCCTCCTATATACTATTTTCGTTAATAATTTTGCATGCGTGAGATACTAAACTAATTCTCCTGCATCTATCAGCCTCAGTCCTCTTCGGTATGGGTATAATTATGTTTTTATTAGAATCTTCTGTATTATTCCTGTTTCGTAGGTTATCAACGGCATCCTGAACAACCGTGATATTCCTTCTTATCAACTCTGCTGGAATGTTATCAATTCCTGGCGCCTTACAATTGCTGAGGTCTGTCAGCCACGGCCCTAAGAAACTCCGACCTAAAAACTGTGTTCCCTCAGCTCTTCAACATCCACCTCCTCTTCCTCTTCTATTACTGGCTGATCTCGATTTTCACCGTTATACAGCCATTCTAGATATTCCTTTCATCTTTCTACTTTTTTTTCTTTATCCAGAATTGGTTTCTTATCCGCTTTCCTCATGTTCTTGCTGATATTTTTCCTCTTTCCGAATGTTTATTTGATTTTCCTATAATCTGCGTCTATTTACCCTTTCATCATGAAATCTTCTACCGATTTTCATTTCTCTTGTGACCAAGCCTCTTTGTCTGATTTTCACTTCCTATCTGTCTCATTCTTGAAGCGTCTGTGACTGCTATTCACTATGGTGCATTATAATATGATTTATAAATATTTCATTTGTATCCAGCACAAAGCCAAGAGTTGGAACTTTCGGGACAAAGTGTGACGCTGGAAAATTCAGTAAAGGGACAAAAACGTCTATTTTGGCCCCCTTTCTGAGAAAGGGCTAAGGAGGGGATATTGGGTTTAGCCATAGGCTGGCCAATAAGAGGATGGAAAAAGTAGAGAGAAAGGGAGGAAACGTTTACCGTCGTCTCTGAGACAGACACTTGTGGTAAAGACGTGGAGAGGAATAGACCGCGGGTTCGTAACCGAAACCACCACGGTTATCCTTGGGAAAAGGAGTCTCAAATTTAGCTTTCGCAATTGGTAAATTTTTAGGCCAGACAGATAAATATTTCATACTTAATTTTGTTTTTTATAATAAATTCTGTTTTTTTCTTTACGATATTTATTTTTTTATTTCCTGCGTAAATCCTTGACCACGTGGTATACCGAAGCGTACCACATCACCATTTGCATCTCCCGCGTTTTTATATTTACGCCTAATAAATACTATTTTATTATAGTTCTTTATCTCGTTGGATAAACGTTTATGTTTAAAACATTTTCCAAATTGGTAGTTTTATAATTTATGGAGGTAATATATATTATATATAGGTATGAGAACCATTACGATTCATAGAAAACCAACTTGCTCAAATGAGATAGACCCTCATTTACATTTCATGGAATCCCAATTTTTTTTTTTTTTCGTTAACACGGAGGAGCCTTTACAGGTTGTCGTCGACCCTTGGGCGTTAATATAGACCACTTTGGGAATCAAGGGATTGGACGAAAATGTGAACAAGTCACGGGTATTTGTGACATGGGATGTGACTTTTGGCCTGTTGCAGTCTCTGACCGTGAGAATAAAGAGGATCCGTTTTAAAGAATATGTAATTATTATTCGACGGCATTAGTCAGACACTACGACGGCACCACAATGTCACAATGCCGCGTCTGCTTTGGCAGGCACAACGGAAAAGGTCCATCGAGGAACTCCGTGGTGAGTAATGTAAGACTTTAAAAATATATTCCAAATTGAATAATTAAGGGACCATACGATCTTGGGAATCCCCGGGAAAGTGTTAGAATAAGAGGGGAAGTTTTATGGTTGTACAAGCCACCAGTCAGGGATATTTACGTTCTCCTCTTTTTTTTTTGATCCAATGATGAGTTGACCTCATTCTCCCTCCCGTGTGGCAGATGCCCTTTAATGGTAATTATCTTTTATGATTGTGAGAAGAATGTCGCTCTCCCCCGGCTGCTCGGTCCCCTCTTCTCCTCCCTCCACGGCGACTTCCTTAAAAGTTTTACGACCGCGTAGGCGGTGATGACGTCACGGCTAAGCTGCTTCTCCTTGGGTTCGGGGCTCGCAGTTTTAGCTAACACAAAGTAGTAATGCTTCTTCTTATAATGTTTTATGTTGCGGAGATGCGTGTTGCGGGAAAGATTGCTCCTCAGGCAGAGGTCGTAACAAGATCTTCTTTTTCCCAGGAATTTTTATTATTTACTTCAGATGGCGCGTGAGATGTAAGCTTCAGCTTTGTGTATTTCGTGATTTTAATTGGTCCTGAGGATTGTTCTACTATTTCCTTTTTCTTCAGTCTGTTTTTGTATCTTGTCCATGTCTCGGTTTTTCCTCACGACCCTGTAGCGCCATTATCCTACGACCTCTCTGATACAGGTCCTTACTAACCGTGTTATCCCCCCCTTCATAATCGGAGGCGACTTTAACGCTAAGCATCCCCACTTCGGCTCCAGATTATCGTCGGACCCCAGAGGCAACGATCTATACAACTCTGTCGTAAACGAACACATTTTTCCCCTTCAGAACCCACGTGTTACCCCGACATCACTGAATCCCCTGACATTCTAGACAACTAACTTCATCTGCTATAAAACATCCCACTATTTCGCAAACTCCTTTGTCCTACATCAACTTAACTCGGACCACCTCCCATACCTAGGATACTTAAACCTCTCCTCTCACCCTGCCTTAGCTGTACCCCTTTCCTACTAAATGCGCAACTCTACTCCTCCCTTATTAACAAACTAACACCCCTTAACATTCCACTAAAATCACCTACTGACAAACTGACGTCGTAAAAATAGTAGAACCCTGTGTGGTGTTAGTCTTTGTTTACACCGCAAATATTATTATTATAACAAGGAATTTTTAAATAATAAAAAAAGTATATTTAACTGGAATATATTCCATTTAATTATGATGATATTACATTATAAAATTTCCAAAAGAAATATAACTCAAATTAAGTTTTAGTAAAAATATAAATTTACGAATAAAATGTATTATCAAATTGGCTCAGTCGGTAAAGCAAAAAAGAATCTATGCAGCTCCTAAACGGCTGCTGCTCCCAGGAACGCGGGTGACGGACGATATAAGTGAAAAGAAAACAATCGCGAATCAATGAGAATGGTTTAAGTGGAAACCGGGTAAAAATACCGTTACCTGATGTTAACAAGGGCCTGGTGACGTCATCATTGGTTTTTCCGTTGCTGGAGGTTCCTTTGCTGGATCACGTCTTCTAGATCCTCTAGCGGCTCTTCTTCAGATTAAATCTCCATCAAATGTTATCTTTTTGTTTTCCGTACTCCCATCAAATGAATCTTCTATCTCGAAACATGCCGAATTTAACTTTTACACAAGTTGTTTCCTCAGCCACTGCTCTCTCTCTCTCTCATCCCGTCTTTCTCAGGACAGCTCCCGGGACCAACTGTCCAAATGCAATGCACTCCAGGCAATAAATAATGTGTGTAAACGGTGACGTTTCCCGCCTACTCGGCCTTGACCAAAACCACCCTGGCTTTTCGTCCTGCTGTACGCGAATACCAAAAACTAAATTAATTTTGCTTTACCGCTTCAATGTAGGGAGCCATGAGTCACCACAACCTGAGTTTGAAGCTTCACTGTGCCCATTCGGAATGATCTGCGGTATTGAGAAACCTCTCTTTTAACGCAAAAATTAATACCCCTTTATGATATGCAAAAGAAATTTTTAAAATCATTTTATACGTGCGTTATGGCGACAAACTGGAATAAGGTACGGTTTATTTTGTCTTTCTTTCACATAGCTCGACTTTGACAACTCATAGATTTCTAACTACTGCTTCAAATGGTCTGAAAATTTGACAGAAGACAGTGCAACCCCCTCCAAACCTATCCGAAAGGATTTAATCATCTATGCTTCTTACCTTTTTAAAAATTAATTAATTAGTCGACTTTGACTAGGATGCAACCCCTACTTTACCCTCCCTCTCCAATAAATCTTACCTTTCTACCTACAATTTTTTTTTTAAAAAATGTAATGAAACGTTGGAGCGTTGCTTCATCAAGGAAGCTCATACTTTATATTCATGACATTCAACCAATACAAGTAACTTTGTCCCACTCTTCTGCGGATGCCGTCCAAGGGTTAGTAGAGGCACACTAATTAATTAACTTAAAAAAAGGTAAGACACACAGATAATGCAAACTTTACGGATAGGTTTGGAATGGTTTGCTCTGTCTTTCCGTTAAATTTTCGGACCATTTGAACAAATAGTTTGAAATCTATGAGTTGTTAAAATCCAGCAATATGAAATAAATAGAAAATAAAAACCCTGACTTTTTCAATATTTTTTCTCCAATCCCCATGTATCAAATGATTTCCTAAACTTTTCTTTTGCATATTATAAAACGGCATTAAATTCTGCGTAAGAATAGATCATTCTCAGTAACGTAGGTCATTCCAAATGGACACGGTGACGCTTGAAGCTCAGGGTTCTACTATTTTGACGAGGACAGTAGCAACAGGAATGGACAACCTTAATGACTCTATAGTTTCCTCAACTGCTGCTGCTCCAATTCCTCTCCCAACCAAAAAATTCCAGTTGTATCCAATTATCAACAAACTTACTGGAGAAGAGAAAGAATCCTGTGTAAAATGGGTATACACAAATAGCAAATCCATTTACAACTCAATGTCCAGACAGTTAAATATTCATCTACGCCATATCAGAGACACGAACTACATAACTCACCTACAGCACCTTGTAAATGATGGGGGGAATATTAATTAATGAATTTAATAATTGGGTTTAAATATATACATTTATTAATTGTAAACACAATAATTTTAATATGTGTCGTGCGTGTATATATTATGTACAAAAATAATAAATTAAAATGGGATTGTATTAAAGATCTCAGAGTATTAATGGTTTGGGTGTTTGACCACGTGTAGCATATTTTATGTCCGTTGACGAACCTGAGTTGTTTTTATTGGCGTCTGGCTGAAAATTCCGTGTTGTGGAACTTGCAGCGGCCGGTCGACAATAGTACGAAGTCGTGCTGCTGGAATTGAAGAAACTCCGCTTTTTCATCTTTCTTCCCTTGTTGTTAAGACCTTTTTTCCTGGTTCCTGGACTGATCAAAGCATGGTCCACCTCTCCGCTGCCACCTCTGCTCTCGCCGTAACTTCTCTGCTGCCAATCTCATTTCGCCACCTCCTTGTATCACCAGCAATCTCTTTCTCCACCACTCTCCTTCAATATCCTCTCACCATCCCCTGCAAAAATCTGTCCCAAATTGTCTCCGCCAGCCTCTTTAAAACCTTGTCCCCACTTATCCGACACCTATCACTAAGGTGGCAGGGATGGATATTCTCCAATCATATCCCTTGTTTCATTTGGGGAACACACACACGCCACACTGTCACCAAATTCCCAGGCAGATTAAGACATTCCGAAACCGGCGACGAGGCGTCCTAGCTTTATGGTCCAGATGTCAGCCGCAGTCCCTTTGTTATTATTTCTAGCCGCCAAGACGGCGAGCGGAAAAACCCCTTCGTCCTTCCTGCACAGCGACTTGCTCATGCCGGAATATTTGGTATTTTAAGTTCTCGTAAATAATAAAAAAAATTGGACGCGGGTTCTACTGCGCTACAACCTTAATTCCACATTTGTCGCGATACGAAAACTCTATCAAAAACCTTCTCCGAGATTCTCCCACTAAAACACGGAAACCCAATCACGAATTTTCATCTCTCAATGACAAAATAAATAACCATCTTCCTGACGCACTTTAACTCTCCCCGTTGTCTGAACTATTCACCCCTTCCCAAATACGCATCACCATCAATAAACTCAAAAGTAAACCATCTCCAGGACACGACCAAATATCATTTAAAACACCTACCAAAAAAAACCCACACTGTTCTCAACAAAATAATTTTCAATGTCATCCTTGCTACCCTACCGTCTGGAAGCATGCCACTATTATTATCATAAACAAACCTAACAAATTAAAATCGCTCCCCGAAAGTTGCAGATCCATCAGCCACCTACCAACCCTTTCGAAACTATTCCAGAAACTCTTCATTACCCTCCTCTCATTCCATCTGCTCAATATGGCTTCAGGGGGGAAGGGAGGATTAATTCTCTGTGTCTGTCCCTCTACTCTGTTCTTTATGTCGACGCCCGTAATTGAGTAATGGAGCGTCTCCCTCGTCCATTGTCTGGTAATTAAGTGGAACAGCAGCGGCTAGCAGCATCTTTCTCCCTCCCCGTGGCCACGACTTGAGATGCAGAGAGGTTAGGACCGTCTGCGAACTGCTCAGGTTAAATATAACACTTTTATAAAACGGAGAAGATTTATTGTGTTTTATATCTCGCAGAGTACTGACCGTGTGCGGAAGATCTTCATATTAGTCCCCACCGTTGTGGTGCTCGTTCTATAAATTGGTAGGTGGGGGAGAATGAATTTAAGTTGTTTAATTACTACGGGATAAAAGAATTATAAGTTTTAATTTTTAACAAATACTAATATATTGAATTATATATTTAAGGTGCAAACAATGTAACCTTTATTAGAGTAAGTTGTTAAGTAAATTTTAAGTTGGCAGTCCTGGCAACGACATGGTGAACATTACAACACGTCTATCTTACTTTATCCCAAAGAGTAAATGCTCACAATATAATACGGAAGTTTGGTACAGCAATGCGACAAATTCGCACGCAGCTGATAATGTAAGGCTAGGTTTACATTCGGGGGCAGTGATGACTGCCAGAAACGAGGGGCAGTGATGTCAGTGGCGCACTGACAACTGCCAATTCATCTCTAGCACGAGAGCACTGCCTCACTTTTCTTGGATCGTGTCAACAGAGTGTCAGTCATGACTGGCCGCGTTCCCTTCCCCCTCCGCCCACATAGGAGGCCAGTTAGTGGCAGTTACGGCTGTCAGTTATCGATTGTGAACATCGGTGTGTCAGGGCTGACTATCGATTTCGCGATGGTAAACAGTTTGTATTTTGAATTTTCAATACGCTTGCAGTTTGGTTTAGTGTGCGATTGTAATAAGTGAATCTTTGTTGTGAACAGCGGCTAGAAGTTTGGTTCAGAAAGCATTTAGGATAGAGTTCGTTTGTTGCACCTATGAGCCTATAAATTTTTAGGTTAACTTTCCAAAAATAATAATTGTCCAGTCTCCAACGGCACAAACTTTAACTAGAAAAAAAATTACGTGAAAGAATGATGTATAGCTATAAACATACTACTATCACACGTAATGAAAAATAATTCATTTCGTTTTGTTCAGTAATTGACACCTTCAAGGGGAATAAAACAAGTAATAGAAACCGAGCTAATTAAACACTGAAAACAAGCTTCAGAGTACAGGCGCTGGCTGTTTTTATTATTGTTTGATTTCTGTAGTAATAATATAAAGCAATATTACTAAACAACTGTTTTTATTTTCATGTATCTGTAGCACAGTAGCGTGATACTGAGTGTGACTTTTTCGTTAGAATCTCAGGAAGCCTTTCCTCGTCACGTCTATTCTATCACTAATACAAAGTGATTAGTTCCTGTTTATGCACAAAGGGGAAAAATATTCGACTTGATATAAACAATATATCGACATTATGCAACATCAACATTCCAACCGGTCGCAGTAGCGGAGAAATAGCAGAGTTCTCTGCCCTTCCTGTAGTGAGGAAAGCAGGAACAGAGTTGTCAGTGAAGAAGTGCGATGTAAACGGTAGGCAGTGCACAGCCAAACCAACTTCGAGGAACATCACTGCCCGTGTAAACCTAGCTTACAGGAGGCAGGCACAGATTGTTCTAGTTTCCCCTCTGCAACGCCGCTGGAGTGATGACGCGCGCATTCAGCGTGTTCCTGTGGGAAGGAAGCGACAAAGTCCAGACGCTTTTATTAATAGACGAGCACTCGCTTTGCAACATTCCTTCAGCAATCCGACGACACCACGGTGAGTTTAGCGCGACCAGTCGAGATGAGCGCCGCGTTTCAACTACCATAAAACATGTGCACGTGAAAACACATCAAATAATACCTGAAACACACTTTTGAAGAAGTAAAGAAGGGGACTCTACAAGTGTGTGGGGTAAGAACAGAAGAGGGAGGCGAAGGATGGAATACGCTAAGTTGATTAGGGAGGATGTGGGTTGTTATAGTTACGGGAACATGAAAAGGCTTGCTCGAGATAGGTTAGCATGGAGGGTTGCATCAGACCAGTCTTAGGACTGAATACCACCATAACAAGATAGATTTTACGGGATTCAAAAAGCCTTGCCGCGTATGGATTTACGAGCGAGTTGGTCCGAGAGGAGTGGGGATGACAGTCACGCCGACACTCTGTGTATATTAGGATAATCTTTGGGTTTAATCTCGTGTTAAATATTATAGCGGGGTAGTTTAAGTGAGATATCGGGCAATGCCGGGTACCAATCTATTCATTTCGGAATTAGTAACGACTGTGAAGAAGGGAAAAACCAGCAAGACAAAGGAGATGAAAATATTAACGCATGGAGACTAATAAAAGTAAGGATACAGGACGACGACTAAATGTCTCACTCTTGGAAACAGGCGAACCTCTTTGCCTCCAGTGTAACAAAGAGATTAATTTAATCCCTCCCAACTCTGAACATTTAACGCAAGTGGACTTGAATGTGAAACCTCATTACGGGAGAAAAGTTAAAAGATGAGCAGGACATTTCTTTTATTTGATTCCCTCTCTGAGCCTTTTTTTAAAAAAAAAATTAATAACAGAAAAATCCTTCCTACAACTCGTTCCTCTCGAAACGTTGCGTATTGAGATTGCTTGTTTAGCACTTACAAGTTTGTTTCCCTTCTCTTAGTTTCGGTCGCCTTTCTGCATAATCGTATTTTATTTTTATAAGGTGAATGTGAGACGAACATCCGCGTCAGTGTAATATTCCCATTTCGTCTACGTCAAAGCACATCGTCTGCTTTTAAGAGTAGTGCATAGAGAGAAAAAAAAATGTTACAGATAATAATGTAGCGCGTTTTTAAGTATAGGAGCAATTGATTCAAACTGCGATTTAGACAGTAAATCGCCTGAGTGATGATGAGTAGTTGAGTAGTGCCATGTGTGGAATGTAAGGTTGAACGTCTGGAGGAAGTGAATGACAGGCCTGCAGAATCGCCAATGCAAGGGTAAAGAAGTAGCGGACCCGCTATGGCGCCTACCGGGCCTCTGCAGAACCTTCACACACACACACACGAGGGTGACCAATGTGAAACATGTGACACACACAACCCCTGAACAGATGCCCTGGCGATGGAAACTTGTGGAGTTTTTGTGCCTTTAAGAAGCGCGACTGCCCCCAAAATTATTTAAAAAGGGTGTGAAAGAGGAGATGAGAGGGAGAGTGAAAGCAGGAGGATATCCTGCTGGGAAATGAGTGAGAGCCAGGTGGAGGTTGACTTCCTCCTTCCTGGTTTTCCTCTTTCCCTCCCCGCTTGGTCCATGGCCAAGGTAGCTAATTTAAGACTAATGCAGACCGAGACACGACCTTGGGCAGTTTGAGAGGTGTATGTACGGGGGTCGAAGACCTTCGGAATACTGTTAGAGTTGCTCGCTGATCCCATTGGACCAGTCGGCCAACTGCCTCTCAATACTGATCTAGGCACGCATGGAGGCGGGTTTGTTGCGTTCCCACACCAATCCAGTCTCTCCCGTCGTCGTCATAAGGGCGCAGGAGTAGTAACCCACTAGCCCCCGACCTACCTGATGCAGGTTTTCTAGGGTTTTCCCCTGCATCACCTTTAGGTGAAACACCGGGTAGGATCCTTACACTATAGCCTGGGGACTACCTTGCTCTACCTTCCACATCCCCCCTTTTCTAGTCCCTTCCTATGCTATTAAAGGGGAGTTGCCTGCTTCAGGATCACCCTCATGTAGCCTGTTACCCCCACCCCTCCAAAAAAAGGGAGATGAGAGGCAGTCGCTGGGAAAACTTGGAAGACGACGGTCAATGGCACCGCAGAGAGCAGTCACCATCACTCGATGGCAAACCACAGAAGCCACCAGGGTCCATGACAAGGGGAAACAACAGATAAGTTCCACTCATGGTACTGCTTAACATCCTCGTGGTTACGCTGACATCGTAAATCCGTCATTTTTCCAGACCAAAATTTATCCCACAGTCAACCCGAGATTTTAAGATTTCATAGCTGAGTAGCCACTGGTACAACAGAATGTATTGACTAGGATCGGTCCGCTAAAATTTGTTTTAAAATAATTTTTTATGTTCTTTAAATAATTATAATGATCCTTTAACTCCCCTCCCTTATTATATACGTACAAAATGGCAAAAAGGGACATCCACTATGGCGCCCAACAAAATAAGAGAGTACGCCACAATAAAAAATACAGGCAAACAAAAACGATTCAATATCTCTTTCTCAGAAACTCGTCTTCCTTTCTTCTCGTTCCCTCTTTACTTAGAGCCGCGATTGCAATGAATAAATTACTAATACATTAATAAAATAACAACCAGGTTTTTGTTAGTCCATACAAGTTTAATAGCAATTTTTTGTTGTTGCAACATGTCAATTATAATAATAAAAGAGGAGCTTTGGCCAAGTTACAGTCATCTCAAATATATATATATATATATATAAAACATAGGGTATATGTTACATTCTCATCTGCAATATATATACAAGGAACCATTTCTCGAAAGCATCGTTACAAGCTTAGTTACAAACTATATTGTTTATATTACTTTAAATTACATATATCTACTAACATTAATTCTCCTAAAAATACTTTATATTAATATTTTTAAAACGATTTATATATTTTAGGAAAACGAATTATCATTTTTTGTATATTATAAAATTTTAGGATTTTTTTTTACAATATACCTCATTACACTTTTATTTTATTTATAATGTTGGCAAAAGTGGTTTCCTTCTACACCAATTTAACTTCTACTATTAACACAATTATTGAGGTTCCGTTGTGCATAAATTCCTTCAATTCTTCTTCTTTTCGAACAGGGATGGTTCGCTGTATAAAGCCTCCACATCCCTTCATGTTTTCTTTCAACCAAGTGTTTAGAAAGGGCTGCGTTGGTCATACTATTTATTGCTTTTAGGAAAAATATATCCTCTTTTTCAAATGCATACTTGCGTGACGTGACCAATGTAAATTTTATCGCAATATTTGCACTCAATTTGATGAATTTTATATCCTTCCTATCGAAGAAATTAATTTTGTCATTTTTTGTTGGCGCAGGGATGTCACCCTACTTTACCCTCCCGCTCCAATAAACTTTTCATTTCTTACTTCACTTTTTACAAAATCGTACAAACTTTCGGAGCGTTGCTACATCAGTGAAGCTTATATTTTATATTTAATCCTTCCAACCGCTACAAGGAAAAGCTTTGTCCAACTCTTTTGCGATGCACTGTCCACGAGGTCGACTAATCAATTAATTTAGAAAAAAACGTAAGACACGAAACTTTGCGGATAAGTTTGGAAGGGTTTTCACTCTCTTTTGCTAATTTTTCAGATCATTTGAAGCAACAGTTTGAAATCTATGAGTTGTCAAAGTCGAGCTATATGAAAGAATGACAAAAAAACCTGAATTTCCCCCCCAAACCGCATGTATAAAATGTCTTAAAAATTATTTATTATCATATAATAAAATGGCATTAAATTCTGCGTAATTGGAGACCATTCACGATGACGTAGGTCATTCCGAATGGACACACTGAGGCTTCTACGTCACCGCACTGTCCAAGTGACTGAGAAAACTGCCCAAGTCTCCCCAACTTTCCATTCTGCGTTCCTCAATCCCTTTCTTGTTTATTAATTTCGATTTGCTGTCTCCCTCATTTTCTCATCGCGTCAGGTTGACATTCTGCCATTTTCTTGTATCACCTTCCATCCTTAAGGAGCGAAGGGCTTTCCCGGGTGAATTTGATTCAAATACAATTCTCGGGTTTCAACCCAGGTAAAAGTTTGCACACACAACGTTTCGACGGCAAACCGAGACTGTCTCGGCACCACAGCCTACATGATGACGATGGCGGAGCTTGCCGTCGAAACGTTGTGCGTGCAAACTTTTACCCGGGTTGAAACCCGAGAATTGTATTTGAATCTTCCATCCTTTTTCATGTCCGCACAAATTACAATCGTCGTACCTCTATTAGTTCCACGTCTTCTCATCTCTTCGTTCCAGACATTCTATAGTTTTCAAACTCTACGATTATTGTTAAGTAGTCATTTTCAACAGCTTCCTCTCTTCGTCCACGTCTCTTCTGCAAAGAAGAAATAAGCTTTAAAATATTTTCCTTCATGAAGAGTTCTCGGGATGTCGTTTGTAATCCACAACGTTTCTATGGCTGACACCTGCCATCATCTTCACCTGGAAGAGTTCTCGGCATTCCGGTCGGGTCACCTGAAGATGATGGCAGGTGTCAGTCATAGAAACGTTGTGGATTACAAACGACATCACCCGACCGGAATCCCGAGAACTCTTCGTCCAGCATCTTCGTCGGGAAAATCTACGTTCTCTGTTTTCCTTCAGGTAATTTTCTGAGAATAATGAACCTGGTGTATTGAACTTGTCGAGAACAAGAATTGATGACGTCATCGCACGTAAACTGATGGATGGCGCCCCTCCAGCTGAACTGCAGGGTTACAACTTGAAAAAAAAAAGAAGGGAAATCTGATTGAGGGGCAACAAACAGGCTGGACAATCCTTTGGCGAGAAACGAGAGCTCGAGGCAGCAGCTGGCAGGCATTTACAGTAGAGGTTAAGTACCAGCTTACTTCACATTCATTCCCCTTCATTAGCGGAGAAATACTACGCTGACGTCATCGCCACTCTTCTCCTTCCCCCCGATTTCATAAGACAGGATAAGAAAAAATCCGGCCTACGTTTATGGCATTTGCAGAGTTATAATAGCCGTTTCATAATGATAACTGGAGCACACTATTAAGGAATAAAATATCAAGAAAGGAGGCTTGTACATAAACCTCTACAGAAGACAGGCAGCAGTAATTAGAATAGAAGACCAAGAAAAGAAATCCGTAATCAAGAAAGGAGTAAGACAAGGATGCAGCAGTCTGTCGCCGATGCAGTTCAACTTATATACAGAACAGGCGATGAAAAATGTTAAAACGGAATATGGAAAATGAATCATACTGCAATTCTGTTTCTGAAACCTCGTTCCTATTCTATAAAAATACCAGTTGGAGACCCGGTATATTATTTAATTCTACGACTAAACCGGCATCGAAAACGTCACAACATGAACCCCAAATATACTCCCAGTATCTCGCCTGTCAAAAATACTCCCGGTACAGTAACAGGACTAAAAAAATATTTTCAGTATTCTGACAAAATAAATTTTCTTCCCCACTTAAGGGATGAATTTTAACATAAATCGCATACTGAAGGTGATAATGTAACACAGCGACCCCCTTTACACCAGTTTCGACCCCAAAGTTATTTTCATATAACATATAGAATATAGGGAAAAGAGAAGCAATATTGACTTTGCGATTAATTTTAGAAGACAGGATAACGAAAAAACCGGCCTACGTTCATGGCATTTGTAGATTTAGAAAAAACGTTATTATTAAGGATTTTTGAGAGCAAAGGAATAAAAAATTGAGAAACAAGGCTTGTTGATAACCTTTACAGAAGGCAGGCAGCAGTAATTAGAATAGAAGACCAAGTAAAGGAAGCCGTAATCAAGAAAGAAGTAAGACAAGGATGCAATCTGTCACCCATCATGTTAAACTTATATATACGACAGGCGACGAAGAAGGTTAAAACGGAATATGGAAAAGGAATCATACTGCAAGGAGAAGAAATATAAACCTTACGCTTTGCCGACGATATTGTAGTATTAGGGGTGTCAGAAGAAGACTTGGAAACCATAATAAATGGAATGAACGGAGAGCTGGAGGTTCAATATGAGAGAGAAAAACCAAGGTAATGGAGTGAATTTTGGGAAACAGTGGAATAACAAAGCGTGTTAGATTGGGAAGGGATATTTTAAGCGACGTTAAGGAATTTTGCTACTAGAGTAGATTTAGATTTATTGTTGTTTCCATTAGTCCTCGATTGAGGAAATAGGATACGTCATACACTAAAAATTAAAAATGAACAAAATAAAGTATATAATTAAAGATAATTTTAAAATAAATTAATAAAAGAAAATGTATATAGACAAAAGTCAAGTAGGTTAGCACAGGCAAGGAAGAAGAATTTACTTACGGGTAATATAGGTGTGAATGTTAGGAAGTCGTTGCTAAAAATGTTGGTATGGAGCGTGGCGTTATATAGGGTGCGAAACGTGGACGATAGAAGCTGCGGAAAGGAAAATAATAGGACCCTTTGAGATGTGGAGGTGTAGGAGAATGAGATGATGAGGTGGATAGAATCACTAACAAGGAAGTTCTAAACAGAAAAGGGGGAAAAAGCGAACAATATGGAGGACGTTGACTAAGAGAAGGGATAGATTAATTGGCCACGTTTTAAGACATGAGGATCTTGCAAAATTAGCATTGGTGGGAAGTTTGTGCGGTAAGAACAGTAAAGGAAGGTGAACGATGAAATACGTTAAGCAGCTTAGTGAGGATGTGGGTTGTGCTTGTTATCAGGCAATGAAAAGGCTTGCGCGAGATAGGTTAGCATGGATGGTTGAGCATCAGACCAGTCATAGGACTGAAATCGGCCGCGTGAATTTGTATGTTTAAAAAAGAAAATTCCAAGTTTGGCTTTTTATATCTCTGGAAGTTAAAGAAAAGAAAATTGTGGAAGTTTCCACTTAATGACTTAACATCGCAATGTTTTTGACTGTAAAATTTCATTTACCTGCCTGCTGCTTTAACAGGTTGAGGCTGTAGTTGACGATTTTTTTCAATGACACCCAAATTAGGCCATTTTAGCATATTTTTATGAAAAAGTAACTTAGAAAATTTCCTCTAAAATTATTTTTGTTAAAAGGAACATGTTTTAAACCCAATTAACCCTCAAGCAAGTCTGCGATCGCTGAACATACCAGTCACAGGGGGCACAAGATGCTTTCCATGACACAAAAGTCTTGCATAAATGTGGTAACTACTGGGACAGCGGACTCATGGAGCGATCAAACCCGCCAATTGCAACCTTATGAACCGGGACCAAGGCTTTCAACTCAGTAAAGCCTGGGATGCGGTACTGAGGAAATTAGGAAGAGAGGACAAAGACCAAGTAGCATAATTACGTCATCAACACAAGTGATTGCTTGAAATCGACCAGAGTCCCTGAGGCAGAAGAGAAGGCAGGGGCGTTAATGACATTTGTTTTTATTACACTAATTACACTAATAGCCTGTTTTCTTGAATATCTATAACAGGCCTTATTTTCATTTATACAAGATTTGTGTTAGAGATTTATTCTATTTTTTTATAAATATTTATTTTTTAACAATAATAAAACTAATAAACTAAAACTAAAGACATAAGGGGGGTATAGAGTGAAGGGTGAATGGGAGTAGGAGGATTGAAGGGAAAGTGCTGTGAGATCACAGCTGGCGGAATATGGAAGGGAAGAAAGAGAAGGGAGAGGAAAACTATGTTAAGTCATAGCTGCTTCCATCCTTCTTTTACATTACATTACAGACTGAGATTTTTTAACACTTTTTTATAATACTTTTATATATATATATACATCAAATATGGAAGTATATTTTTTGCAGGGGGTCTGTAGAGCAGTAAAGCTGCGTGGAGGTCAACCATTGCCCTATTCTTGTCTCCTGGGCTTCCTTTTGGAGGCAGGAGAAGACAGTCTTTCAATGTTTTCGCTTCCTCCTCCCTCCTTCCTGCGTCTCCACTTCTCTAGTCTAGCACAGGTTGTACTTCCAGCTCCGGAATTCCGGTTTCCCTCATTTTCCGGCGTCCAGGATATGAGGGTTCTTTAAGCTGGCTTCATCAAGTGGAATTTTTTTTTCATTTCTACCGCCAAATTGATACGAAAATGTCGGGAGTGTATATTCTGTTTTTCTCTCCGGTTCCTGGGATTACCGATCCAGGGGAGTGAGTGATGACGTCACTGTCAGTCACGACATCTTTGAGGGACCCAAAGAAGTGTTGAATTGTTTGAAGCAGTTACAACCGTCTTCCGCTTTTCAGAGAAAGGACACGCGCCATGCCACTATAAAGTCGACGCACAAACTAGAGGACGGCACTTTCACTTGAGAACGATGGCAGAGTACGCCATCGAAACGTCGTGGCTCAAACTCCATTTAACCCCCCGGGGTGGAAACCCAAGAATTGTTTATTCATGTTTTAAACCCGTTAATAAAGTGAGCAGGTTCTTTCATCACGGGTATTCTAGCGCTTTAAATTGATGACAAAAGCACTATATTTTTGTGGCAGTCATATAACTTACATAGAGTTGACATGATAACATCACAGGTTTTGCTAATCCAGTTCATAGTGTATCATTCTTTTTTCAGCTCCCACTTTCTGCACTCTTTCAATTTTTTGTTTGATGTTGTCAGTTTTATGGGCGCTGCGCGTAATTTAGTGCATGTACACTGAGCCTTAATGGCAGTTTCGGTTGTTGCAGAAGGACCGAGATGTTTTCGCGCTTGTTCCTGGTGGCGGCGGTTGCGGCGGGCATCATCTCGCTCGTGTTGCTGCAGGCGGAGGGCGGGAGGCGGAAGACTGGCGGCTCCAGCAGGCAGAAGCCGCCCCCGACGCCCACACCCACGCCCGCCCCCGAGACGAACGTTTGCGACGTCAAGGAAGCTCAGGTGGGTACACACGTGCTTCTGCTGGTCTGACCTCCACGGAGCAGACAATGGCTGGCTCGTGTCGCCGCTCCTCAGGTTCAAGGACCTCTCGCATTCCTTCACAGCACGACGGAAAAAGTCTTGCAGGTTCAACTAAAGAGTTTCTTCCTATCCAGAATTCATTGGATGAAGGATGAAGGTAGCTGGAAGGCATTTTTGCTGACCTCTCTAAGGCTTTCGACACCAAATATTAATAAAAAAGATAAAATTTCATGAAATTCGGGGAAATCCGGTGTCATTATTACTAAGATCGTATCTTACAAACCGCAAACAACAAGTAGTAATTGAAACACCCAAAAGACGGCCAACTTCACTTATCCGATTGGGAATTTATTACATGTGGAGTTCCTCAAGGATCAATTCTTGGGCCTGTACTTTTTATTTTGTACATAAACGATCCTCCAGGGAATGCGTAAATCCTCTAAAATCGATTCTCTACGCGGATGATACAAATATAGTTATTGCAGATAAAAACTTCGATAATCTGATTGAGAAAGTAGACAGCAAGGCTCTGAATGGTCTAAATATTTGGTTTAACGTGAATAAATTATCCCTCAACCTAGATAAGTCTGATGCTCGGAATAGACAGACCCGGAGACAACTTCTCAGCTAATGCTTGAGCCTTTCCTCGGCCTTTGGCTTGACGATAAATTAAAGTGGAATGACCAACCATGGGAGATCTGCTTGCTGGAGTCCAGCTTGTTATTCTATCAGAACACTAATGCAACACGGTGACAAAAAGTACGTCAAAATGGTTTATTTCGCGTATTTTCATTCAATTATGATCTATGGCGTCTCTAACTGCTCCAGGAGCAATGAAATATTTAAGTTGCAAAAGCGTGCAATTAGAATACTTTCCAGCACGAATTATAGATCAAGGAGTTGCAAACCTTTCTTCAAAAGTTTGCAAATACTTACTTTACCAAGCCTGTATATATATTTATGAAATATTAAAGTTTGTAAAGCGGAACACTAATTTGTTTCAAACAAATGGCGAGTTTTATGAACACGCTACCAGAAATCGTTCAGCTGTAAGGTCGGACAAGCATCACCTTGCTCTACACCAGAAAAGTATTCACAATACCCCTGGGATAATTTTATACAGCAGCCTTCCGCCAGAGGTTAAAAATAGCTGCTGTTTTACTCTGTACAGGATTTTCTCAATCGTCCTTCTAGTATTTAAAATCAAGGTTCCTGCTGCAGCAAGTGTTGAATGAATTGCTGCCAACCTTGTAAAATAGCACATCACATGTATTTAAAATTCCTATTCAGTTTTTTCTGCTCTTTTGTTTGTTTGTTTGTTTCATGTATGGCGCTGCTGCTGCTGGAGCAAGGACAGTTTTCTGGTCCAAGTAGTTAAAACTCCATTGCGTGTTTCTCAGTGTGTGCTTGTTTGTGTTTCCCACTGTGTGTGACATCGTTTGTCCGTGTTGTGTTTATATTGACTTTTGTCTATATACATTTTCTTTTATTAATTTATTTTAAGTTTATTTGTCTTTAATTATGTACTTTATGTTTAGTTCATTTTTAATTTTTAATGTATGACGTATCCTATTTCCTCAATCGAGGATTAATGGAAACAACAATAAATCTAAAATCTAACATTTATTTGGACGTCATCATTATCTCTGACCGAATGAAAGACATCCGCAGCTTATCTGCCATTCCGTGACCTACACTGTAACTACAGTTCCTTTTGCAAAAGAAAAAGACGAATTCGATTTCACATGATTGGCTATGTCGGTAAAGCGAAAAGAATCTATGCAGCTCCTAAACGGCTGCTCTCGGGAACGCGGTGAGAAACGATGTTAATGAAATAAAAACAATCGTGAATCCTACGAGAATGATTTTCAAGTAAAAACCGCGTAAAAATGCCGTTACTGGATGTTAACAAGGGCCTGCTGACGTCGTTCTTCTCCTTTGCTGCATCGCGTCTTCTTCTGATTAAGATCCTCTGATGCCTCTCCTTCAGATTAAATCCGGATCAAATGTTATCTTTTCATTTTCTGCACTCCCACCATTTGAATCTCTCTTCTCCATATGTGGAGAAAACTAAATGTTAAACATGTTTCTTGTTATGCCACTGCTTCCTCTCTGGTCCTCTCTCAGGCAGCCTCCCTGCACCAACTGTCAACAATAAGCCAGGCAGTCTCTGCTTCATTTGCTCAACAAAACATTCCAGGCGGACTGCACCATCTGCTCAACAATCATCCTAGGCAATGATGTGCCATAATCTGCGAGGTTTCACCCCCGACGTGACCTTGACCATTCTCGCTTTCGTCCTGTACGTGACTCGGTAGAATATTAAACTAAATTATTTTTGCTTTACCGATTCTATGTGGGGTACACGAGTCACCACCACACCATCGATTCTAATTAGTGCTGTCTGTCTTCTGTAGAGGTTATGTATAAGCCTCCTTTCTCGATATTTTATTCCTGTGATTTCAAAATTCTGAATAGTTTGTTTCAGTTCACGTTATCAAATGCTTTTTCTAAATATACAATTGCTATGAACGTAGGCCGAATTTTTCGTATCCTGTCTTCTAAAATTAGACGCAAAATCAATATTGCTTCTCTTGTCCCTACATTCTTCCAAAAACCAAACTGATCTTCTCCTAACTCACATTCTATTTGACGTTCCATCCTCTTATATACTATTTTGGTTAATATTTTGGATGCATGAGATACTTAAGTTATTTTCCTGCATCTAACAAGTCTAGTATCTTCGGTATGGGTATAATTATGCTTTCACTAAATTATTCAGGTATTTTTCCTGTTTCGTAGATTTTGCAAACTCTCCTGGCCAGTCACGATATTGCTTCTTATCAACTCCGCTGGAATGTTATCAATTCCTGGCGTTTTACAATTTCTCGGGTCTGTCAGCCGTTGCCCCTGTCATACTCATTTATATTATTTCTTCTGTTATCCTTGCTTTCCTATTGGGGTGAGCTATTCTTAATTTTTCTTCTGCTACTCAGGTAATTTCTTCTTTCAAGAGTGCCCATTTAGTTTCTTTCTCCTTTCTCTATGAATCCACTCTTGATATCTTCTTTGAAACTCTGAAGCACCTCCTGTCGTTGCAGTTTTTGTAATTCCTGTCTTTTTTTATTCCGTTTTTGAGAATGTTCTTTTCCAGTCTGCAATTCAATAACCAGCAGATTGTGGCGGAGTTTATATCTGGTCCTGGGTACGCCTTGCAGTCTAACCATTACAAATGTACGGATGAAATGTTCACGATTAACCAACCGGGTCAGGTATTTAAAAAAACACAACGTTTCTGCGGCTGAAGACGGCTGCAGAAGATGGCCGCAGAAACGTTGTGTTCTTTTAGAAACCTGACCCGGTTGGTTAACCGTGAACATTTCATCCGAATTATTCACCGGGAAAGTCTACGTTCATTAATTATAAATGTAATTGGTACCTGTCCGTGCCCCCCTGTAACGTGACATATGTACACACGTTACCGCGCATTTCTTTTCTTTTCAAATATAGTAATAATAATTCGCGCGTAAGCAACGTCTCTGGTATTATGTTAGCAATCAATATCCCTGGTTGTAAACAGAAATATCTTTGGGTTCGCGAATATGTTTTTTACATTTATTATTATTTTTGCATGATTTAAATTAAATTAAAAGTGTAACGTTAACATACGTTTGATGTTAAATTGTTGACCACAAAGGAAATTAATACTGAAGGTCACATATGGTGAAAATTACAATGAATAAACAGTAAAGAAAAACAATTGAAGTATATTTTCTTTGAACTGAACGTATTATTGATATTCTGTGTTGCTTGGCTTGGAGCTGGATGTGTGTGTTAGGGAGACATCCCAGGGAGACGATTCATTGTCTGTATACATGTATATATATTTATATATTGTAACATGAAAAGTTACTCTTAACAATGCAGGCCAGCTTGCGAGTTGCAATTGTTGAGGAACTGACGCAACCTGGGCCAACAATGTGGTCTGGCGAGTTTGGAAGTCGTCATGGGGTAGTGGAAGGAGTAGGTTGTGTCGGCGGGACGACGAGGAATGACCATGCTGGGGTTGGAATTAAAACTACCAAAATCATCTTTTGGTATTTTTTGTGAAAAATACCTGTGCGCCCTATAAGAATTACAAATCCTCGAATACGGAGGAACACGCGGATCCACTACAATATATAAACAATCTATTCAATTAGGTAATTGAATAATTTTACTTAAATAATTTTAATCAGTGTTATATTCATATAAGTCAACCGAATTTGTTGTTTCCATTGTTATTAATTATATTAATTTCAAATATTACATGTACTTTGTACGTTGAAACGAGAGACTGTATCAAACTCGTCCGTCCGTGGCTGATGACGTCACGACGCTTGCATTGCCCGAGACGCGAACCACAAAGCACCAGATCCTCTCCTCTTTCCAGTCCATCTTACTACTGGTGCAACAGAACCAGCTACAACCATACCATGGTACAGCAATACCGAGGGAAAAACTACTGGCAAAAATATTATACCCATTAGGCCTGAGTGCTCGTGCTTTCTTCATGCATTATAAAACGGTTTAACCATTTTGTTAAAATATAATAAAAGTTGTTTGTTCGTTTTGATACGAATATTTATTTATGTAATATCGCAACCCCCCACCCGGCTTTTTCCATGTGTAGAGTCTTCTTTCATGATTCTTAAACTAGGTATTCGTCACGAGTAATCTGTGCCAATCTCCCCTTTTATTCTTTTCCCCAAGTACATCACTTTGTCTTCCGTTTCCTATTACTGCGTCCCAGTCACCCAGTACTGTTGTCGTTTCTTTTTGATATCGTGAGTTCCGTCGCCAGGCAGGTAGGTGCAAGTAATGAGGTTGATGTTGCAGGCCAGTGTTTACTGTTATTGCCGCCTGCCGGACCCGGGGATCGCCACCGACGCCACGTGCTGGGTGTTTTCGCCGCCCGCGGATGACGACACCTTTTGGGACGTGTTCCTGTCGCAGCCGTTCATCGAGTCCGTGCGTCTGAACGTGCGTCCCGACGGACGCCTCACGCGGCCGCCGTCGGCCCTGCTGCGGATGCTGCCGCGCCTGCGCACTCTGGAGCTGCAGTACGCCAGCGTCAAGCACGTCGGGACGCTGGCCTTCAGCAACTCCTCGACGCTGCACACGCTGCAGCTCTCCCGCAACCAGATCGTGTACGTCTCTCATCGCTCCTTCGCTCACATGCCTCACCTAGAGTTCATCGCCCTCGGCGAGAACAGAATACAGGAACTCCATAGGGACGTAAGTAGCGCTCCTGGGGTTAAGACGTGTCCTCATCCAACAAGAGGCAACGCCAGGGCTTGCCAACAGGCGGCAGCGTGACGACGTCATCAACACTCCCCTGAAAACAGCGCTTTTTTGAGTCCGCTGAAATCCATCAAAAGACAAATTAGGGTGCATTAGAGTAATTTGAAATATGTAAGCTATAAATATTAATTCAAATGGGAATATTAAAAAAAGTGAGTATGTTTCGAAATCAGTATCCCCCAGTTGGATGCGAAGTTATATCGCCATATTTCTCAATTAAATGTTAAAAATATATAATTTTCTATTCGCAAATGTTGGAGGATAATGTACATTACTTTTTCTCGGGTCTAAATTCTGATAATAAGGTATGATCTATACGCGTGGCCCGAGTGGACTTAAAAAATTAAACACTATCTCATTAAATTATTTAAATGTCACCCTTTTTAAATTCACCGTAAAACATTGAAATACGTTATTTAAACATTATGAAACAAAATTAATTATAAAAATTCAAATTACGAAAATACGTTGTTTTTAAAACTATTTATGTATGCGCGATTTATCCAGCGAGATTAAATGACAATAAAAGGACCTGACTGAGTTAAATAACCGGTTGATGTATTTTACTTTAATCGATTAATTAACTATGAAAATTTAAATTAATTTGGAAAAATAAGGATTATAAATTTTAATTTAATATTGATAACACGGATATTTGCCCGTTTTTTATGAATTTAGTTGTATAACCGGAAATAATTGGTGATTTAGTGAATCAAATTCTGAACAAGTTCTCTTCTATTAGTGTTGAGATAGATAGATAGTATCTCACTCACTCCCAATACTTGGCTTTTGCCACTAGCGCTAAGAAAACAATATATACAACTAAGTAAAAACTTTAAATTCCCTTTAAGACCCATTTCCTAAAGATGCTAATGTCACATCGAAACGTTGGCCTATCTCAATAATATGAAAAATATCTTATTTCCGAATTCAGATCCTAGGAGAAACAATTTATATTCTCCTCCAACATTTGTGAATTGAAAATTATATGTTTTTAACATTTAATCGAGAAATATGCTGATATAACTTCGCATCCAACTCGCAATACTGATTTCGAAACATTCTCACTTTTCTTTTAATATTTCAAATTTGAATTAATATTTGTACCTTATATATTTGAAAATACTAATATTTGCTGTAAATAAATAATCCACTCTAATTGGTCTTTTTCGGCTTTAAGAAGGATTTTTAGCGGACGCGAAAAGCACTGTTTTTACATGCCAGCCTCTTATGGAGCTAGAGGAGTGGGGATGACGTCACGACGCTCCCAGCGCCGCTGTTGTTACTCTATCTACTTCAGATACTCTTTGGTAGCAGGCGAAATGATTGAAGATTACCCTAAATCGAGCGAATCATGGAATAACAATCTTATTACCTTAAAAATTCGTAGAATGAAAATTATAAATTAATTGTGTTAGCCACTAAATACTATTGTAAACTTGTTGAGGTAAATAAGAAAGTATAGAATATTTTACTATAATGAACGGGGGGGAGGGGGAGGTAGGGTTGGATTTTAATTTACATCGTAATAAATTATCGGGTTAGATTAAACAAAATAAAAATTTAATTTATTTACAGAAAACAACAATACTTAATAAACTTTAGGGTCAAATTAAAAAATTTACCACGGATGCACAATTGCATTTAGTAAGATTCTATCTACTTAAGGGTCATTTTTTTGTGGGATTATGGTGCAGCAACAAAATTCTCATCACGCACTTTTCGATATTGGCTCTAACGCACCTCTGGGTCGTAAACTGCTTCTTCCTTTGCCCACTCCGGTATCTTGAGGTCCGTCTTCCACGAATTCTGGTCATCTCTGGATCTGGACTCCACCTACAGGGACATCCTTCCTTCTATTACGCCAGCAAGATTCTTCGTTTTCTCTCCGCCTCATTACTTCAAAGCTCGTTCCTGACTGACTTAATGTCTCTATTGTCTTGGCTCAACTACCACGCACTCTCTCCTGACATCCTACTTGTTCAGTTCTCCACGCCCAACTGACCAAATTTCTCCCATCCACCTTCGCAGGTCATCTCGTATTGGAAGGGTTTTCACTGACTTGCTGAATTTTTAGACCATTTAAAGCAACAATTTGAAATCTATGAGTTGTCAAAGTCGAACTATTTGAAAGAAAGACAGAAAACCCCTCACTTTTTTCAATTTCTTCGCCATAACGCAAGTATAAAATGCTTTTAAATTTTTTAAATTTACATATCATAAAATAGCATTAAATTCTGCGTAAAATGAGACTTTTCACGATAACGTGGGTCATTCCAAATGGGCACAGCGAGGCTTCAAACGCAGGGCTCTACTATTTTCACGAAGACAGGAAGTGAATTGTTAAAGACGCGTGTTACAAGCGTTAACGACGAAGCTTGTGAGATTTGAGGGGGGTTAATCCGCACACTTTCACGAGGTAACACTAGGCAGCATGCATCATTGTGTCGTTCAGTTGAATCTCACCTTTACCCTACTGTGGTGACTCGTGACCCCCTACATTGAAGCGGTAAAGCAAAAATAATTTAGTTTTTGTTATTCGCGTACAGCAGGACGAAAAGCGAGGGTGGTTTTGGTCAAGGCCGAGTAGGCGGGAAAACGTCGCCGTTTACAACATTATTTATTGCCTGGAGTGCATTGTATTTGGACAGTTGGCCCCGGGAGCTGTCCTGAGAAAGACGGGATGAGAGAGAGAGAGAGAGAGAGAGAGAGAGAGAGAGAGAGAGAGAGCAGTGGCTGAGGAAACAACATGCGTAAAAGTTAAATTCTATACGTTTTGAGAAAGAAGATTCATTTGATGGGAGTAGGGAAAACAAAAAGATAACATTTGATGGGATTTAATCTGAAGAAGAGGCGCTAGAGGATCTAGAAGACGTGATCCAGCAAAGGAACATCCGGCGGTAACGGCAAACCAGGAACGACGTCACCAGGCCCTTGTTAACATCTGGTAACGGCATTTTTCCCGGCTTTTCCAAATAAACCATTCTCGTTGATTCGCGATTGTTTTCTTTTCACTTATATCGTCCGTCACCCGCGTTCCCGGGAGCAGCCGTTTAGGAGCTGCATAGATTCTTTTTTGCTTTTCCGACTGAGCCAATTTGATAATACATTTTACTTGTAAATTTATATTTTTACTAAAACTTAATTTGAGTTATATTTCTTTTTGAAATTAAATAATGTAATACCACGATTTATATTCATCATAATTAATGCAATATATTCAAATTAAATATACTTTTTTATTATCTAACAATTCCTTGTTATAATAATATAATTTGTTGGTGTAAACAAAGAGTAAACACCACACTACTTTAATGAACGGAAAACGTAACCAGATCGGGATGATCATCCCATCTTAGGAGTTTCTTCCACGCTCGTTGTATGTTATTTAGTGGTCGTTGTTACCAACATACTCGTTGGAAGAGCATTCCCTCAGACGTGATTTGCAGGTGTTCGTGGACCTGCCCAAATTGCGGACGTTGCTGCTGGACCGCAACAACCTGAGCCTGCTGCACGAGCGAGCGTTCCAGCACCTGGTGGCTCTGGTGGAGCTGGACCTGCACGGCAACCAGCTGCCCGCGGTGACGCGCCTCACCTTCGCCGGCCTGCGGCATCTGCACCGCCTCGACCTCAGGGACAACAACCTGTGCGCGCTGACCGACGACAGTTTCATGCTGCTTACGGAGCTGCGCGAGCTCGAGCTGGGCGAAAACAATATAGAGTTTGTCAGTTCTCGTGCCTTCGTCGGCCTGGGCCATCTGCGTCGCCTCACCCTCCAGGACAACCGCATCTCCGCGCTCCCGTCGCCCGAGATCCTCCTGCACGTGTCCAGGGTGCGCCTTCTCGATCTTAGGGACAATGAACTTATCACTCTCAACGTTGACGTCTTCGCACCGGTTATGAACAGCATGAAAAATGAATCCGCCTACCTCTACCTCGAAGGTGGGTCCATGTCCGTTAATTTAATTCTAAAGATCCACTCTTACCTTCTTCCAGACATGCAGCCGGATGACTAAATCTACTCTTTCCGTGCTGACTGCGGCCTGCAGTAATGTATCCGCTTAGTTGAAGGGGATTTGAAACATAGGGGGTTTATTTATTCTAGTCAAAATAAATTAATTTTACTATATTCGATACTGTTGAGCTTGAATAAAGAATTCTCGGGATTCCCGTCCGGTGATGTGATTTGTAGTCCACCGTCTTCAGGTGAAGTGCCGTCCGAATTTTTTTTAATGGGCCAAAGGCCCCAAGGGTGGTGCCCCCTGAAAGCACGCATGGGGGTCTACCATATTCTACACCCCCTCTGCACGCGCTGTTAGTACACTAACTGGAACACAAGGACCGGGATTTTGTGTTTGATCCGCACCTGAGGGCATAATACCCTTTAATACGGTCGTTCACGGAGATAGATTGCGAGAGAAACAGAATGAAGGGCGTAGGGCTGAGGGAAAAAAGTGCCGATAATTTAACCAGAAGGGTCTCTTTACCGGGGGAAAAAAACCTCAGTGATAGTAAGAGGGGTTGAAGCTAGAATACTGCTCTTGTGCGACAGCAACATGCGTTTGGTAATTTTTGGTAGGATATTGTTAGTAGTTTGGATTTGGGTATCATCCACTTGTTCTCCGTCGCGTCCGGATCGCCGATCATGTCCTGTAACAGTCCGTTGGCAAGCGTGGTTAGTAAATAGGGGTAGGTGTTGGGTTCGTGGGGCGTTTGTATCTGGTGTCGCGGGTTTGATCATAGTTGCCCAGACGCTTCAGGAATGGTAGTTTAAATAGTCGCGTTTGGATTATCTTGTCCAATCAGGTAGGTGGTAGGAGCGGGTTTCTCCCTTTCTTACCCCGTCCACCGCCTGCTGGTAAGACCTTGCGTACCTCGATCGAGTGCGACCCGGCCCCGTCTCCGTTGTGGTGTTCTCTAAGCGTTTCTGGAACAGGGGACTGACTGCATTTCACTGGAGGCGGTTGCTATTAGAACCGCCAACAGCCAGCTGATGAATAGAGATTCAAGTTTTCCACCTGGATGCGGAGAACTCGAGCACATGGGCAAACTACCGGACACCCCAGAGATGGCAATGGAGACGTGGCCGGTTCACCCTCAGTCGAGGTGTAGGGGTAGGAAGGAGCGACCCACTCCTACCACCTACGTACAAGGCAAGGAAACCCCTGATGATGGGGCTAGACAGAAAACCCCTGATTGGACAATTTAAACTACGATTCCTGAATTCGGCGGCACTTCACCTGAAGAAGACGATGGCCGCGGAAACGTTGTGGACTGCAAACTGCATCATCCGATTGGAATCCCGAGAACTCTATCTTCAGCATCTTCATCGGGAAAATCTATGTTCTCTAATGTTGTTTGAAGGCCACTGCGTTATTTGAATGAAACGTCTACAAGACAAGCAGGTAAACCTTAATCGTCATTGAAGTTAGTTATCGATAAAAATTTAAAGTTCTGAATTGACAATTTTTTAGCGTTCAGCAGTTTCTTCATTGAACTGATTTTCCACATGTCGGAGATTGTTTAATATTTGGTACTGGATGAGAGAGAAAGTTGTTGACTTGCTGCAGGTAACAGCTTGATATGCGACTGCCGCCTGTCCTGGATGTACGTCCTGCGAAACGAGACGTTTAGTGACAACGTCCGCAACACACTGGAGGAGCTCACATGCTTCATCGAGGAGGACATGGACTTTCCCATTCTTGGCGTCGTCGATGAGGGCGGACTGGACGAGGAGGACCTGCTGGATCTCCGGGACCTCGAGATGGACGACGCCGGCAACTTCACGCCGTCGAACCGTCAGCGGGTGCGCCATCTCCTCGAGATCCCTCCACACATGCTGCCGTGCAAAGAGCGCTTCGCGCACCCCACCAAGTTCTCGGACCTGTCTCAGTTCCCCGGCTACGGCTACGGCTACAACTATGGCTACGGCTACGGCTCCGGCCGCCAGAATGGATCCAAGGGCCGGGCCAACGATGGTGGGCGTTTCTTCTTCGCACAGAAGGCCGTCGTCTTCGCCGTCGTCGCTGCTCTCGCCTCCAAGTGAAGAGAGTACTAGTCGTTTCTCAATGGTGAAATTGATGTTGTTCTCGTTGTAACAGGTGTCGCCGACGTCTCTGGAGAACGCTCTGGTGGTCCTCTGGTGACCGTTGTGACTTTCGTTGGCTCGTTCAATCCTCGTTGTTGTCAACAAGCTCCCACGACCCTATTAATGTACCTCATCCCACGAATCATCTCCGACCCTAATTGAAACCTGCTTCAAACGTTCTCTTGGTGTGAGATGTAATTGAGTGAACCATATTCACTGATCCATCAATGTGCTCCCAGCTGCTCCTGACTTTCCAGTCAGCTCGTCGGTGTTGTTTTCCATTCATGTGACCTGTTCATGTTTAGCACAGTATATTATTGAGGCTTTCGCTGAGAACAGTTGACCTTTTCCGTTTTAAAAGAATTTCATTGTAGACTCAGACAGCCAGATGACGAATTTCACTTTACTGTCCGTCTGTTCCTGGCTCCTTACTTGTGTGTTTTATAGTCTGAAAATAAGAAAAATTAATATTATCAACCGTGTGAATTAATTTCAGATTTTCCTGCTCATTGCTTACCACGTGAGTGCCTGGCCGGTATTTAATGAAACGTTTTCACCAGGTTAGGTTACACCGTTTCACATATGGGAATTTCACTGTTAATTGTGATCATAAATCCTTATCAGTGAATCACCTTCAGTGATCCCACTTAACCAATTCACATGTAAATATGTTTCGCACTCACCACATTTCTTTTGAAATTGAATCTAGTTTTCTCATATTGTTTTCTTATTTAATTATTGACAGAGTGCCAGAAAAAAAAAACAATTCACTTAATTTCTGAGTTACATTACCCATTTGTTATTCTTTATTTCATCTATCCACTTATATTCTTATAATGAGGCTGCTTCAGTCTTTCATTAGAATATATGTATATACATTTATATATTTTATTTGGTTGGTTTATGCTTCTTATGATTACCCCCAAAATAATTAAACTGACTTCGTTTTCCCACTACTCAAAAAATTTAATCCAGCATCTTAGATAATATTTTTGATGGCTAAGTCAATTAAATATGTAAAATATGTAATGAATGGTGGACTGAGAATACAGAGAATATAAATGTATTTATTATCGTCTTAGCAACAAGAAAGGATATTTGAATATAGGTAAAAATTTGGTACAGAAGCTTTAATATTTGTAAATCGGAAGGAGGTGACACGATGAGTGTCATCGACTGCCTGGCAGCTATAAACGAGACATGACGATGCGGTATGAACAAAAAGGAGACACTACAGAATAGGGAGAGTTTCCATCATATTTAGATGTATATGGTGAGGCCATTAGCGCACAAGGAATATGTCACGAAATCATGTGAGATCAAAGATATTCTGTGGCATGTATTGTATTATATTGATATTTGTTATGAAGGTGGTTGATGATAAATATTTTGAAACCAATTGAATGAGCGTGTATGTGCGCTCATGTAATCAGTGACCCATGATGTCAAACTGGTGTAATAAGCAATTAATTAGTTGTGCTTTCTCTTACTTGGTTTCTTAATACAAAAGAAATACTGTTCTCCACTAAAAATGTCATACTGTAACAGGTACTAAATATATATTGAAAACATACACTACATTGCTGTGACATAACATAAATAAAAAATATATAAAATATGAAAAAAAGAGTTACATGTGATCAATGTTATCAACTCAAAGCATATTTAAAAATATTGTCATATATATATATATGTAATATTGTAATATTGTGGCAGAGGAAGATAAAAGAGAAAGTCTCCAGTATGTGAGATTAACAAGACTGATCTTGTGATAAGAAATTAGAAAGGATATTGCGAAGGAAAATAAATATATTAATCTATGCATTTATTTTTTGCTTTGGAATAAAAAGGTATTCCAAAAAAAAGAAAGAATTTTTGTACTAAGTTTGTACATTGTAAATTCATTTAATTTAAAATACAAATTGTATACCATTACCATGTCATTTGTGATATATGTGATTTGTATTGATGTTAAATTAATAAAGATAAGGAAGAATTTCTTCCTAAGTAATTTAAAATTGTTATTCCATTCTGATTCTGAAACCTCGTTCCTATTTTATTATAAAAATACCAGTTGGAGACCCGGTATATTATTTAAATTCTTCATCGACACGTGACGACTAAACCGGCATCGAAAACGTCACAACATGAACCCCAAATATACTCCCAGTATCTCGACAGTCAAAACTACTCCCGGTACAGTAACAGGACTAAAAAAATATTTTCAGTATTCTGACAAAATAAATTTTCTTCCCCACTTAAGGGATGAATTTTTACATAAATCGTGAAGGTGATAATGTAACACAGCGACCCCCTTTACACCAGTTTCGACCCCAAAGTTATTTTCATATAACATATAGAATATAGGGAAAAGAAAAGCAATATTGACTTTGCGATTAATTTTAGAAGACAGGATACGAAAAAAACGACCTACGTTCATGGCATTTGTAGATTTAGAAAAAGCGTTACTATTAAGGATTTTGAAGAGCAGAGGAATAAAAAAATTGAGAAACAAGGCTTGTCGATAACCTTTACAGAAGGCAGGCAGCAGTAATTAGAATAGAAGACCAAGTAAAGGAAGCTGTAATCAAGAAAGAAGTAAGACAAGGATGCAATCTGTCACCCATCATGTTAAACTTATATATACGACAGGCGACGAAGAAGGTTAAAACGGAATATGGGAAAGGAATCATACTGCAAGGAGAAGAAATATAAACCTTACGCTTTGCCGACGATATTGTAGTATTAGGGGAAACCATAATATATATGGCATGAACGTAGTCCTGGAGAAAGAGTTCAATATGAGAATTAATAGAGGGATAATCAAGCAATGTAATGGAGTGTAGTATGGGAAACAATGGAATATGAAAGGCTGTTAGATTGGGAAAGGATAATTTGACGAAATGATGCTACTTGGGAAGCGTAATAACTAGAGTAGGAAAGCACAGGATAGCAAGGAAGGCTTTCGCGAAAAAGAGTAATTTATTTACTGGTAAGATATGTGTGAATTTAGGAAATGTTGGTATATAGTGTTTTTTTTGGTTAATAGGCTACATGAGGGTGATCCTGAAACAGGCAACTCCCCTTTAATAGCATAGGAAGAGAATTGAAAAAGGGGGGATGTGGAAGGTAGAGCAAGGTAGCCAATCAAGGGTTAACTAGGGTCCCCGGGCTATGGTTTAAGGATCCTACCCGGTGTTTCACCTAAAGAGATGCAGGGAAAACCCTAGAAAACCTGCATCAGGTAGGTCGGGCATTGGCTACTATTCTCACGCCCTTCCGAATGACGGGAGACGAGTTTGCTGTGGGGACGCAGCATTCCCTTCTCCGTGTCTCCACCAGTTTCAGGAGGCAGTTGGCCGACTGATACAATGGGATATATATGCCCAAGGTCTTTGACCCCAGTACATATACCTCCTAAAATAGGTGAAGGTGTCTCGGCATATGAGAACTTTGATAAAAAATACCCAGAGAGAATGTGAGGCATTCCCGACATGATCAGGTAAGCCCCGCAGTCACTCTGGGCTGAAGCGCCTGTGAGAAAACTCCCGCAGCGCTTGATTCCATGGTATATAGTATGGTTCACAAAGAACCTTATAAGTTGCAATGTTTACATTCGACTGCCTGTTATTGCTCGCCCCTTCAGCCCTCCTCCCCCCCCCTCCTCACTCTAAATGAAGACCACTGAAGAATGGTCGGAAGTTATCCGTCTTTATGGACCTACTACAACGGTATGACGTTGTATGGAACATTTTAGGAAATTATAATCTTCCTCTTGGTAGGCTTGTTTCTTTAACAATTCACGGCGCTAAATCGATGACGGGTGAAACTAAAGAATTTGCATCAAGACTGATCCAAAAATTACAATATATATATATATATATATATATATATATATATATATATACATATATAGTGTAGTGTGCATTATCCCATTTACAAAATCATTTTAAATATTTGGCAAGACAGCGTGCGCTGGGGGACGCACCCTTTAATAATAATAATAATAATAATAATCATATTCCGTAGATCCTGTAAAGAAGCTAAACTTCAAGGATGTGGAATGGGTCAGGGTGTACATTTATTACATTATTTTATTGTATAAAAGAAAATATACTTATAACAAAGTTATGTATTATAAACTATAATAAATTACTCTTCTCCGATTCTTCTATAAATTCCTTTATTGAATAGAAGGAGTGGCTAAGCAAAAATGAGCGTAATTCAGTGTTAAATTTACCTTGATTATCGGACAACCGTTTAATTCTGTGCTGACTGCAGTCTGTTGAAGATGGATATCCCTGAATAATGCACACCTTTCTGTGCAATTGACAATGTTTTACATTTTTTATACAGATTATTTTTGTTCCTTGTATTGAAGGGATGAATATCAGAATTATTCAAAAATAAGTGCCTATTTGTGATTAAAAATAACATCAATGAATAAATGTATTGGCACGTCAAAGTGAAAATACCTAACTTTTTGAACAGATTTCTGCAAGAAGTTCGTGAGGAAACCTGCCTCACATATTGCTCTAATAACACGTTTTTGACTAATAAAAATCTTATCTATGCCTACTACTGAGTTGCCCCAAAATATAATACCATATGATAAAATAGAATGAAAATATGCAAAGTATACTAATTTTCTTGTTTTTAAATCACTGAAGGTGGACATTGCTCTGACAGCATCACATGTAGCTGAGCTGAGTTTCTTAAGTAATTGATTAATCTGATCAGTCCAATTTAATTTATTATTTACTAAGAGACCTAAGAATTTAACAGAGGAAGTTTCATTTACATTTTTGCTGTCGTATTTAAGTGTTATAGATTGTAAAGTTGTGTTGAGTGTGTGAAATTGCATGAAATGTGTTTTGTCACAGTTATTTGTTAGTCCGTCGTTCGCATTAAACCATGTTAGCAGGTTAGTTAAATTATTGTTACTTGCCTCTTCTAGTGTGTCTTTGTTACTTTTTACTATTACACTAGTATCATCTGCAAAGAGGATAGCTTTAGAAGTTGAATCTATGGTATTAGGAAGTTTTCGTCAAGGGCCAGCGGCCAGATTTGAGAGATGGGGGTGGGGGTGATGTAACGTGGAGTGATGCAGTTCACAGTAGTGAAGTAGTAAGGGTACGTCAGGAGTTATTGGATATCTGCTCTTACTTGAAATGCGCTTGTATATATCCGATATTAAACGGCGGGACGCAGTAATTGTAAATCTCTTCAGACCCTGTCAACACGCATGAAGAGCTCCGGAAATTATTGAATGCCACGGAGAAACGTCAATATGGCTGCCAACGACGTTGCTGGTCCATCCTCAATCTCCCTTCACAATTATTGCAGAGATTGGGGGAATCTCCTTTCGACATTCGCTGCGGACAGGAGGAAGGATCGGCGACTATACCTTTTAAAAAAATAAATAAGATGGCTAAATCGAAAGATGTGCAAACAGTAACGAATAATGTCCATAGCAGACAGCGAGTCCAAGGATCGCCTCAATATGGCCGAGCTCCATTAAAAAAAGAACCAACAGACTCGATTTATTTATTCCGAGTCAGAACATCCGATGTCATTACACTAAAACGTCAAAATAATTGTTATATGTTACAATTAATTTCTATTACAAGTTTAAGGGTTGTTGTTGTTGTGGTAGTCAGTCGCAAAACTGGTCTGAAGCAACCCTCCATGCTAACCTGTCTTGCGCAAGCATTTTCGAATCGTTGTAACTACCACAACTCATATCCTCCCTAATCAGCTAAGAGTATTCCATCCTTGACCTCCCTCTTCTGTTCTTACCCCACACACACACTTCCCTCTAATGCTAATTTTACAAGACCCTTAAAAACGTTGCCTATTAATCTATTCCTTCTGTTAGTCAACGTCCTCCATATTGTTAGCTTTTCCCCCAATTCCGTTTAGAACTTCCTTGTTAGTGATTCTAATCACCCAACTCATTCTCCTACAGCACCACAACATTTCAAAGGCTTCTATTCTTTCCCATTCCGTAACTCCTATCCTCCACGTTTCGCACCCCCCCTCTCCCCCCTATATAACACCGCGCTCCATGCGAACATTTTTAGCAACGATTCCCTAACATTCACACTTATATTACCCGAAAGTAAATTTCTCTTTTTCGCGAAAGCCTTCCTTGCTATCCTGTGCTATCCTACTCTAGTTATTACGCTTCCCAAGTAGCATCATTTCGTCAAATTATCCCTTCCCAATCTAACAGCCTTTCATATTCCATTTTTTCCCATACTACACTCCATTACCTTGATTATCCCTCTATTAATCCTCGTATTGAACTCCTATCGTCCACGTTTCTCACCCATATAACACCGCGCTCCATATGAACATTTTTAGCGCATATATTACCCGTAAGTAAATTCCTCTTCCTTGCTATCCTGTGTTATCCTACTCTAGTAGCAGAATTCCTTAACTTCCGTCAAAATATCCCTTCCCAATCTAACAGCATTTGTTATTCCACTGGTTTCCATACTACACTCCATTACCTTATTTTTCCCCTCTATTAATCCTCATATTGAATTTTTGCTCCACGACGACGTCCATGCCATTTATTATGGTTTCCAAGTCTTATTCCGACTCCCCCCAATACTACAATATTGCGACGTGCCACATTTTCCAGGCTATTTGTTGGGGAGTGTGCGCATGGAGTCTGTAGGGCGCGGTGTCGAGCGACTGCAGGTACATAGTATCCTAAGGTCCTTTTAGATGGTAACGCCCGTTCTCAGTTCAGTTTCCGTTTCATCTCAGTACTGAATCGAGGTCATTTCACACGATCCGTCCTGTTCTCACTAATTCCCCAGTCTTTTCAGTTGTCTGTACCCTCCAACAGAATGTAGTTGCTTCCCTAACGTTCGCGTTGTGATAACGTTCTAGCGTTTTATTTCACAAACACGGTGAACTTTTATACGTGTCAATGAATTCGACAGATAAAATCGTGATCCTTGGAGAAAGTGACGGGCCGACGTGCGCCGATTTTCAAGAACACTAACGTGAGCGAACGGACGCCGTCGTTTACTCACAGGAATTTTAAGAAATGAAATCAGACAAATATGTCTATCCGTCCTCAGTATCAGTTTGGTCGAGGGGCGCTGCGGGAGTTTTCTCACAGACGCTTCACTCCAGAGTGACTGCGGGGCTTACCTGATCATGTCGGGGATGCCTCGCACTCTCTCTGGGTATTTTTTGTCAAAGTTCTCATATGCCGAGACACCTTCACCTATTTTAGGAGGTATATGTACTGGGGTCAAAGACCTTGGGCATATGGCAAGAGTTGTCCGCTAATCCCATTGGATCAGTCGGCCAACTGCCTCCTGAAACTGGTGGAGACACGGAGAAGGGAATGCTGCGTCCCCACAGTAAACTCGTCCCCCGTCATTCGGAAGGGCGTGAGAATAGTAGCCAATGCCCGATCTACCTGATGCAGGTTTTCTAGGGTTTTCCCTGCATCTCTTTAGGTGAAACACCGCGAGGGTAGGATCCTTAAACCATAGCCCGGGGGCCCTAGTTAACCCTTGGCTACCTTGCTCTACCTTCCGCATCCCCCCTTTTCAATTCCCTTCCTATGCTATTAAAGGGGAGTTGCCTGTTTCAGGATCACCCTCATGTAGCCAGTAACCAAAAAAAATCAGTATCCGTTTCCGTTCTTCTTACAATTTTACACTTTGGAGAAACTAACACTTCGATTCGAGCTGAAGTGAGAACGGATGTGACCGTCTAAACGGCCGGCCCTTTATGGAAATGAAATGGAACAATTCTTTCGACGACGAAATACAAAACAACGCAGCTGTATCATGTGCATTTTTATTTTATAATATCTACATTGCTTTGTGTATAATGTGAGCTGGAACAGACTATTAAGGATTTTGAAGACCACTGCAATAAAATACAGAGAAAGAAGGCTTATAGATTTAGATTTATTGCTGTTTCCATTAATCCTCGATTGAGGAAATAGGATACGTCTTACATTAAAAATTAAAAGTGAACTAAATGAAGTACATAATTAAAGACAAATAATCTAAAGTAAATTAATAAAAGAAAATGTATACAGACAAAAGTCAATATAAACACAACACGGACACACACACACACACTGGGAAACACAAACAAGCACACACTGAGAAACACGCAATGGAGTTTTAACTACTTGGACCAGGAAGGAAACTGTCCTTGCTCCAGCAGCAGCAGCGCCATACATGAAACAAACAAACAAAAGAGCAGAAAAAACTGAAAGAAATTTTAAAGATATGTGATGTGCTATTTTACAAGGTTGGCAGCAGCTCATTCAACACTTGCAGCAGCAGGAACCTTGATTTTAAATACTAGAAGGACGATTAAGAAAATCCTGTACCGAGTAAAACAGCAGCAGCGCCATTTAAAAGAATAGTTTCACTCTGCTTCACGAAGCTTTTGTAGTTACTGTTTTTAACCTCTGGAGCAAGGCTGTTGTATAGAATTATCCCGTGAATACTTTTCGGGTGTAGAGAGAGAGAACAAGGGAGGCGCTGCTTGTCCTCAGGACCTTAGAGTTGAACCTCTGACTGATTTCTAGTCGCGTATTCATGAAACTCGCCATTTGTTTGAAACAAATTAGTGTTCCGCTTTACAAACTTTAATATTTCATAAATATATATACAGGCTTGGTAAAGTAAGTATTTGCAAACTTTTGAAGAAAGGTTTGCAACTCCTTGATCTAGAATTCGTGCTAGAAAGTATTCTAATTGCACGCTTTTGCAACTTAAATATTTCATTACTCCTGGAGCAGTTAGAGACGCCATAGATCATAATTGAATGAAAATACGCGAAATAAACCATTTTGACGTACTTTTTGTTGCATTAGTGTTCTGAGAGAATAACAAGCTGGACTCCAGCAAGCAGATCTCCCATGGATGGTCATTCCACTTTAATTTATCGTCAATCCGAAGGCCGAGGAGGAAAGGCTCAAGCATTAGCTGAGTAGATGTCTACGGGTCTGTCTATTCCTAGCCTCAGCTAACTTAGTCTCATCTAGTTTAAGGGATAATTTATTCACCTTAAACCAAATACTTGGACCGTTTACTTTCTTAATCAGATTATCGAAGTTTTTATCTGCAATAATTATATTTTATATTTTTATGCACAACCTCTACAGAAGACAGGCAACGATAATTAGAATAGAAGATCAAGAGAAGAAAGCCGTATTCAAGAAAGGAGTAAGACAACGATGAAGTCTGTCAACCATGGTGTTTAACGCATGAACAATGAAGCTAGTTAAAACGGAATATGGAAAATGAATAATAATGCAAGGACAAGAAATATAAACCCTACGCTTTTCTGATGATATTGCAGTATTGGGGGAGTCAGAAGGAGACCTGAAAACCATAATAAATGGCATGAACGTGATCTAGGAGAAAGAATTCAATATGAGGATTAATAGAGGGAAAACCAAGTTAATGTGTATGGAATAGTTGATACAAGGCGTAGATAGTTCGAAATGCTATTCGGAAAGTATATTTAGTTTTATTTAACAATCTGATTGAGTTAAGTTTGACTGGTATGGTAAAGGACAAATACAAAAATTGTTAGGAAATATAGTAAGGATGAAAGGAAATCAGTAAAGAAAAACTGAAACCGATCCAAATATGGAGCGGGCGGTTGCGAAACAAGGACTTCCATAATTGAAAGTAATTAAAATTTTAATATTGAGATGCTTCAGAAGCGAAATTGTATGTATGAATGAATATAATACTTATTAAGCAATGAAATTAAAAATGAAAGAATCCTTAACGTTTGGCCTCATTACGCAATATTCTAAGGTGCTTCTAACCTTTTTGGTGGCAAAATAAAATAAAATTTAATTTCAGGCGTAAAATATTACCCACAAAAAATATATTAGTTTCACAGGAAGCTGTACGTGAGGACTCTGTCGCCTAACAAGATGGCGACGACAGTTCGTCCACTAATTAAATTACAACCGGTTTTTATATACAGGAAACCTTTTATGGAATCCAGTCTCGGTGAATTATTCAGATTTATCAAAGCCGGATTAAATTCTCCTGGAGAATTTTTCTCTTAGGTAACTCCGGAGGAAAGTAAAACATTAAGAGTATGTTGCTTCTCATAATATCCCGTGCATCTTATCCCTCGGGAATTAATCAATATTAAGATTTTACGCTGACATATACCTATCTATTACAAAAAAAACTGTATTATAAAATTTAAAAATGATAATAAACTAAATAAATTAATTTCCCGGCTAGCTGAATTATTGGAAGGTATACCTTGGAGCGTGGCGTTATATGGGTGCGAAACGTGGACGATAGGAGTTGGGGAAAGGAAAAGAATAGAAGCCTTCGAAATGTGGCGCTATAGGAGAATGAGATGGATGAGTGGATAGAATCACTAACAAGGAATTTCCAAACAGAATAGAGCAAAAACCGAACAATATGGAGGACGTTGACCAAAAAGAGTTATAGATTAATAGGGCCACGTTTTAAGACACGAGGGAATTGTAAAATTAGCATTAGAGGGAAGTGCGTGTGTGTGAGAGGGGGGTAAGAACAGAAGAGGGAAGCCAAGGATGGAATAGGCTAAGTTGATTATGGACGACGTTTGGTGTGCTAGTTATAAGGAATCGAAAAGGCTTGCGCATTGTAGTATAGCATGCATGGTTGCATCAGACAAGTCTTTAGACTGAATGCCACAACAACAACAACGACAGGTAGTTTGAACTTCGGTGTTTTAACTGGTAAAATTTTGCGACTTTTTGAATCTTACCTGCTAAGACTCAGGCGAATCCATCCACAGTACCCAAACTATCCTAAACGTTCCTTGCACCTTTACAATCCTACGAGATAATCAACTTCGATAGCAAAGTCCAGGCCATACTCTGCTCACCGAAATCTTCGCAAAGGATCCCTTGTTCCCGGCTCCATGGGAAACTATAACCTCAGGCGAACAATATTCGTATGTACGCATAAATGAATAGATTTTTCTATATATGCTTGTTGGTTGATGTGGTGTGTCTGCAAAGAGCACGGGTGAAGGGGAGAAGTGGGGAAGTGGGGGAAGGGGGTGGCTGTGAGGAGGTAGGGGGTGTCCTCTGGACGCACGTCCGCAGGAAAAACGACTCGGCCTCAACATGGCTCACCAGAACGAGTCCAGCTGCACCCATTAAAAAAGGGAGAGGTTCATAGAAATCGGTGGACTAAGAAACCTTGTTTTCTTTTCTGTTTTTTTTTCTCCATGGCTCTACAGCCCATTGAGGGCCTGGGCCTACCGAGTCGACTGCGGACTGTCATCTTGCATGGCACATTCCGAATTTTGAGTGACACACACGTGGTCAGTGTATCGATCCTCCACCAGTCTTAATCCCGGTCTTCACGATGACCATGGCAACACAAACATCCAAGCCCATGCCAGGATTCGACCCCGGGACCTCTGGGTTGTTAGTGAGGCAGCAACTAGAGGCTAGCCACTACACCACAGGAGGTCGGCAAGAAACCTTGTTTGCATAAATATAATAAAACATTTAGTTATAAAATGTGCAACAGAAGTAAGCCCCTTGCCCGAACAATCTTGAGCGTTATCTTGAGTAGAATATTTTTACACTGTTCTAGACCATGACGTTAGGGTTCATTTACCTTGTAATAATTCTGGCCGATGAGTGCCGCAGACTACAAACAGACGGAGGTCTGGAAGGCAAGAGAGTCGAGAGAGGCTCAAAACATATGAAGAATGGCAGCAACGCCGTTGAGATGATAAGGTCCAATAAAGGCCGATGGACACATAGGTTAATAAGATCATTTAAAGACTGGATTGATCGGAAACACGGAGAAGTGAATTATTATGTCACTCAACTCACGGCTGCTTCTCAGGGCAGACTTGTACAGGTTTGCCATAGATAATTCACCTGCATGTCCTGAATGTGAGACACCAGAACACGTGTGTGCTTCAGTTGCTCGAGATTTTCATATGGGAGGCGAGCATTAGAAAGCGATATTGGAACTTCAATAACACCAGATAATTTGGTAGCCAATATGCTGCTGCTTTCACCTAATACCTGGAATAAAGTAAGCGCATATGCTTCTACAGTTATTCAAAGATTAAGAAATTACGCAAAGGAGAGAAATAATAATATTTAAAGGATACGCAGAGAGAGAGAGAGAGAGAGAGAGAGAGAGAGAGCTTGACTCTAGGACTGCTTCCTGTGAAGTAATGTCTAAGGCCGGTCCCACAGGAAGGTACACACAGTCATCGTTGGTAAGGGAGGTTAGAATCCCACACTACTATCCAGTGCCGACCTTGAGATAGTGTCTTTAGAAGATTTTCACCTGCCCTCGCAATAAAAAAACCTTATAATAATTTACTTTCTCCCACGTTGGGCGCCATTTTATGCGGTAATGACTCGTGGTGTACCACGTGGTTTACGCTAACGACACGTGGTCAGGATTTTGGAAGCCACCTGCAACGGTTCTTTCTGGAGGAACGAAGTCACGTAAATTAGAACGCGGGGTTTTATTACGTTAAATAAAGCGTTAAACAAATTACAACAGAAATATTGATTCTATTGGTCTGAATTGAACCCCAAATCACTTGCCAGCATATTCAATCACTCATGTAACCTCTTCACACTAAACTCAGATATATTACATGACTTTGATACCAGAAGTAAAAACAATTTACACAAGGAAGGAAGGGAAGTCTCGAACCGTAATAAAAAAGGGTGTACATTACAATGCTGTAGCGCAGTAGAACCCGCGTCCAATTTTTTTTTTATTTGAGGAGATTATCAACGTTTGTGGCGCGCCATCAACAATACCTTCCTTCCTGTCGGCAAGTCTCAAAAGAAGCCGACAACAGAGGAGTAACTTCATGTTACAATACTTTATGCCGAGGTTTTGAAAAGCAATGACAGTTCTTGGGACATTGTGTATTTGGAGAGCGAGTGGGACGGTGGAGTGAGACGGGAGATAGGATGGACACGGAGCGGATGAAGGTTGTACTTAGGGATTGGCCAAGGACATGGTTGAGTGAAGATTTGTTTTTAGACAGCGGGTTGGACGAGTAAGGAGGGTGTGCATCCCAGAGCAAATTGTGAATTAAGTAACTTTTGAGTAGAACGTGATACAAGGTGATGGCGAGAGGATATTGAAGGAGAGTGGTGGACAGATTTCTGGTGATACAAGGAGGTGGAGAGAGGAGATTTGTGAGGTGGACCATGCTTTGATCAGTCCAGGAAACAGGGAAGAAGGGTCTTAACAACTCAGATTCGTCAACGAACAAAAAAAATCTGCTACACGTGGTCAACACACAAACCATTAATACCCTGAGATCTTTAATACAATCCCATTTTAATTAATTATTTTTGTACATAATATATATACACGCACGACTCATATGAAAAATTATTGTGTTTACAATTAATAAATGTATATATTTAAAACCAATTATTAATTTCATTAATTAATATTCCCCCCAAATCATCTACATCTACAATGCTATTAGCGTATTTAATAAACTTCCCACCTCCATTAAACAATTAAAAATAAATCCAAACAAGTTCAAATATGAACTAACTAACTAACTTCTTACTAAGGCCACTCCTTCTACTCTGTTGAAGAATTTATGGAGCTGAATGTATCACAGGGTAGATATTTATAATTATGAAACAACATAATTTTTTAGTATAGGATTTAAAAATATTTATCAATTTTATATATAAGGTACAAATTGTATGTCTTCTGTATAGAACTTGAGAAAATCTTATTATAAGTTAAAAATTAATGAATAGTTACAGTATTTTTTAATATTAATAAAGCAACCTCCTATGTGTATAAAATCTCTGACTCGTTCCACATCCTTGAAGCTTGTGCTTCTCTATAGGATCTATGGAATATGATTTTATACTTAAAATGATCTCATTCGCAGTCTTTGCCAGAAATCTCTGAGACGACGATATTTTTCATCCCCCCATTGCTCTCTGTTTTTTTTAAATCTCTCATTGTTGGCTGGAACCATCATCCCCTTCTTACCCCGTTCCGAGCCCGGGCCAAAATTAATTGTGTTTCTGTGCCCATTTTGGAATTTTCTAGCTTCATCCTTTGTCCCAAAGGTTCAAACTCTTGGTCTATGTCTTACTACAAAAAATGTATGTATGTATGTATTTATTAAACCTACAAATGGGCAAATGCCCGGTGCCAGATACATAGAACTTAAACAATTATTAATAAACTGGTCGTAAGGACCATATTTAACCTATAGTTGAATGTATAATTATGTTCAATATAAATAAATAAGTGTGGAATCATATTATTAGGAATGAATTATTAAAAAAAGTATAGAATTGTTTTCCCTGAAAAAAAAACTAGAAATATAATTCACTGTAGTATATTTTTAGAGATTTGGCAGCACTGATGACGTCACTGCACTACACTAAACTTAGATTGAGTCTAAATTTTCGTTTCTGTTAGAGGAAGTTCCCCAAACACTCCTGCAGGCAGATTGTTCCAGTCATTAATTGTCCTATTTAGGAATGAGTATTTTCCAACGTCTGTTTTTTGGTTCCTTGCTTGTAATTTAAACAGGTGATCTCTCCTCCTCCTCCCGTTCCGAGTCGATTCTTTCATTCTATCTCTGATTCCCTGCCAAGGTTTTTGACCTGCAAAGGCTCTGTAGGAAATGTGTAGCGTAGCTGTTTCTCTTCTTGTCTGTAGCGTGTCCCACCCTAGTCGCTTTACCTTTTCGTTCCCATGCCCAGGTCCTATTTGTACGAATTTTGCGGCCCTTCTTTGCCACCCTTTCTAAGGATTCTATTTGCCCTATCCTGTACGGATCCCAGGGACATGCTGCTCCATATTAAGGGGACAAGTGTACTAATGCCAACTCTTTAGATTTCGCATTCCCCTTGTTGAGTGTTCTCATGACAAAGTGCAAGGTGTTCCACGCTATCCTTGTAGCATAGTTTACCTGCCCCCAGATTACTCTTAAAATAAACGCCGGGATCACTGTTTCCCCATCTATTTTATATATCAAGGCATATTAAGGCGCATTTTAGTAAAACTAATCGCCTTACTTTTACTATTGTTGATTTTGATTTTATTTCACTTAGCCGATTTACTTAGAGTATCTAAATCAGTTTGGAGAGCTGCGGAGTCTTATTCCACATTTATTTCCCTGTAAATTACACAGTCATCTGCAAAAAGTCGGACCTTAGAGTTTATATTATTAGGCAAATCATTAATAAAAATGAGAAACAATAATGGGTCAATAACTGATCCTTGAGGAACTCCAGATGTTACAGATCCGAGTTCTGAAGTGTCTTTCCTAACTTTGACTTTTTGTAGCCTACTTTTTACGAATTCTTGCACCCAGAGAACTATTCTTGTCCCATCTGACTTCTGGATCAAGATGTCGTGAGGAACTCCATAGAAAGCCTTTGCAAAATCAATAACAATGGCGTCTAATCTACCACCACAGCACGATCTGCTAGATCTTGAAACAAATTGATTATCTGACTTTCACACGAAAAACCCGATCGGAATCCATGTTGGTTTTCAAAGAACCACCCTTTAGATTCAAGTGCATCCCGAATGTACGTAGTTATTAAGTGCTCCATGATTTTGCATACTACTGAGGTTAGACTAATAGCTCTATAATTTCGTATGTCCGTTTTATTTCCAGATTTAATTACAGGTACAATTATTCCCGTTTTCCAGTCTGTTGGCAGACTTGAGTTATTTATGGATATATTAAATAGCCTTACTAAATACGGAATAATTTCCTCCCCACCCAGTTTAATTATTTCTGTGTCATCTGGACCGCGCGATTTTTTGTTTTTTAATTTACTAATTCTCCTTTCACTGCCTTTGCCGTAATTAAATAAAATATAATGCACCATAAGGTATTATAGATGGCCTAACAGCGTAAACAGGCAAGTTTAAATTTATTCAGAAGCTGTAAAAAATTTAAAGAAAATCCAATATTTAGAATTATTTTTTGTTTCCCTTCCTTCGCTAATCCCCTTGCTTTTCCATTGAATACATTTTCATGCCTCTTGGATCTCCATCGATTGGTTGACCTGAAATTTCTACTTACTTTTTTTACTCCCTCCTCAGGTTCCTTTGTGACCAGAATCTCTGCTGATTACGGCTGTCGTTGTGCTTCTCCGGTAACGTGAATAATCCCTGCGTGGACTTTGAGAGGCCAAGTTAAATTACGGGGATTTATTATTCCTCTCCCTCTGTGCCTTGCTCAGTATTTATGGGCCTTCTGCGTCGCTTGCCTGCTTCAGATTACCTTTGAAAATTATTATTAAATATTCCTGCGATAAGCAAACGAGACGGGAAAGGAAATCTTCTTATGTAATGAAATAGAGAATTGCGAGACTAATGACGTCGGGAGTAAAACCGCATTTGGTGAAAAAGGGTAAATGATGGATAATATGTGAGGTGAAGACGTCAGAGGCGGGGCAAAGAGAAGTTCATCCAGCCCACCAGAGACTCTTTGCTGACAACCAAAGATGAGACAAATATTGTCCCCCGCCAAAGAGTATCTTAAATAGCTAGAGAGGCGATAAATAGCGTGACGTCATCCCCACACCTAGCTCGCCCCCATAAGAGCCTGACATGCAAAAACAGTTCTTTTTGAGTCCGCTAAAATCCTTCTTGAAGCAGAAAAAGACAAATTAAAGTGGATTATTTATTTACAACGAATGTCAGTATTTTCAATATGAAAGGTACAAATATTAATTCAGATGGGAATATTAAAAAAAGTGGGCATATTTTGAAATCAGTATTGCGAGTTGGGTGCGAAGTCATATCAGCATATTTCTCAAGTAAATGTTAAAAATATATAATTTTCAATTCGCAAGTGTTGGAGGAGAATGGAAATTATTTTTCTTAGGCGGTTTAGTGTCTTTTCTGATGGAGGAAGCATGCGTTTTCAGGCCTCTGCTCGGGGAAAGCCTTCACCTGGCCTGGATCCCGTGTTTGACAACCCTTTGGTGGTGAACAGATGCCTCCTGGTACGCGGAAGGGAAGTCGTGTAGCTCTCAATCATGTCGGTCTGGGAAGCAGCCTTCTGATGTTGAGACTGACCCCAAAACGCTTATCAAGTCACTTTCGAATGAATGGTTAAGGTGTCAAAAGGACGGAGACAAACATTGTCATTGGGCTTCGGGTTCTGGTTCTCCGTATCTTTATCTGTCCGATGATGAAACCGCCCAACCATAATGGCCCGTTAAACATTGGTCATGACGTTGAGAAGGATATTGAATAGCTTGGGAGCGACCCAGAGCACATTACGTTAAAAGGAACAATGCGCGCGGCAGACTCTTGCTGTCCCTCGGGGGATATCCTCCAGAGACCATGGTGGCAACTTGAACCTGTCGATTCTGTTAAATAAGGCTCACATTTAAAGGAGAACGAAGGAAAACAAATAGGATTCTCTTGGACAAATACTTGCGTGACATCCCTCTCAACTTAAAAAAGACTCACTCTCTCCTTCATAAGATTTTATTATATCGAAGACCAGCCTTTCCAAGGCTAATGTGGGACAATGTTTCTCTGCTTCCTCGGGAAGACTTTCTGGATATATCCCTCTATATACATATAGAGAGAGAAGGAGAGAGACACAGGGAGGGAGGGAGAGAGGGAGGGAGATAGCGAGCGAGATGGATCGCAAACATCGTTTATCGGAATTCGGATTCCAGACATTCACTAAGTAAACGAGCCAAGCGCTCCGACGAGTGGAAAATTCCTCAGCGAAGGCAATTTACAAACAACTTAAACACTATTAAAGAGCTCCGAAAAGCATGAAGAAACGAAAATAAAAAATATAAAGTGAAATTATTTCGGAGGTAGAATATCATGTTTTCTACATTACTGAAGAAGGGAGAAAAAGAAATGTCGCTGACTACTGACGGCGGTGCAATTATTGATTAAATTTGAATACAGCTGACAAATGCGTACAAAAATAATCACCCGAATATTAATAATGATAAGAAAAAGAAATATTCAACTGGAACAGAATTGCTTAAAATATGACATAAAATCTAATATTTAAAGAATATAAAGTAAATACAAAATATGAAGGGAGGAAAAAATTCGTAGTAAAGTGATTTTAGTAAATACTAATCTAAATCAAATTATTTTAAAAGTAGTGAGGGACACTTCAGGTCGTAGGAACGAAAAAGTAGAACAACTAGGTTTGGAGATTCTCACAAACGAGGGAGAAAGCAAAGCTTATACGGGGCAAAATCCATGGATTGTAATTAGCTCCAAGAGTTATATAGGTAGATGGGATCATCAATTCAAAGTAAAATATAGAAAACAAAAAAAACAGATATAGGAAAATTCTCATCCCTTAATAGGACCAACAACGACTGGAATAATTTGCCTGTGGCAAGAGGAGTGTCTGGAGGGAGAAAATCCTCTTCAGGAAAATAAATTCAGGACAAAATCTAAAAAAAAACCTTATGAAGTGAAGTGGTTATTTTGAATAATATATAAATGCATATTCGAATTTAAATGTTAAAGTCAAAGTGAAGTGAAGTGTTATGTTAATATAATTATTGTAGTGTTTCTCTTTTTTCTTGCAGGACTATAGAAATTTTAAAGGACTACGACCATTTTTTTAGATTATGAGAATTTGTGTTTAAGTAATTTAATTTTTCGTCTGCCACCGGGCAACTGTAGACCAACAATAAGTACAATTACAAATAATATTATGATACAAGGGCAAACTGTTATTATATTTATAGCTCGTACAGACATGAATTACCCATTAGTCAACAATAGAAATTTCTACGTTCACATAACAATTGTTATATTGTTTAAATGACTGGGGCTACTATGCTAAAAATAATACAAAAGTGAGGATGTATTTGGTTGTCTGTGACAGAACCGTTCCTCGTCTACGAAGCTTTAATAATAAATAAAATGGTCCGAGGAGAATGTCTGGGTTTGATTTGTGCATTCGAACAGCAAGATCCAGTCTAGCTTCTATTTTTATTCTATTTTATTTCCTTTCACTTCATTTCGAATCATTACTTTATTAATTCAGAGACGAAATAAATCAAACGTTTTGTTCAGTGATGGTTGAAGATGTAGCGCAGTAGAACCCGCGTCCATTTTTTTATTATTATTTACGGGAACTTAACAAATATTTCGGCCTGAGCAAGTCGCTGGCCACGAAGGAAGAAGGGGGTTTTTTCCGGGCGCCGTCTTGGCGGCTCGGAATCTAAAGAAAGGGACTGCGGCTGACACCTGGACCATAAAGCTCGTTGCCATTTCGGAATGTCTTAATCTGCCTGGGAATTTGGTGACCGGGTGGCGTGTGTTCCCCAAATGAATCAAGGGATATGATTGGAGAATATCCATCCCTGCCAACTTGGTGATAGGTGTCGGATAAATGGGGACAAGGTTTTAAAGAGGCTGGAGGAGACCATTTTGGAGAGATTTTTGCAGGGGAAGGCCTGAGGATATTGAAGGAGAGTGGTGGACGGATTTCTGGTGATACAAGGAGGTGGAGAGAGGAGTTTGGCAGCAGAGTGGTGGAGAGAGGAGATTGGTGGTGAGGTGGCAGCGGAGAGGTGGACCATGCTTTGATCAGTCCAGGAAGCAGGGAAGAAAGGTCTTAACAACAAGGGAAGGAAGAGGAAAAAGCGGAGTTTCCTCAATTTGGCAACACGACTTCTTACTATTGTCAACACGGAAATTACAGCGAGACGCCTATGACAACAACTCAGGTTCGTCAACGAACAGTAGATCTGCTACACGTGGGTCAACACCCAAACCATTAATACCCTGAGATCTTTAATACAATCCCATCTTAATTAATTATTTTTGTACATTTTTATTTTTTACACGCCGCACTACCCATATTAAAATTATTGTGTTTACAATTAATAAATGTATATATTTAAACCCAAATATTAATTTCATTAATTAATATCCCCCCCATCATTTACAAAGATGATTTTCGTTCCAAAGGCGATGATTGTAATTAATTATCTTCTATACTGGCAAAAGCTTAACAATCTTACAGCTCCAACGTTTAAACATTACAGTTTGCCGTCCACGTCGACATGTTCCAGAGACATGATGACGACTGTCGTTTATTAAAGACACGGTAAAAAATAATAACACGAGAGATGTTGATAACAGTAATGGCCCGTCATTAAACCACGTAGAAACTAACTTATTTTCTAGATTTTATTTGGAGCGACCGACGCTAAAATCAGCGGAGTAGACGATTAACCAATTACCGGAGGCAATTACAATCGTGTAATTGCTCTGGCCGTAATTGGCGCTTGAGAGGTTAATAACTGGAACAATATTAAACACTTTGGCCCACTTGACTACATTGCGGCAGGAATTTCTACAACATCCGGAAGCCACTTTTCTATTATAATAAAGAACGAGGACGAAATAGATTCGATTCTACAGATGTCGATCATCGGTGACGTCACCTCTTCTTTAACTCTATTTTCAAATCCTGTTGTGATCTGTCCTCGGACATGTCAGCTGCGTATCATCTTCCTTTCAGACACTGCGTTTACTGTTGTGGCTGGTCTGATGCAACCCTGCATGCAAGCCTTTTCATTTCTGCATAACCACCACGTCCCACATGCTCCACACACTTCCCACTAAGGCTAATTTTACAAAACCGTCATGTCTAAAAACGTGGCCTATTAATCTATCCCCTCTATTGCTCAACGTCATACATACTGTTCACTCTTCCTCTATTCTGTTTCGAAGTTCCTCGTTAGTGATTCTATCCACCCTATAGCAACACATTTCAAAGGTCTCTATTCTTTTCCTATAGTCCACGTTTCGCACTCATATAACGCCACATTCCATACAAACATTTTTAGCAACGATTTCCTAATATTCACACTTATATTATCCGTAAGTAAATTCCAGTTTTTCGCGAAAGCCTTCCCTGGCCTATGCTATCCTACTGTAGTAGCAGAATTCCTTAACATTCGTTAAAAATATCCCTTCCTAATCTAACAGTTTTTGTTATTCCTCTATTTCCCATACTACACTCCATTTCCTTTGTTTTCCCTCTATTAATCCTCATATTGAACTCTTTTCTCCGCTCACGCCGTTTATTATGATTTCCAAGTGTTCTTCTGACTCCCCAAACACTAGAATGTTATTGACAAAGCGGCGAAAATTTTTATTTCTTCTCCTGGCAGTGTGATTCCTTTTCCATATTCCATTTTAACTTTCTTCGTCGGCTGTTCTATATATATAAGTTAAACGGCATGGGTGACATACTGCATCCTTGATTACGGCTTTCCTTTCTTGATCTTCTATTCTAATTTCTGCTGACTGTCTTCTGTAGAGGTCATGTATCAGGCTCCTTCTCGATGCTTTATTCCTGTGCTCTTCAAAATCCTTAATACTGTGTTCAGTGCACATTATCTAACACTTTTTTATTTTATTTTTCAAATGCGATGAACGTAGATCTGGGTTTTTTCCCCTTTCTAATCCTGTGTTTTAAAAGTCAATATTTTTTCTCTTGTCCCTAAATTCGTCCTAAAATCAAACTGATCTTCTCGTAACTCGCATTCTATTAGTCGTTCCATCCTCCTATATACTATTTTCGTTAATATTTTGCATGCATGAGATACTAAACTATTTGTCCCGCATCTATCAGCCCCAGTCTTTTTCGGTATGAGTATAATTATGTTTATCTGGTATTCTCCCTATTTCGTAGATTTCGAAAACTATTCTCAACAGCCTTGATATTGTTTCATCATCCACCTTTTCTTCTTCTTCTTCTTATATTACTGCCTCACCTAGATTACCCTCGAATTACAGTTTCTAGAAATTTCCTCCACTTTTCCACCTTTTCTTCATTATCCAGAATTCACTTCCCATCCGCTCCCCTGACGTTCTTGCTAATATTTTTCTCTCTCCGAATGATTCTTTGACTTTCTAATAAGCTGCGTCTATTTTCCCTTTAACCATGAAATCTTCAACCGCTTTGCTTTTCTCTCGGAACCAAGGCTCTTTGGTTGTTTTTAACTTCCTATCTATCTCATTCTTCAGGCGTCTCTGCTCCTCTTTACCATTTCCATCCCTCGCCCTTTTATATTTACGCTTTTCATCACTCATTTTTGTATTTGTTGTGTTATCCATGTTTTGTGAGCTTTTTTTTCTTCTATTTTCTCATCGGCTGTTGTAGTCATTTCTTTCTTCAGGCGTGCACATTAGTTATTTTTACAATTTCGTGTAATTTTATTGTTGATTCACTGTTACTCGAATACAGGAAAAGTAAATAAAACGTATGGGACAGTTATCTAGAAAATGTTTCGTGAATCGCTCCACCTACAGTTGAAGTTCACTGTTTGCGAGAGTTCGTAGCTCAGTCTCCAGGTGTCACTTCCGGTCACGAGGTACATATTACAGTGCTTTCAGCTCTTCTCCCCCTTTTTTTTATATATGAATGCAGTTTTCTCTCTCTCTCTTCCTCCCGGTGTCTGTGTGTGAAGTTGGCGATTAACGGTGACCTGAAAGTCACTTGTCAGACGCAGACCTCGGGGCGATCCTTCTTCTCCTTCTCCCTCCCTCTCTCTCTCCGTCTGTGGCTGGGAGGCTTTTCTTCTCCTCCAGGAGGGTCGAGTGACACCCCGTGTGCTTTTCACCTGACACTCACCCTCTTGAGTGCGTCGAGCCTGTTTGGTCGTTTGAAAGGGTGACAAGTGTTGAGTGCTGTGCATAAAACAGAACCCTGAGGTCTCTCGCGGTGATTAACAACGTGTCACTCGTCAACCTCGATTCTCTGTGTTCCAGCAAAAGATCCTTCCCGTCCTTTCAAACTCAAAAGGGATATGGAAGGAAAAATTTTTTGGATTTCGATTTGGCATATATGCTGTAACATGGCCAACCGATGATCGATTCGGCATTATAATTTGTTTACTCAAGGAACTGTAGATTAAAAACGTATTTTATTGTCAAACAATTATTGTCGTCTTCATGACGGAGAATTTTCAATTATTCTATGTTTAAAAATTGTTGTTGTTATGGCATTCAGTCCTTAGGCTGGTCTTATGCTAACCTATCTTGTGCATAAGTAGCAAATCCCCCTTCCCTCAAATCTGCTTACCGCATTCCATACTCGACCTCCCTTTTCTGTTCTTTCTTTCCCCACCCCCTTCCCTCTATGTTAATTTTACAACACCCTCATGTCTTAAAACGTGGCCTAATAATCTACCCCTCCTCTTGGTGAACGTCCTCCGTATTGTTCACTCTTCCCCTATTCTAGTTAGAACTTCCTCCTTAGTGATTCTATCCACTTCCCATCTCATTCTCCTACAGCACAACATTTTAAAAGGCGTCTCTAATCTTTTCCTTTCCGCAACTCCTATCATCCACGTTTCGCACCCATATAATATAACGCCACGCTCCACACGATCATTTTTAGCAACGAATTCCTAATATTCACATTTATATTGCCCGGAAGTAAATTGCTCTTCCTCGCTATCCTGTGCTATCCTACTCTAGTAGCACAATTCCTTAACTTCAATCAAAATATCCCTTCCCCATCTAACAGCCTTTGTTATTCCACTGTTTCCCGTACAACACTCCATTACCTTGGTTTTCCCTCTATTAATCCTCATATTGAATTCTTTCTCCAGGACCACGTTCATGCTATTTATTATTGTTTCCAAGTATTCATCTGACTTCCCTAATACTACAATATCGTCGGCAAGCGTACGGTTTTTATTTCTTCCCCTCGTAGTCTGGTTTCTTTTCCATATTCCGTTTTACCTTTCTTCATCGCCTGTTCTATATATAAGTTAAACTGCGCGGGCGACAGACTGCATCCTTGTCTTAGTTATTTCTTGATTATGGCTTTCTTTTCTTGCCCTACAATTCTAATTACTGCTACCTGTCTTCTGTAGAGCTTATGTATAAGCCTCCTTTCTCGATATTTTATTTAAGTGTTCTTCAAAATCCTTAATAGTGTGTTCCAAGTTGACGTTATCAAACGCTTTTTATAAATCTACAAATGACATAAACGTAGGCAAGTTTTTCCTTATTCTGTCTTCTAAAATTACACGCAAAGTCAATATTGCTTCTCTTGTTCCTGCATTATTCCTAAAATCAAAATTATCTTCTCCTAGCTCGCTTTCCATTTGTCGTTCCACCCTCCCACATACTATTTTCGTTAATATTTTGCATGCATGAGATACTAAACTAATTGTCCTGTGCTGTTCACATCTATCTTCCCCAGTCTTCTTCGGTCTGTATGTAATTATATTTTTACTGAAGTCTTCTTGTATTCTTCCTGTTTCGTTGATTTCGCAAACTACCCTGATCGGCCAACTCCGTTGGAATGTTATCAATTCCTGGCACTTTACAATTCTTCAGGTCTGTCAGCCACGGCTCCTGTCAATCTCTGACAGGGCGAAAGAGCTGTATAATTGTATGGCCGTTTGTATATTACATTTTTAGTAATTACAGTGAAATGCAAGGGATGAGGTGCAGTAGGACGTCATTCTAGTTTAATTGGGGTAATAAGGCAGTATGTTTCATGTTTATTTATGTCTCATTATATTTATTTTTTCCTACTTTTCTTATATATATATATAACTTTTATACTTTAGTTTTTGCCACCGGGTTATCCCCATTCCAATGAAAATAAATAAGTCAATCGATTATAAATGTTAAATAAAATAATGGTTTTAAAGGATCTAGTTGGAATGAGAATATTAATGTAAGAAATAGACTTGATAAGGTCGGGAAGGAGACGGTACCTTGAAAATATTTCATGATTGTGACTGGAAATGTCTACAATACCGAATGACTATAGGTTATAATGCTGGATACGAAACAACATAGGTAATATGATGAAAGGAGGACTTGTTTCAATTGAATGTTATGAAAAAGCTGCGTGTCTAAGTTTTGAGAAGAATCTAAGCTGTTGAAGTAAAGGATTCATGTTACTGCTCTTCCTATATTCATTTGGAAGAGAAGAAGTAAATGGCTGATTCATTAAGACTGAAAAGTTTAGATAGCGAAAAGTTGCTATAATAGGGAATTGTTTGAAGTAATGTAAATGATGGAATAGTTGGAGTAATCGATATTATGGAACAGGATGTATGTATATATGCCAATTCCAGGAAAACAGCCAGGAAGAACAGCGGAGAAAGTTCAAATCCGGGCCAGCGGGCAGGGCTGCCACCCTACTTTACCCTCCCGCTTCAATAATCTTTTCTTTCTCCCTACACTTTCTAATAAATCGTACAAAATTTCAGAGTCGTTGTCATCACATCAATTAAGTTTATATTTGTGACTTTCAGCCGCTACAAGAAAAACTTTACCACACTCTTCTGTGATGCGCTGACTTAAGAGTTAGCAGAAGTCCACTAGTTAATTAATTAATTTAAAAAAGGGAAGACACACCTACGATTCAAACTTTGCGGATAGCTTTGGAAGGGTTTGCACTTTGATTTGTTAAATTTTCATACCATTTAAAGCAAGAGTTTGACATATATGAGTTGTCAAAGTCGAGGTATGCAAATTTAATACCAAAAAAAACTCCCCTTACTTTTTCGCCAAAACGTCGCAATAAATGCTTTAAAAATTTTCAAATATATATCATACAATGACACTAAATTATGTGTAAAATGAGACCTTCCTCTATTAACGTAGGTCATTCCAAATGGGTACAGTGAGGTTTCAAACTCAGGACAGTAGGTGCTGACATTCTTGCTTGTGAGCTGCTGCATTTACATTTATGGTTTATTTATAAGTAAATATCCGATCCTATAGAAATTACATGTGGTGTACCGCTGGCAGGGAAGTGTAATCGGGCCAATAATGTTCTTAACTTTTGTGAATAACGGCGGGAATAGATTCTAAAATTAAATTGTTCGCGGATGACTACATAATTTACAAAACTATAGAGAGTATATGGATGATGAAATCGCTCTTCAAACAGATTTAGTTAAAATATATCAATGGACAGAAATTAATAAGATGAAAATAAATTCATCTAAGAGTAAAACAATTATTTTTTTTAAAAATGAAAATGGTCATACCCGGGGGAATATAAAATACGAAACGAAAAAGTGCCTGCTGTAGAAACGTGTAAATATCTAGGTGTAACTTTTAATAAGAAATTAAACTGGGGGCGAACACGTGAAGGGATGATGGAGGAGGTCGCTGTTACACTTCATAAACAGGACAAGACACTTCTCTAGTTAGAATACGGGGCAGAGCGGAACACATCAATGCTCTGGATAAACGCGCTGGGGTGGGTTTTGTGTGTGGAGGCGAAACTAAATGGGAACTACTCGGTGACTAGACTTAGGGCACTGTACAAAGCCTGGTCAGAAATAAGGGAGCGGCTGACTATACCAAATTTCTTCTTCTCTAAAAATGACCATAATTACAAAATAAAGGAAAGTGACCAGAAAACGGATGTTAACAGAGGAGCGATAAGGGACTGGAATGCAAGGCTACTGGAGGCTTTCCCTATGTATTTAAATATTTTCAAAAATAAGTTACAAACCGTGAAAAGTTAGGAACTTATTTTGTAAAAAAGGGAAGGGAAATATTTTATAATTGTAATTTTAATTTTTCTTTTTTTGTAATTTATCTTCGTACTTAATTTACTAAATATGTTCTAATTTTATTATACTGCCATCGGGAAAATGGCCCACCTCTAGTAGTCATGTGAAAATACAAATAAAAACTTTTTTCTACTTCTAATTTATTTTGTCTTAAAACCTAAAATTTTACAATCGAGCAATTACAAAATAAAACGCAATTTTAATTTGAAATAATTTACAAAATCATATGCAATGTTTATTTTAATTAAATAAAACGGCCGACAGGAAATCTTTTCACGTGGACTGTCTGTTACCACCTACAATTAACGTTAATGAAGACAATAGCCGCTCAACTGTTGCTTGAGAAGTTGGCAGGCTTGAAGCGACTCTGATGCACTAACCCTTCGCAGTTTTCATGATTCGCATTCACATAACAACGCCTTATGGCGTTCAATTCCTGATATCAGCTGAGTGTTAAAGGTCTGTGCACAGCCGCTGACACGGAGTGATGTAAACTTTACTGTAGTTTTATTACCTCTACTGCTTATAAATATTGAAGAATTTAGATCCCTGATACTGGTGTGTTGTTTGTTTTTCCCCTGGCATTGTCGCCACGTCTCGGGCAGTCACGTTTCTCTCTCTGTGTGTGTGTGTGATGCGGGGAATGTCGGAGGTCGTAAATCTGGTCTTCGTGAGTGACGTGAATGAGGGCCATTACCATGTCTTATCTGGACGGGCGAGATTACGTGACGAATAGCCCTGTGCATTCCTCGCCCACTGCTCGAATGCCTCACACGTGAAACACGTATGGGAGAGGGATTTCCCCTCATCCCCATTCTCGCTGGTTTACTATTCTGCCCCCAACTCCAGCTAGTGTGGTGTATGCTCTTTGTTTACACCGCAAAAATATTATTATAACAAAGAATTGTTAAATAATTTGAATATATTGCATTTAATTATGAAATTAATAAAGATCTAAATCGTGGCAATACAATATAAAATTTACAAAAGAAATTAACTCAAATTAAGTTTTATTAAAATATTAATTTACGAGTAAAATGTATTATCAAATTGGCTCAGTCGGTAAAGCAAAATGAATCTATGCAGCTCCTAAACGGCTGCTCCCGGAAACTCGGGTGACGGACGATATAAGTAAGATAAAAAACTATGGCGAATCAACGAGAATGGTTTAAATGGAAACCGGGTAAAAATGCCGTTACCAGATGTTAACAGGGCCTGGTGACGTCATCCTTGGTTTGCCGTTGCCGGATGTTCCTTTGCTGGATCACGTCTTCTAGATCCTCTTCTTCAGATTAAATCTCCATCAAATGTTATCTTTTTGTTTTCCGTACTCAAATGAATCTTCTTTCTCAAAACATGCCGAATTTAACTTTTACGCATGTTGTTTCCTCAGCCACTGATCTCTTATCCCGTCTTTCTCAGGACAGCTCCCGGGACCAACTGTCCAAATACAATGCACTCCAGGCAATAAATAAATAATGTTGTAAACGGCGACGTTTCCCGCCAACTCGGCCTTGACCAAAACCACCCTCGCCCCAAATTGCAGCGGTAAAGGAAAATTAATTTAGTTTTTGGTATTTGCGTACAGCAAATACCAAAAACTAAATTAATTTTCCTTTACCGCTGCAATGTAGGGGCCATGACACCACACTAGATTACTCTTCTGGGTTGCAGCGTTCCCGTAAAACCGGCTTCATCCCCACACCATGCTCCATCCAACGTCAAGGTAAGGAAAGCTAGAAAGCTGGTTGCCAGCGCTGTAAGCAAAATATTAACGAAAATACATTATAGGAGGATGGAACGTCAAATAGATCAGCTTGGTTTTAGGAAGGATGTAGGGACAAGAGATGGAATATTGACATTGCTGCTCTTTTTAGAAGACAGGATGAGAAAATCTGCCCACGTTCATGCGATTTGTGGATTTAGAAAAAACGTTTGATAATGTGAACTGGAACACGCTAATAAGGATTTTGCAGACGTTTACCGAGAGAAGGGACCCCTTTTTTTCGGGGGGGGGGATTATCAGGCTACATGAGGGTGATCCTGAAACAGGCAACTCCCCTTTAATAGCATAGGAAAGGAATTGAAAAGGAGGTAGAGTAAGGTAGCCAAGGGTTGACTAGGGCCCCCGGGCTATGGTTAAAGGATCCTATCCGGTGTTTCGCTTAAAGATATGCAGGGAAAACCCTAAAAAAAACCTGCATCATGTAGGTGATGCGCTGTCGTAAGAGTTAGCAGAGGTCCAGTAATTAATTAATTAATTTTAAAAAGGGAAGACACAAAGATGATTCAAACTTTGCGGATAGCTTTGGAAGGGTTTGCACTTTGATTTGTTAAATTTTCATACCATTTAAAGCAAAAGTTTGACACATATGTTTTTTCAAAGTCGAGGTATGCAAATTTAATACAAAAAAACTCCTTACTTTTTCACCAAAACGTCGCAATAAATGCTTTAAAAATTTTCAATTAGATATCATATAATGACATTAAATTATGTGTAAAATGAGACCTTTCTCTATTAACGTAGGTCATTCCAAATGGGCAGAGTGAGGCTTCAAACTCCGGACAGTAGGTGCAGACATTCTTTCGTGTGAGCTGCTGCATTTACATTTATGGTTTATTTATAAGTAAATATAAAAACTTGTTTCTACTTCTAATTTGTCTACTATTCTCACGCCCTTCCGAATGACGGGAGACGAGTTTGCTGTGGGGTCGCAGCATTCCCTTCTCCGTGTCTTCAACCTGTTCTGATCCAATGGGATTAGCGGAAAACTGTTCCCTTATGTCCAAGGTCTTCGACCCCAGTACATAAAACTCCAAAAATCGATGAAGGTGTCTCGGCATGTGAGAGCTTTGATGAAAAAAAATAGGAGGCATTCCCGACACAGTGAGGTGAGCCCCGCAGTCACTCTGGGAGAAAACTCCCACAGGCACATCGTCGTATCTATCTATATATATATATATATATATATATATTTAAAATTATTATTTATTGGCATTACTTATTGTCTATTTTCCTACGCTTTCAACAGTTGGTTTGGATTTCAGAGCGGTGATTCTTTTTCTAAAAAATATTTCTAACGGAAGCATCGACTGCTTGTTAATTAGCGACCACAGTGACATCTATCTACATATTATTATACAATTATATTCACGTTTGTTACTAATATGAATTTACATTATAAAATGCTGATTACATCCATTTTTATGATTGTTACCACTAACTAATTATTTATCTTCTTTACATTTGATTTTTAGATTTTAACAAAAGTGAACACAATCAAAAATATTACTGTCCTTCCTAAATTTAATAATGTCGTTTTGGTATTCATAAGAGTCCTAAATAGATTTGTAGTCTTTGACCTGTAGGTATTTTTGTCTGTGCTTGTTGTATTTGGGTTATTGATTGATGATATGGTCTATATTTAAGGCAGAATTACACAGATCACAAGACTGAAGGTGGGATGAATCTATCCAGTAGATAAGTGTGGCTTACTTTGGAGTGTCAAGTTCTTATCCCGTTCCTTCCTTCCAATATCTGTGTTGTTCCTTAGATTATACAAGTCTCTGACGGTCACTGGATTTTAAAGTTTTCAATATCCTGTGCCATTTCTTTGTCATCTCGTTGCAGGTATATTTCAACATATCGTTCAGGGTATGAGATCTTATTAGCGTAGAGTTGTAGTCGTCCTTTGTGTGCTTATATGATAACTCAGCCTGAATATCCGGAATTATCCATGGAGGGTGTTTGATGGTTCTTCTTCTTTTATTTTCGTATGTTTGATATTTAGCTCCTCGAGCATTCTCTTGACTATAGCATATATGGTTATGTAGTGCTGGTCGTCGATATTAAAGATTTCTTTTTTAGAGATAACAGGCTACATGAGGGTCATCCTGTAACAGGCACCTCCCCTTTAATAGCATAGGAAGGTAGCCAAGGGTTGACTAGGGCCCCCAGGCTATGGTTTAAGGATCCTACACGGTGTTTCACCTAAAGAGTTGCAGGGATAACCGTAGAAAACCTGCATCATGTAGGTCGGGCATTGGGTACTATTCTCACGAGTCTGCTGTGGAGTCGCAGCATTCCCTTCTCCATGTCTCCACCAGTTTCAGGAGGACGTTGGCCGACTGATACTATGGGATCAGCCTGACAACTCTTGCCGTATGCGCAAGGTCTCCGACCCCGGTACATATACCTCCTAAAATAGGTGAAGGTGTCTCGGCATGTGATAACTTTGATAAAGAAAGCCAGGGACAGTGGGAGGAGGCTAGGGATGGGATCGAAATAACGTAACAATTATAAATGACCTGTTACCAGAATATAACTGTTACCGAAATAACCTGTTACTGAAAATACTATGTTATTTTAGTAACACCCAGCTGATACTCATAACGCCGTTGTTTACTTCACTACTGGCAGACAGCGAACTTTAGGAGCGCCATGTTGGAAGAGTGAAGCGCTGTGCGCCCCTAGCGGGCCAGTGTGGAAATAAATATAACAGGTTGAGCGAAACCTGTTAAATTTAACAGGTTACATTTAACAGAACGGCTTAGCGGAACTTATTACTGGTTAACAGGTTACGACGTAACAGCGTTAGATTGATGTGTTGCGTCTGTCTGCAAGGCGTGTTTTACTCTCTTCCAGCATGTTAATTTTTATTTTATTGATGTAATTGTTAATAATTTAATCTTAACATCTTTAAAATGAATAGGGTGCTTAAGCCGTTCTGTTAAATGTAACCTGTTAAATTTAACAGGTTCCGCTCAACCTGTTATATTTAGTTCCACACTGGCCCGCTAGAGCGCACTGCGCTCCATAAGCTGTCTGTCTGCTCGACACTGGCTAGATCTTGGCGAATTTAATTTAACGGGTTATAAAAAGTTAGAGAAGGAAAACATTCATGTTAAAAGTAATAAAATATTGGTTTAATTTAACTAAATACCATTTCAATGCATTTCCTACGTGATCAATATTATGTAATCCTCAAGGAATAGAATTAAATATTTCAAGAATAAACTTAAACTTTTATTAATATAATAGCATAAGTTAGTCATACTTTCTTCCCATATTTTCTTTCAATAAATCAATTGTCTGGCATTATCTTCAATTATAAATTAATGAAGTTTTACTTGATTTATTTACTTTTACTGTTAATTAGTTAGTAGCTTCAAACGTTTTTTTTATTTTGTATCAATAATTATTTTTACCCTTTTTAGTTTCCTTTTCCCTTTTTATCGTGAATACATGACATTATATTGTGATGATTTAACAACGTTCTGAGTATATTCCTTATAAAAATAAAGATAATTATCTAGGTACGCGCGACACACAAGGGTGATTATAATGGGCGCAGTTAAGAAGGTTATATATATCACCATGTTCTGAAATCTATGTTTATTAAAATAACATGTTACTAAAATAACCTGTTATTTCCTTGTAACTGTTACGGAGAAATAGCTATTTAGCGCATCTCTAGAGGAGGCATTCCCGACCTGATGAGGTGAGCCCCGCAGTCACTCTGGGGTGAAGCAAGCGCCTGCGAGGAAACTCCCGCAGCGTCTGTCTGTGGATATTAAGAATATATATCATGGGAAATAATAGGGTTATCCTACATAAGCAGGGCGCTGCGGGAGTTTTCTCGCAGGCCCTTCAGCCCAGAGTGACTGCGGGGCTCACCTGATCATGTCGGGAATGCCTCGCACTCTCTCTGGGTACTTTTTATCAAAGTTCTCATATGCCGAGACACCTTCACCTATTTTAGGAGGTATATGTACCGGGTTCAAAGACCTTGGGCATATGGCAAGAGCTGTCCGCTGATCCCATTGGATTAGTCGGCCAACTGCCTCCTGAAACTTGTGGAGACACGGAGAAAGGAATGCTGCGTCCCCACAGCAAACTCGTCTCCCGTCATTCATAAGGAAGGGCGTGAGAATAGTAGCCAATGCCCGACCTACCTGATGCAGGTTTTCTAGGGTTTTCCCTGCATCTCTTTAGGTGAAACACCGGGTAGGATCCTTAAACCATAGCCCTTGGCTACCTTGCTCTACCTTCCGCATCCCCCCTTTTCAATTCCCTTCCTATGCTATTAAAGGGGAGTTGCCTGTTTCAGGATCACCCTCATGAAGCCTGTTAACCAAAAAAAAAAATAGGGTTATCCTGCGACGTTGTAAAGTGGGTTCTTTAGCTTCAATATGGACTTCTTCTTGCGCCTTGGAAACTATATCTGGAACTATTGCTAACGACATAAACTTGAGCCACTATATGACTGTAAGGCGCATAAGTGAGTCCTATAAGGAATTCTTTCAGTCTTTCAAATGCGCGAAAGTTAGCAATAACGCTTTCTTTATATTCTCACTTGCAGTAACATTTCAGGCGCTCATAGGGCGCTGCGGGAGTTTTCTCGCAGGCGCTTCACTCCAGAGTGACTGCGGGGCTCACCTGATCATGTCGGGAATGCCTCGCACTCTCTCTGGGTATTTTTTATCAAAGTTCTCATATGCCGAGACACCTTCACCTATTTTAGAAGGTATATGTACCGGGGTCAAAGACCTTGGGCATATGGCAAGAGCTGTCCGCTGATCCCATTGGATCAGTCGGCCTACTGCCTCCTGAAACTGGTGGAGACACGGAGAAGGGAATGCTGCGACCCCACAGCAGACTCGTCTCCCGTCATTCGGAAGGGCGTGAGAATAGTACCCAATGCCCGACCTACCTGATGCAGGTTTTCTAGGGTTTTCCCTGCATCTCTTTAGTTGAAACACCGGGTAGGATCCTTAAAACATAGCCCGGGGGCCCTAGTTAACCCTTGGCTACCTTGCTCTACCTTCCGCATCCCCCCTTTTCAATTCCCTTCCTATGCTATTAAAGGGGAGTTGCCTGTTTCAGGATCACCCTCATGTAGCCTGTTAACCAAAAAAAAAAAATTTCAGGCTCGACGGCCAACGGAAAAGCGCCAATGGATGTCGACGTCAAGCATCAATTGGTTCATCTCTCTCTTCTTCACGTGTCGCTTATATTCCTGTTGTCCGTCCTGCGACACCATCAGAGGTCTTCAGGGGATATATTAATGTGGCAAAGTACCGCTTGCCTAAGGGGCGGAAACCCGAGTTTGTCTTCAACACAGCCCCTATATTTATTATTAATACTATTCTCAATTACCTGAGGCAGACATGGTAACGGCGCACTTGTTCCATGACGTCATCACGTTACGTCATGTAAAAATTTTCTAAACGTCATAAAATATTAAGGTTTGCTTTTTTTAGTGTACATAAACCACGTGTTAATACCTTCAAATCCTAGCATTATTTTTCTATTTTTTCAAAACGTTTAGGTGGAAAATAATTTTAAAGAAATGAAAAGTGCCAATTTTTAAGTAACCCTAGTAGAAAAATTTCCTCCCCCCACCCACACACACAATTAAAATACTTTACAAAAAATATTACTGACAATTGATAAAAACGTGCCAGACTTACATATTAAGTTAAGAAAAGCTAAAATATATTCAAGTAGGTAACTGCACAAATTTATGAAATAATTTTCATAGTATCTCCAAAAAAAAGCAAGTTTACAGGAACAAAATTTTTGCAGATAGTCGCACATGCGGGGGTTGTTATCAGTTCAGCTCAGTAGCTATTCACTTACAGGAATTTCAAATTTCCCGCGTGTCCCTTAGCTAACACGTTAGTATTGCTTTCTGTGATTGGTTTAATATTAAGTGTGACAAAACACATTTCATGCAATTTCACACACACACACACACACACTTTAGAGTCTGTCACTGTAAAATACAATGACAGTAATGTAAACGAAAATTAGCTCTATTAGTTTCCTAGCTCTCCTAGTAAATGATAAAGTACCTCAGCTCAGCCACAGACGGTGCAAGCGTTATGTTTTCCTACAGTGGTTAAAACAGGTTTCTGAGATAAGCTTTTTATTTCCCGAGCAGCGAATATGTGAGGCCATCTCATGCATGTCTTTATTATTATCACATTTACCCTGTGACACTTTGCAGTCCAGCACAGTACGATCCCTCCCCAATTTCATTCGAAAATTCTGGCTTTTTAAAGGATAAAAAAATTCAGTAAGAACATTGTAGTCGGCGACAGCCAGGTAAGAAGTTATTTTTTTCTCGGCGCCAGGCTGGCGGTCGGTGGACATTCCTGTCTGCAGATCAATAATACTAAGCTTGTTTGCAGAAGGAACATTCACCCTTCATAATTTCCGAAGGACACTGTTCCCTGTGTCATGGAAAATTTCCCCGCGTTGGACGAATGACTCATTAGGATTGGCGTAACAAACATCACGTGGGATAGCGTTTTGCCTTTGGAGAAGGGGGATATATGTGTTGAGCTGGGAGCTGAGGAGCTGAAAAATATTCAGTTCGGTGAAAGACGTTGAGAAGGAGAGGAAGCCGAGAATATGAGAATGCTTCTAGAGGTTGAGAGGGCGCGGAGGTGGAGATGGAGAGTTTATCAAGATTTGGAAGGCAGGAGAAGCTACAGAGTCGATGGATTTTGAAAAGGAGGAGTAAGTTGGAGTGTGCAGCAAGAGTTGGAAGTGAGGTGTGAATTGGTGATCTGTAGGGAGAAGGTTTTGAGAACAAATAAGGCTAGAGGGAAGAAGCGGGAAAAACGGGGTTTTCCTCAATCTCCGGCAGTACGCGGTCCATCCCACTTTCCGCCGGTGGAGGGAAAATCTAAAATTCAACTCGAAGGAAAAAGGAAGTTCCGGTCGCCTACATCAAGACTGGAATGGAGATAAAAAGAGGTTAGTCAAGTGAACTATATCTCTGCTGCACGTGGTTCCCCCAATGAGTAATTAGCCGTGACATTTAAAAAGAGTCCCCGAAAATTTATTTATTTATTTGTAATAGCGCGCAGAGCCCCTTTTAAAGTAATTATTATATAATACCCTGAAAGTTATTTCATTAAATGATTTTAATGAAAACCCCACAAATCAATTACAATACAGAATATATTGATTTTTAATACAGGAATATGACGTTATTCTTGTTGTTGTTGACTGACTCCTTGACGCTACGGTCCTTGTAGAGCCTTGGTCTCCGCTTTTCTTGTTGTTACCTTATTTTATATGGCACCCGTTATTTTCATGTCATGGATAGGTTCTCCTTTGAGCCAATTAGAGCTTGGCAGTCAGATACGGGGAAGGAAAAATAAGAAACATGAAGCAACGACAGAGAGGAAGGTTATTGTCGAGCATCCTAAGGGCGGTTATCCCCCTATTTGTATAGGAGGAGCTGAAAACGGGGATTACGTTTCGTATTGCCACGACTTTTCACTTCCTTTCCAGCGTCATAATTCGCGTTTCGAATTCTTAAACATTAAAAAGCTTTCTCTTATTTGGTAATGAAGGAGGATCGTGCTGATGTCATTATTTGTCCAGCTCATCCGTCAGCCATGACTCTTGTCTCTTTTCATATTGTGGCACGCGATTGCCTGGTACCACACACATAATATTAATTTAATTGTATTTTTTTTATTACTTATTTGTAATGTTCATTAGTATTTAGATCTAAGAAGGACGAAGTCGGGAACATGAATGAAGCGATAGGTTAATTAAATGGCGAACTACAGTCATCTTCTCGGCCAGAAAACGGAAACATTAAGGTTCGGTACAATATTATTGGATAGATCACAGCGTGCAAGGCTGTTCTGCGCTCGGGAAGACTCTGGGCGAGCAGATGTTATTTACGAGAATCCTCCATCTGGTCAGCCGTGGAAGAAAGGGAAAAAATTGACTGAGCCTCGGACCTGCTATAAAGGTCAAGTATATATCCCGAGTCCGAAAGCCGGAAACAATAGAGACAAGTGACTTCATACAACAATTTGTTATGCAGTGCCAAGATCCATGAAGGAAACTTGCCCAAATAACAATCTCAGAATCCTACCCTCCATATGGACGGATAGTAGATAGTGCACCACGCACACCTGGTGAGATTTGGGCGGCGGGCGAGGAGAACAAAACTAGGGTTGCATAAGAGCAGTTTACTGAAAACATTTTTCGGAGCATTTTAGATAAAAAAACAATTGCAAAATTTAATATAGTTAGTCAGTTTGAATCGGTCGTAAATCCCGAAAACATCCGTCAATCTTAAGAAGCATGTAATATCGAGTCCAGGAGCAGCCCTGGAGTGAAGAAGGCGGACCCTAGCAGCATAGACGCGTGGTGATGGATCACCACCTATATTGTTTTTCGCCTCTGGTTAGTTTGTTCTATAAGTGTTCCCCCCCATATTTGATTTATATACCACTGAGTGTTTAGCTTCCCTCAGATAAGGATTCAACTCTGCTCCCGATGTAGTAAGCGAGGGATCCCCTTAAAATATATAATTTTAATAAATCTCGTATTTGTTAAAATTATGAACTATTATTTCTTTTATTCGTATTAATTAAGAACTTACAATTCATTCTCCCCATCCTAGCAATTTATAGAACGCCATTCACAATTTATTATTTATATATATAATATATAGTTTTCTCAATCCTAGAAACTCGGATATGGAGAGAATTTCTCTGTCCTCGCCCATTTTACTCCTCTCCTTCTGCTTTGAGTAGTATATTAGCGCCACACAACCTAGGATGGTCTATTTTCAATGTATTAATAAAATAACAACCATTTTTTGTTAGTCCATACAAATTTAATTGCAAAAAAGTTTTGCAATATGCCAATTATAATGTAAACACATATACTGATGATATATTCACCATGATGAAGGATGAACAGATTGGCCGTTTTAGTGATGGTTTAAGCAGCTTTCATTCACGGGTTGATTTTACCAATCAATTAGAAAATTTAGGCTGTATAAATTTTATTGATATGTGTGTCAGTAGAAAAAGTGGGATTATTACTACCCAGTGGGATAAAAAAGATCACGTGGCTAATACTATATAGAACTATCTGGAGCCACGGTGTTGGCCGGGTATTTATTTATATTACCCCGATACATTATTTAATTATTGTTCAACACGTGATTCAACTGGCATTGAAAACGTCACAATATGAACCTCAAATAAACTCCCAGTATACGGAGAGATTCAAAAATACTCCCGGTCCAATAACAGGGGTACTCAGCTCTCTAACAGAATATAAATGCTCCCTCATTTAAGGGATGAATTTTTTTACTTAAATCGCATATTTAAGGTTTTAATGTAACACAGCGATTCGCATTACACCGACTCGATAGTTTCCTTGTTATTTCCATATGAATAATTTTTCACACCCACATGCTGCAAAGGAGTTGAAATTATACACAAATACTGTCGGAGAATCACTATAAATGTTATTGACCTCAAGAATTTGTTTCGGCTCTCATATGAGCCTTCATTACATATAAAAGTTCCACCCCTTCCCACTAGGGTTGGCAGCCGTGTCTCATCTCCAAATTATTTGGTTTTGGGTCGCGAGGAATATGGAAACAAAATTTTGTCATAATTGTTGTACCCTTTAGATGTATTAAGCAGAAGCGTGTTTTACCCCGTCCAATCCCCCTGTTAGGGGATGAACTGCATTTTAATTCGCATTCAACATGTCAGAATGAAGACCTATTTCGATAGTTATCTTTACCTTATTATTTTCATTTTCGTATGACAAATTTAACTTCTAAATTCTGAATTTAATATAATTTAAATACCGACCTCCTGTGGCGTAGTGACTAGCCTCTAGTTGCTGCCTCACTCACAACCCAGAGGTTCCGGTTTTGAATCCTGGCATGGGCTTGGATGTTTATGTCGTCATGATGGTCGTGAAGACCGGGATTAAGGCTGTTGGAGGATCGATACGCTTACCACGTGTGTGTCACTCCAAACTCGGAATGTGTCATGCAAGATGACAGTCCACAGTTGACTCGGTAGGCCCAGGCCCTCAAGAGGGCTGTAGAGCCAAGGAGGAAGAGAGAAAAAAAATGTAAATGAAATATTTCTGCAAGAGCACATGATGACGGTTATTAAAGAAAGTATTACTAAAATAATAGATTTGCATTGAGACTTTAAAACCAAGGAACTCGGAGAAGGAATTTAGTTTCTAATGTCAATAGACCTGCCTCGCAAAGCTAACTCTTTCTAATACAATACAACGATACCCGCGAAGTTTCTGCCTCTGCATCCCGGTCTGCTCTGTGTCCATGATGATGATGATGATGATGGTGGTGGTGGCTGCATCGGCGGAGGTTCCCTTATCATCTGTCGGCAGCTAGCCTGTTCAGTTTCTCGGTCAGCACTTTCCGACCTCTCAACAATCTTCTGCTCTCTCCGACCTCTCTCATTATTCTGTTTTCATTTTCATTCTACTCTCTCCCGCTTCTCTACATCCACTGTTCATCTAGTCTGTCAACATATTCCCTCAGGCCTCTCTACATCCAGTGTTGAGCTACTCTCTCCAGCCTCTCAAATGTCCTCTCCGGCGTCTCTACATCCGCTGTTTCCTGCCACTCTGAGTCCACTGTTCATCTACTCTCTCCGGCCTCTAAAAATGTTCTCTCCTGTCTTTTTTCACTGTAATGATAAATTACTGGTGTGGTGCGGAATTTAATATCTTTACTTAATTTATTTACAATAAAATAGTGTATTAATGGGGGTCAATTAATTATAAGAAAAATAACTAATTTAACTTTTAAAGTTCTGAGTTTAATATAAACAAAATATTTCAGCAATTGTATTTAAATATAATCAAGGAAAACATTATTAATACAATTAATTTGCACGAAACTTTGAAAGTAGGGTACTCTGTGGGGTGAGTAGAGAAGCAATTTAGATTTATAATGAAAATAAGCCTGGCTAATGTGAACTCTCTGTAATTCAGTGCAATGATACCCGCGAAGTTTCTGCGGCTGCATCCCGATCTCCGTCGATGACGGAGATGCGGTTCATTTTGCGTATTTAACACAATGCAATTATAGATATCTTTCGTAAATCGTCTGAAGTTGACGGTGAGGACATGTAACTGTCCCGAGGAACATTATCCCCCCACTTCTGTGGGTAAATGGACCTTTCATCTGACCCGAAAGGGTTTACCTCGCGGGAGACTAAATGGCAAAGGGAGATTACGCCATTTATAATTCAGTTTGCTGGTCGCTCCATTAAAGGCAGACGGAGGACTGTTGTTTTATTTCAGTTGTAGCTGACTGTGAATGGAATATTCATACAGAGGGACGAGCATAGCTTCCATTACTTTGTCGCGTGCAAAGTGGCTGACGAACGACCAACCAGATTAGCATCAATCCGTCCCTGGTCGTGTTCAATGGCAAACCTCGGAGCCGACCAGACAATCGCATTCAGCTCAATTACTTGAGGGCAAGAGAAACGATTTAGCAACGGAATGGTTGCCATTTGAAATGAAAAAAAAAGGACAACGTTGTCCCACTCTTCTGCGATGCGCTGTCCAAGTAGAGGTCCACTAATTAATTTATTTTAAAAAACAAACATAACACACACAGATGATTAAAACTTTGCGTATAGATTTGAAAGGGTTTGTACTGTCTTATGCTAAATTTTCAGAGCATTTCAAGGAAGAGTTTGAAATATATGAGTTGTCAAAGTCGAGCTGTATGAAAGAAATGCAATAGCTGATTTTTTTCAGTTCTTTAGCCAAAACGCAAGTATGAAAAAGTGACAGCCAGTCGAGGTACATTGTGGTCAATGGGGGGGGGGGGAGGACACATCACATGGTGCCCTGTCACTAGCGCGGTTTTATGAGCCTTATGCTAGGTTTACACTCAGGCGGGGGCAGTGATGACTGCCAGAAAACGAGGGGCAGTGGTGTCTGTGGCGTGTCAACATACGTCAGTGCTGCACTGACAACTGCTGACACGAGAGCACTGCCTCACTTTTCTTGGAGCGTGTCAACAGTGTGTCAGTCATGACTGACCTAGACTCTGCTGCCCTCATGGGAGGCCAGTTAGTGGCAGTTACGGTTGTCAATTATCGATTGTGCACATCAGTGTGTCAGGGGCTGACTATCGATTGCGCGATGGTAAACAGTTTGTATTTTGCATTTTCAATACACGTGCAGATTGGTTTAGTGTGCGATTGGAGTAAGTGAATCTTTGTTATGAACAGCGGCCAGAATTTTGGTTCAGAAAGCATTTAGGATAGAGTTGGTTTGTTGCACCTATGAGACTATAAAATTTTAGGTTAACTTTCCAAAAATAATTATTGTCCACCTTCCAACAACACGAACTTTAACTAGAAAAAAAATTACGCAAAAGAATTATGTATAGCTATAAACATACTACTATCACACGTAATGAAAAATAATTTATTTCGTTTTGTTGAGTAATTGACACCTTTAAGGGGAATAAAACAAGTAATAGAACCCGAGCCAATTAAAAACTGAAAACCAGCTTCAAAGAACAGGCGCTGTTTTTATTATTGCTTAATGTCTGTAGTAATAATATAAAGCAATATTACTAAACAACTGTTTTCAATTTTATGTATCTATAGTACAGTAGCGTAATACTGAGTTTGACTTTTTCGTGAGAATTTCCCGAACCCTTCCCTCGTTATGTCTATTCTATCACAAATACAAAGTGATTAGTTCCTGTTTATGGACATTATGCGTGCGCAAAAACACAAAGGGGAAAAATATTCAACTTGATATAAACAATATATCGACTCTATGCAACATCAACATTCCAACCGGTCATAGATGCCAAAAAGTGGCAGAGAAGTATAAACATGCACCAGAGTTCTCTGCCCGTTCTGTAGTGAGGAAAGCAGCAACAGAGTTGTCAGTGAAGAAGTGGGCAGTTATCTGCCCAATATGTAAACGGTAGGCAGTGCACAGCCAACCCAACTTCGACGAACATCACTGTCCGTGTAAACCTAGCTTTAGGCGCGTGTTGCCGCGCTACAGACTCGAGATTTCAAGTCTGTCAGTAGCGGGGATGCCTCTCTCCCTGCTGTCACTAGCGCCACACACTCCAGGTATGGAGCTGCACACACACACACATGTGTCGCGCGGTTTACCTCTCGGTTTCTTTAACGACGAAATACGAAACAACCCAGCTCTATCATGTGGGCTTTTAATTTATAATATCTATATTACTATGACTTAATTTATAAAATAACATTTTAAAATTAATAGCAAAATGATTCTAAAAAGTTATTAAATGAATAAGTATATTACATAAAGTATAATTAAATATACGATGTCTCTATCACAATTTTGATGATGATATTATAGTGACAATGATGTTGCTGACAAAATTGAATATATACAAATCAATTTTTCTGATTAATAAATGTCGTCGTAACGTGTGAATTCCACTAGGAAAATATAAGGAATCCTGACAGCGCTGTCTATGTTTGTTGCCGCTTGTATTTATCGGGGACAGAGAATATTATGGAAAACAAAAAATAAGTTAACATTTGTAGAATCCCAACTTTGAACAGGGCGGAGATTTCGATCTCTACTCAGACGATATTAATCGATTCTCTGGATTAAATTCTATTAATCCTCATGCTGAGTTCCGTCATGCACCAGTTATACATTAGAAATCCATCTTTATAAAGCGAGACAGAATAACGGACGTAACTCAGAATTTATTCCACAGAATCTATTAGTATCTTCTGCCTAGAGATTGGAAGCTCCTGTATGTTCTAATTTTATAAATAATTTTGACCGTACAGGGTTGAAATTGTTTTTTTTGTACAAATTGTATGACATTCAACAAGACATTCATATCGATTTGTTAGTCGATAAAATACAAAAACGGCCAGCTATATATTAAACAGGCAAATTTTGGACTACAGGAACAGAGATTTATTCCTGGGAATAAATGATGGAATTTTTATAAAAATTTCTACACAAACGAAAAGAAGTCTACGTAAGTTATTTATTTTTAGTTTTAAAGTGTAATTTTTTTATTGGAAAGAATAATATTGATAAATGAACACACTAATAGTAGAATTTATACAATTTTATTTTGTCACTGTACTTTATCCTCCAGCACGAAACAATAGTAAATTCCACTAGGAAAATGAGATGAAGTAAAGTGGATGGACAGAAACTTCTGACTCGCACTCGACTCTAAGTAAATCTCATGGGTTTTGTGAGGAAGTAAACCCAGACCCCACCTGCAAGTGTGGAAAAATATTAAATCTCATTGTACACTGGTTCAGAAGTTAGTAGATCATCTCAGGCTGTCTGTCTGTCACCTCGATGACTCGTACCTGCCACTGCAAAGGTCAACCAACTTTTATCCTTTGTGAAATCAGTTTTAGCGGCGTTAATTTGGCTTATCGATACAACTTCTAACCCAGCATGTAGTGGTATGATCTATATATAGTATTGCAGACAGTAGTTCTGATATCTGTTCAAGCTAAATTCACCACAAATAATTTGCTGCGGCAAATTTTGACTTCATTTTGAGGCCAAATACTCAGCAGCAAAAGATCTATACGCAACATCATTTGTAAATGTTTAGTTTAAAAATTCGTGCCTCAATACCACAATTTTGAGTAGAGTGTTGCTAAAATAAGAGATTACCTGAATAAACAATTCTTGGATTTCCACCCCGGGGAGTTTAAGCCACGACGTTTCGATGGCGTACTCTGCCATCGTTCTCAAGTGAAAGTTCCGTCCTGATTGGTTCTTGGTCTCAGTAGGTAACGTCCCTCCGCCTTCTCTTCTGGCTCAGGGACTCTGGTCGATTTCAAGCAATCAATTGTGTTGATGGCGTAATTATGGTACTTGGACCATTCATTTGGATAAAACTTTTTCGACAATTTTAGAAGCTTATAATGTTTCAAAGCCTCGTCTTCATCAGTTTATTTCCTGGACTGAGCCGCGAAACGTATACCGATGAGCCGTGGTGAGGACAAAACCACAGCAGGCAATATGCAAGGCAACAAAAAGTTACAAATGCTCAAGAGTTCGCTAATTTTCATATGTTTCGCTGCTCGGTGCAAGAAATAAATGGATGAGGACAAGGCTACCACTGAAATAAACCTTTCCTTTCTTACTTCATTTTTTTTAAAAAAAACATACCAAAGTTTGTACAGTTGCTTCATCAATGAAGCTTATATTTTACATTTACAATTTCAACCGCTACCAGAAAAACTTTGTCTCACTCTTCTGCGATGCGCTGTCCAAGAGTTAGCAGAGGTCCACTAATTAATTAATTTAAAGTAAAGGAAGAAATGAAGATGATTCAAATTTTGCCGATAGGTTTGGAAAGGTTTGTGCTGTCATTTCTTTAATTTTGAGACCATTTAAAGCAACGGTTTGAAATCTATAAGTTGTCAAAGTCGAGCTATAGAAAGAAATACAAAAAAACTGCCCGTTTTTTCAGGTTTTGCGCAAAACGCAAGTAAAGAATGCTTTAAAACATTTTTGCCTACATACCATAAACTGGGAAATGGTAAATCCTGCGTAAAATGAAACCTTTCACAATGACGTAGGTCAATCGCAAAGGGGAAGATTGAAGCTTCAGACTCAGGGCTCCACTATTTTGACAGTGACGACAGTAGCGTATTCGTGGGGGTGTCAGCCAGTCAGCTGAGCCGCGACAGCGACGGATAAACTTAACAGGCGGTCAGGTGCTTCTTCTCGCTTATACTAGCAAAGTTTTGAAGTAGAGCGGAGCTTAGAAGTTATTCCCGCCTCGTCACCTCTTAAGGTTCATTTAACTGAGACCGTTCGTCCGTCGCCTTTGTAGGACAGTAGAACCCGCGTCCAATTTTTCATTATTATATTCGGAAACTTAAATAAGAAATATTTGGTCATGAGCAAGTCGCTGGCCAGGAAGGAAGAAGGGGTTTTTTCCGCGCGCCGTCTTGGCGGCTCGGAATAATAACAAAGGGACTGCGGCTGACACTTGGACCATAAAGTTTGGACACCTCGTCGCCGGTTTCGGAATGTCTTAATCTGCCTGGGAATTTGGTGACCGGGTGGCACGTATGTGTTCCCCAAATGAAACAAGGGATATGATTGGAGAATATCCATCCCTGCCACCTTGGTGATAGGTGTGGGATAAGTTGGGACAAGGCTTTAAAGAGGCTGGCGGGAGACAATTTTGGAGAGATTTTTGCAGGGGATGGCGAGAGGATATTGAAGGAGAGTGGTGGACAGAATTTTATGGTGATACAAGGTGGCGGCGAAAGGAGATTGGCAGCAGAGTGGTGGAGAGAGGAGATTGGTGAGGTGGCAGCGGAGAGGTGGACCATGCTTTGATCAGTCCAGGAAGCAGGGAAGAAAGATCTTAACAATAACGGAAGAAAGAGGAAAAAGCGGAGTTTCCTCAATTTGGCAGCACGACTCCGTACTATTGTCGACCGGCCGCTTCAAGTTCCACAACACGGAAATTACAGCGAGTCGCACATGAAAACAACTCAGGTTGGTCAACGAACAGATCTGCTACACGTGGTCAACACCCAAACCATTAATACCCTGAGATCTTTAATGCAATCCCATTTTAATTAATTATTTTTGTACCAGTTTATTTTTTACACGAACTATCCATATTAAAATTATTGTGTTCACAATTAATAAATATATATATTTAAACCCAATTATTAAATTCATTAATTAATATCCCCTTTCTATTTACGGGAAAACTACCCGAATCAGCACCAGATCATCAGTGCAGACAAACCCGAAATCTGCCGCCCCCAAGTTGTAAACTTTTTAAACAGAAGAATCAACCTAATCTGAACATAATACGTAATCGAATTGAAAAAATAATACCAACACAAAGAAATAAAATTTGTTTTATTGAAAACAATAATCTGACGACAGAGTACTTGAAAACTAAACCTAGGACCCATTATTTTCACAGTTAATACGAAAATATTATCGTTACTCGATAGAAAAAACTAGTTAAATAATATGAAAAGTCTAAATTATTTCTCCCGTAGATACAATTCATGTTCATTGGCCAACGTGTCTTAAAGAAGTTAGGAAGGAAGGCAGAGGTATTGAACGTAGGCGGAACCAACACAAGACTACGACAAACAACGTCCAAAAAATTGAAAAAGTCTAGAAAAGTAAATGTTTACACACAATCCTGATGGATTAAAACGGGAAAAATATCGATGGCAAGTAAAAGATGTAAAATAATATCTTCTGTGTAAAGTGTGAGCGGCATTGCAGTTGAGAGCGCGCCCCCTTGCTCCAGCAAACCAACATCAGTTACAAATGTTAGAAAGAAGAATATTCAGAAGGATTCGTGAAGTGCGGATATGGATATTAAGATATAACCACGAATCATGAAAACTATAAGCAGTAGTAAAATTAAAGGTAGAAGACTGACAGCTCTAACAAGTCATAACAAGAACAAGAATAAAAGGATTGTCAAGTGACAAGACTGCAGAATAACAAGTGAGGGGAGAGAGAAAGAGACAGAAAGGGTGATAGGATAAGTGAAAGCGAAAGAAGAGAGAGAGAGAGAGATATTGACAGAATGGAAGAGAGATTGATTGATTGATCTTTATTAGCCTAATTGACAAATTTTGTTACTAATGTTAATACATACATTTGAAAGAGAAATAAAGAGAGAGAGAGCTCTTTTCGACTTAGACGTCGTCAGCGTAGATTTTAAAGAGGCTCCGTCGAATCCCATGAATTCTTAATTCGACTTGAAGTGATGGAGGGCGCGTATTCTGGATTAATCATTCGACCCCTACGAGAGAGAATGGGTAAGTGCCCTTTTAAAGATGAAACACCCAACGCCGAATAAAACAATCGATATACATATCGATCCCGTCGATGTTAATTTCAACGGCTCTAAAGTTATCATTTTGTTATTCGTAGTGTTCCGTTGTTATTGATTGATGGGGGACTCGAGGAAGGGACGGGATGATCTGTCGTCGCCCACAACTGCCTCCTCACCATCAGTATTTCACCGTTAATCGACAAAGGTCAAGTCATTTGTTCAGAAGCTGTTATTCTTAAAATGAAATGAAATTTGTTTACGCCAGGTTATCCCTGAATTATAATTCTTGCCAGATTTTTCAGAATTACTTCTGTTTGCCCTAATTGCACTACATTCTAATCATGAGCCATTACTTCATTGTTACGTGACTAAGAATAGAAACACATCAAAGAGACATTTTACTTGAATATTGATCTTTTACAGGTTGTTTACCGTCAGAGGAAAAGTCTGCAAAAGTGACTTCACTTGTACAAGTTTGCACGATTATCTTTCAAAATATCATACATTATACTACTCACATTTATAAAGAAACCACTTAATTATATCTGTCATGTTACGCCGATCTACAATTTAAAAAGAAATAAATTAATGGAGACGCTATACGGCGCATACTGTAAATGATGTAGAGGGTATTATTATTTTAATGACTTATTTAATGAAATTACTTGCTTTAGAATATAATGATAATTATATTTGTGAAACAAACAAACACTCTAAGGGGTCCTGCGCGCAATTAAAAATAAATTAATTAATTCAAGGGGACGATTATTAAATAACTGGGTTAATTACTGATTGGGGTAACCAACCGCAGCAGAGATTTCGTTCACTTGACGAACCTGTCTTATCTTTATTCGTGTTTTGATGCAGGTTACTTGGCTACCGGAACTTCCTCCTCCCTTTGGGTTGAATTGTAGTTTTATCCCTCTGCCGGCGGAAAGTGGGATAAACCTCGTACTGCCGGTGATTGAGAAAAACTCAGTATTTTCTCCTTCTTGCCTTTGGCCTTTCTTGTTCTAAATACCATCTCACTAAAGACCAACAATTCACACCTCACTTGCAACTCTTGTTGCACTCTCCAGCTTCCTCTTCCTTTCACGTCTTGATCTACCTCCTCGCCCTCTCAACGTCTCGAACCATTCTGTTACTCTGCCTCCTCGTCTTTTCAACGTCTTGCACCACACTGAATATTTTTTCGGCTTCTCACCTCCCAGCTCAACTCCTATATCCCCTTCTCCAAGGTAAAACGCTATCCCACGGGATGTTTGTTCCTCCCATCATCACGAGTCCTCCGTCCAGCGTGGGAAATCTTAATGTCACAGGGAAACAGTGTCCCTCGAAATTTTGAAGGGTGAACGCTCCTTCAGCAAAACAAGCCTCCTCCAGCGTGGCGCCAGTTAGCATGTTCTTGCTGAATTTTTATATCTTTTAAAAATACAAAATTTCGAATAAAATACAGCTTTATTCAAACATTCACTCAAGTGAGCGACATATAGTTTTTGTCAATCCCTTCCTATGCAAGGAGGAGCAGCCACGTGGCCCGTCCGTAACTGCGCTGATGACATCATCTACTTTCTGTCGCCATCTTAGGAATGGTGATTATTTGATTCCTCTTCCGATGATTCGCTCGATAATTTTGTTGGACTTATTTATGGGAGAACGCCTTAATTGTAATTATCCATTCGTATTATCCATTCGCATGGAATATGGCCACAGTCGTCCAGCTAAACGGGTGTATTATTAACAATTCTAAAACCAGACACAGCGCTGGGGAGAGACGAAATTAAATTCCCCACGACTCTAAATCAATGTGCGGTCAGCCATTTTGCAGAAATCAGCAGTTCAAGTGCTAAAAGTGGCCAACAGTTGACCGACTACTGATATACTCAGCAGAATTTAATACTGGGGAACTGTTTTCAAATGTGGACACACAAAATTTTTAACTTTTCACCCCTCGGAGACGCCTTCTCTTGGGCCGGAAGTCGTAAGTTGTTAATTAATTAGTGGACCTCTACTAAGTCTTGGGCAGCGCATCGCAGAACAGCGGGACAAAGGTTTTATTACAGTGGATGAAAGTAGTAAATATAAAATATAAGCTTCATTGATGTAGCAACGCTCCAAAATGTTGTACAATTTTTTTTAGAAATAAAAGGTTCATTAGACCGGGAGGTTAAAGTAGGGTGGCACCCCTGCCTGGCCCCGACCATTCTCCTCCCCTCTTCGTGGTGTTTCACGTATTTATTTGGATAAAACTTTTCCGACAATTTTAGAAGCTTATAGTGTTTCAAAGCCTCGTCTTCATCAGTTTATTTCCTGGACTGAGCCGCGAAACATACTGATGAGCCGTGGTGAGGACAGAACCACAGTAGGCAATACGGAAGGCAACAAAAAGTTACAAATGCTCAAGAGTTCGCTAATTTTCATATTTTTCGCTGCTCGGTGCAAGAAATAAACGGATGAGGACGAGGCTACTGCTGAAATAAACCTTTCCTTTTAACTTCATTTTTTTTAAAAAAACATACCAAAGTTTGTACAGTTGCTTCATCAATGAAGATTATATTTTGCATTTACAATTTCAATCACTACCAGAAAAACTTTGTCTCACTCTTCTGCGATGCGCTGTCCAAGAGTTAGCAGAGGTCCACTAATTAATTAATTTAAAGTAAAGGAAGAAATGAAGATGATTCAAATTTTGCCGATAGGTTTGGAAAGGTTTGCGCGTTCATTTCTTTAATTTTGAGACCATTTAAAGTTTGAAATCTATAAGTTGTCAAGAAGTTGGGAAGAGAAGTGATGAAACAATTGAAAAGGAACGGATGTAAGGGAACGATTAATAAAAGAAGGCCAGAATGAAAATAAGAAAGAAGAAAAGGGCTCGAATAATTGAACGTAAAAGTGTAAGGTAGAAGATTACTTAAAAAAATAATTAAATTAGCATTTTTATTCGCGTAGTCGCCTTCAGTTGCTTAGATTTAGATTTATTGTTGTTTCCATTAGTCTTCGATTGAGGAAATAGGATACGTGAGACATTAAAAATTAAAAATGAACAAAATAAAGTACATAATTAAAGACAAATAACCTTAAAATAAATTAGTAAAAGAAAGTGTATATAGACAAAAGTCAATATAAACACAACACGGACACACACGATGTCACACACACACACTGAGAAACACAAAAAAGCACACACTGAGGAACACGCAATGGAGGAGTTTTGAATTACTTGGACCAGGAAGGAAACTGTCCTTGCTCCAGCAGCAGCAGCGCCATACATGAAACAAACAAACAAACAAAAGAGCCGAAGAAACTGAATAGAAATTTTAAAGATATGTGATGTGCTATTTTACAAGGCAGCTCATTCAACACTTATATTGTTCTCGTTAATTGGTATTGCGTCTGCCTTTCGTAATCCGTGGTTCTCATTCAATAACAACTTTGGTGTTTCTACTCTAGCTGGTGCACCTTTTCTCTTCCATCTTACCTAGATATTTGACTTATTCCGGCTTGATTGGTGCAGGTGCGACACGTTTCCGTCGTACATTCCCTCCCTTCACCCCCGCTGCACTTGTGTGCCTCAGTCGAACGGAAATTGGCTTACGCCGCCATTGTGCAGGATTAATTCACAGCCAACAATGGCGCGCATTGTCCTTGTCGCCCTCGTGGATCAAACGTAATCCCTATTCACATGCGCTCCAGGGCCTTTTTTATACATATTGTCATTTGCGAGGAACATCGTGCGGAGGGAAAGGGGAGCGAAGACGGTTGCGACTACAGAGTGGCTTGGCTTAAGACTTTTATAGTAACGCAGCCAACTGATTAGTTCGGAACGTTTCCATTTATTTCTCCCAAACACATGCCATTTATTGTGGTTTCCAAGTGTTCTTCTGATTACCCTAATACTACAATATCATCGGCAAAGCGTAAGGTTTTTATTTCTTCTCCTTGCAGTATGATTCCTTTTCCATATTCCCTTTAACTTTCTTCATCGCATTTTCTATATATATATGTTACACAGCATGGGCGACTGACTGCATCCTTGTCTTACTCCTTTCTGAATTTCCGCTTTCTTTTCTTCATCTTCTATTGTAATTATTTCTGCCTGCCTTTTGTAGAACATATGTATAAGCCTCCTTGTCTTACTCCTTTCTTGATTTCCGCTTTCTGTGCTATCCTACCATTTATGTCTACTATGCTTCTACCATCCCTAGTTATTACCGCTTTCCAAGTAGCAGAATTCCTTAACTTCCGCCATAATATCCCTTAGTTATTCCACTGTTTCCCTTGCAATACTCCATTACCTTGGTTTTCCCTCTCTATTAATCCTCGAGTGACATTAAAACTTGTATTCATTTACCGACATATGCACCGAGAAACGATCATTCATTTAAAATTAATCAGAGAAGACAACTTGGGACGTGAGTAAATACTCCTTAGTAAATAGGACCGTAAACTACTGTAATGATTTGCCTAATCCTAGTCTACTAGCGACTTTTCTGAAGAGTGTAAAATTATTTTAGGGACACAATTAGGGAAATGGTTTAACTTTATTAATTCAGGCTTATAATTAGTGTTAAAGTATTTGTACGTTGAATGTTTATATTAGTATAAATTTTTTAACTTATATTCCTTTATTGGAATGTAAATGGGTGTTGCCTCCACCAGGGTTCAGACCAGTGTAACGTAATAAATCTAATCTATCTATATTGAGCTGTTTCTCCATGACCACATTCATGCCATTTATTTTGGTTTCCAAGTCTTCTTCTGACTCCCCTAATACTGCAATATTATTGGCAAAGCGTCGTACGGCTTTCATTTCTTTCCCTTTCAGTATGATTGCTTTTCAATATTCCGTGTTAACTTGCTTCATGGCCTATTCTATATATAAGTTAAAATAGCTTTACTCCTTTCTTGATTTCTGATTCTTTTTTTACTTTTGTGGTGTTACTGTTCTTTACACCGACAATATATTTACAATAATAATAAAATTGTAAAAGAAAGAATAGTTAACTTTGATTAAATCAATTCAATCATGATGATAAGATCGCAACTGTGGCAATACAATATAAAATTATGCATAAAAGAATAATATAACTCAATAAATATAAATTTACTAATAAAATGTATTACCAATTTGGCTATGTCGGTAAAGCGAAAAGAATCTATGCACCTCCTAAACGGCTGCTCTATTAATCCCCATATTGAACTCATTCTCCAAGACTACGTTCATGCCATTTATTATGGTTTCCAAGTCTTCTTCTGATTCTCCTAATACTACAATATCGTCGGAAAAGCGTAACGGTTTTATTTCGTCTCCTTGCAGTATGATTCCTTTTTCATATTCCGTTAAAACTTTCTTCATCGCCTGTTCTATATATAAGTCAAACAGTATGGGTGACAGACTGCATACTTGACTCAGTCCTTTCTTGATTTCTGCTTTCTTTTCTTGGTCTTATATTTTAACTATAGCTGCCTGCCTTCTGTAGAGGTTACGTGACAGTCTCCTTTCTCGATATTTTAACCCGTGTTCTTCAAAGTCCTTAATAGTATGTTCCAGTTATCATTATGAAACGCTTATTACAAATCTCCAAATGCCATTAACGTAGGCCCGTTTTTTTTATTATCCTGTCTTCTAAAATTAGCCGCAGAGTCAATATTGCTTTTCTTGTCCCTACATTTTTCCTAAAACCAAACTGATCTTCTCCTAACTCGCATTCTATTTGACGTTCCATTCTCCTATATATTATTTTCGTTAAGATTTGTCCTGCATCAAGGGCGCTGCGGGAGTTTTCTCGCAGGCGCTTCAGCCCAGAGTGACTGCGGGGCTCACCTGATCATGTCGGGGATGCCTCGCACTCTCCCTGGGTACTTTTTATCAAAGTTCTCATATGCCGAGACACCTTCACCTATTTTAGGAGGTATATGTACCGGGGTCAAAGGCCTTGGGCATATGGTAAGAGCTGTCCGCTGATCCCATTGGATCAGTCGGCCAAAAGTCTCCTAAAACTGGTGGAGACTTGGAGAAGGGAATGCTGCGACCCCACAGCAAACTCGTCTCCCGTCATTCGGAAGGGCGTGAGAATAGTACCCAATGCCCGACCTACCTGATGCAGGTTTTCTAGGGTTTTCCCTGCATCTCTTTAGATGAAACACCGGGTAGGATCCTTAAACCATAGCCCGGGGGCACTAGTTAACCCTTGGCTACTCTACCCTCCGCATCCCCCCTTTTCAATTCCCTTCCTATGCTATTAAAGGGGAGTTGCCTGTTTCAGGATCACCCTCATGTAGCCTGTTACCCCCCCCCCCCCCAAAAAAAAAACAATTGTCCTGCATCTATCAGCCCCAGTCTTCTTCGGTATATTTTTCTAATGTTTACACTGATTCCCTTAATATTACAATATCGTCGGCAAAGCGTAGAGTTTTTATTTATTCTCCTTGCAGTATGATTCCTTTTCCATATTCCGTTTCAACATTCTTCATCGCCTGTTCCTGTGTGTAAGTTAAACTGTGTGGGCGACAGACTGCACATCCTGGTCTTACTCCTTTCTTGATTTATGCTTTCTTTTCCTGCTCTTCAATTCTAATAATTGCTGTCTGTCATCTGTGGAGGTTATGTATAAGCCATCCTTCTCGATATTTTATTCTTGTTTTCTTCAAAATCCTTAATAGTGTGTTGCAGTTCTAGTTATCAAAGGCCTTTTTCTAAATTTACAAAAGCCATGAACGTGGGCCGCTTTTTCCTTATCCTGTCTTCTAAAATTAAACGCAAAGTAACTCTTCGTAAAACCAAACAGATCTTCCCGTAACTCGCATTCTATTTGTCGTTCCATCCTCCTACATACAATTTTTGGTAATATTTTGCGTGCATGAGATACTAAACTAATTGTCCTGCATGTATCAGTCCTAGTTGTCTTCGGTACGGGTCTAATTAAGTTTTTACTAAAATCTTGAGGTATTCTTCCTGTTTGGTAGATTTCGCAAACTATCCTGAACAGCCATGATATTGCTTCTTATCAACTCCGCCGGAATGTTATCAATTCCTGGCGCTTCACAATTGCTGAGGTCTGAGTGTCAGCTCCTCCAACCTTTAAATCTCTTCATCATCCACTTCCTCTTCTTCTTCTATTACTGACTGATCTTAATTTCTACCCTGATACAGCTCTTCTAGAAATGCCTTCCATCTCCCCATCTGCTCTCCTCATGTTCGTGTTAATATTTTTTTTACCGATAATCATAAAAACTTTATTTTTTTTATTAAAAGTTGTGTGAATTGCGAAAGTGTAATAAATATTTATGGTGAATTGAGGATCTCCTGTGTGGTGCCTCATGGCTTCTACATTGAAGCGGTAAAGCAAAAATAATTTAGTTTTTGTTATTAGCGTACAGCAGGACGAAAAGAGAGGTTGGTTTTTGTCAAGGCCGAGTAGGCAGGAAAACGTCGCCGTTTACAACATTATTTATTGCCTGGAGTGCATTGCATTTGGATATTTTTTTATTGATAATAATTTACTTGACCTGTTTTCTAGATTCAATAACAGGTCTGTTTAACAATATTTTTCTTTTGTTGGTACATTTTTTACATAGATATAAATATGTATGAATACAATATTAAAGTATATGTCTACATTTGAATTTGTTTTAGAATGTAAGATGATGATCATCTGTTACACTAATTTTATTTTTATATTATTTTCTTGGAGAGACTGAAGGAGAGAATTCTTAATTTCTTTGTCTCCTCATCCTTTCCACCTTTATGCATTTTGTTTGTGGAACAACTCCGGGGGTTTTCCCCGGGTTACGACCCACACCACGTGTTTCCGGATCTCCTCCATGACGCGTTGGTCGAGTAGTAGTTGTAGGTTCAAACTTTTTTACTAATTTTGTACTCTAATTATTTATGACTGTATTTGTATTAGCAGAGTTATGTAATTTGGTTTAAGATAATTACTTGATTAATCTTACTATTACTATAATTTATATTCTATTTTATGTTATGATGTCCATATTTTGGTCTTTATACTCATCCGGTTCCTGGATTTGAAAGTCCGGTCTGATGAATTGTATTTGGACAGTTGGTCCCGGGAGCTCTCCTGAGAGTGACGGGATGATAGAGAGAGAGAGAGAGCAGTGGCTGAGGAAACAACATGCGTAAAAGTTAATTTCGGCATGTTCGAGAAAAAAGATTCATTTGAGTACAGAATATAGAATAGACGAGTGGGAAACTAATTCCAAGGGTAACGAGCTGCAAATATCTGGGGATATATTTCAACAACAGACTTGGGTGGGAGGAACAAGTGAATTTCACGGCCCGAAAAGCGTGGAATTCCTTACATTTCATTATGAGGAACTTAAAAAAGGGAAGTTCAAAAACAAAGGAGGTGGTGGCATACTTATCTCTAGTTAGACCAATTTTGGAATATGTTGGGATCCTTATAGAATTAATCAAATAGAGTCATTAGAGAAAGTTCAGAAAAGGAGGGCTGCTAATTTAGTGCAAGTAGGGCCACAGGGTCATAGGAAGGAAAAAGTAAAACAGCTAGGTTGGGAAGGAGGTCTTGTCAGAAAGGAGGGAGAAAGCAAGACTGCATTTGCTATTCAAAGCTTATACGGGGCAAAAACCATCGATTGGAATTAGCTATGTAGGTAGATGGGAGGATCACCAATTCAAAGTGAAATATAGAAAACAAAAAACAGATGTTGGCAAATTCTCATTCCTAAATAGGACTATCAACGACTGGAATAATTTACCTGTGGCAGGGGTGTTTGGAGGAAATCCTCTTCAAGAAAATAAATTTAGGTCAAATCTGAAAAAACGTGTGAAGTGAAGTGGATATTTTTTAATATAAATGTGTTTCAGAATATAAAAAACTAAAGTAAAGTGAAGTGAAGTGTTTCTCTTTTCTCTTTCAGGGCATCCACAGAACATGTTTATCTTTCTTTAGTTTATAATTATGTATATTTAATTATGTATCTGCCACCAGGGCTTGCGCCCAATTGTAGATTATTAGCAAATACAATACAAAAAGATAACGTTTGATGGGGATTTAATCTGAAGAAGAGGCGCTAGAGGATCTAGAAGACGTGATCCAGCAAAGGAACCTCCAGCAACGGCAAACCAAGGACGACGTCACCAGGCTCCTGATAACATCTGGTAACGGCCATTTTACTCGTTTTTTCCAATTAAACCATTCTCGTTGATTCGCGATTGTTTTCATTTCACTTATATCGTCCGTCACCCGCGTTCCCGGGAGCAGCCGTTTAGGAGCTGCATAGATTCTTTTTTGCTGAGCCAATCTGATAATACATTTTACTCGTAAATTAATAGTTTTACTAAAACCTAATTTGAGTTATATTTGTTTTGTAAAATTTATTTTGTAATACCACGATTTCGATTTTTATCATCATCATAATTAAATGCAATATATTCAAATTAAATATACTCTTTTTATTATTTAACAATTCCTTGTTATAATAATATTTTTTTTGCGGTGTAAACAAAGACCAAACACCACACCTGTAAGTATGAAAACTGTCGATCGCCGCCTCGCGGAAGCGAAACAGCCGACACCATTTTGCAGGTTAATGTTAGAGCCGTTCAAATAAAACAACGTTTCTTTTCAATAGTTATTTTTCTAGAAGCTGTCACGTGTGCCCTACGTGCGTGCTTGAGTGCGTTTAATGTCTTTGTCCGCTGTCAGATGAAAAAGAGGGTTAAAGAGGCGTGAAATGAATGCGTAAAGTAAATGTTATCGTTAAGTGTTAGCATCGCCATTCTCCTCAGATCAATCACGCTCCATGAAACGCATTTAGCGAGCGGGGGTGGGGTGAGGTGAGGTGAAGTGGGGCGGAACTAGGCTCGGGAGCGATTCAATTAAATTTAGATTGGGAGGAGGAAAGTAGCTTCATGCTCCCCCTGAGGTCGGTTTCGAGAAAGCGGACGGAGAAGAAAAGAAACGAAATATAAGATAAGACTGAAAGAAACATCCAGGCTGCAATTCACAAATGAAGGAACAAAATCCTGCAAAGCAGAGTGAAACGTTATTAAGCGGAATAACAGAAACTTCATTTTCTTGGTATAATTCATACTTACAACAAAAAAAAGAATGCAAAGAGTAGTATTAAAAAACTCGTGCACAGGTGAAATACATAAATCATATTGGGGGAATTATTAAAACTGGGGTCCCACAGGGATCAGTATTAGGGCCATTATTATTCCTTATATATATACAAATGATCTTCCTAATACCATAGATTCAACTAGTAAAGCAGATGATACTAGTTGTAATAGTAAAAAGTAACAAAGACACACTAGAAGAGGCAAGTAACATGGTTTAATTGAACGGACTAACAAATAACTGTGACAAAAACCACAGATTTCATGCAATTTCACACACACACACAACACAACACTTAAATACGACAACAACAAAAATGTATGAATGAAACTTCCTCTGTTAAATTCTTAGGTCTGTTAGTAAATAATAAATTAAATTGGACTGATGAGATTAATCAATTTATTAAGAAACTCAGCTACAGCTACATGTGATGCTGTAAGAGCAATGTCCTTCACACCTTCAGTCATCTAAAAACAAGAAAATCAGTATACTTTGCATATTTCCATCATATGCTATTATATTTTGGGGCATAGATAAGATTTGTTATTAGAGCAATATCTGAGGCAGGTTACATCAACAATTTCTTGCAGGTATTTTTTAACTTTGACTTACCAATACATCTATCTATTCATAATCACAAATAGGAGGCACTTATTTTTGAATAATTCTGATATTCATCCTTTCAATACAACGAACAAAATTAATCTGTACAAAAAAATGTAAAACACTGTCAATTGCAGAGAAAGAGAGAGAAAGGTGTGCATTGTCCATCTTCAACAGACTGCCGCAGTTGTCCTCCGATAACCGAGGTAAATTTACGTCTGAATTATCCTCATTCTTCCTTAGCCAACTCCTTCTATTCAGTAAAGGAAATTTATAGAAGAATCGGAGACGAGTAATTAGTTTATAATGTTGGAAATCGCCTTTCTATTTGGGTTACAAAAAAATTTGTTACAAGTATATTTATATTTTATATAATGAAATAATGTAATAAATGTACACCGTGACTCATTCCACAATCCTTGAAGCTTAGATCCTTTACAGGATCTACGGAATATGATTATTATTATTATTAT